>CM076582.1:717985596-718436476 GCA_034641835.2 Pinus albicaulis
TGTAACCCCTAGAAGGGTGACACAGGCCTTACGCCGGCCTAGAAGCCCTTTGGCGTAAATCTGAAACCCTCTGGATCCTCTGCGTTGTCCTGCATAGCTGCTACTCTGCTTCTCTGCGTTGTCCTTGTTGCTGCTCCTCTGCCTCTTACTGACTCTTGGCCTTGGAATCAGATCATTCCCTTGGCCAATACTACCCCTCGCTGCAGGAAATTCCTCTGGAAATTCTTAGCAAACCCTCCCTAGAATTCCAGATCTATTCCTCAGCTCTGCAACTGTGTGTCTCTCCTCCAATTGACCCTCAAGCCTTTATCTTATACTTTTCACTGAACCCTTCAACAAACGAGATTAAATCATTCATCAACGACTGATATTAAAATACTTCTTGATCCATGTGACTTGAGACAATTTCAGCACATGTGATAATTAATTCACTTTAATTACTTTATTTTCCTAAGTTTAGACTTCGGAAATCCATTAAAATAATTAATTATTTGAATAACTTGAACACCAACTGAAATTTCTCAAATCCCTTTCTGGGTTTTGGAGATCAAGTGTGTCCTAGCGCCGCCACAAAATTTCAGGGCTAGAGCACACCCGATGCTACACCAACTATACAAAATCTCAACACTCCCTCTTAGCACAGAGTGTGCTCTAGGAAAGTGTACTCTAACAATGCAACCACACCATGCACTACAAGATCTTGAAGCTGGATTCTGTGCTACTAATGCTGGGCCTACTGCCCTCCATCCACTGCACTGCTTCTCCCTCTATTGCTGCCACTGCCACTGCCACATTTGTACTGCAGCTTCCTCTCAAATTGCTGCATCATGCTGCCCATAACAGTGCCACTGCTAACTGTTGCACTGCAACTCAGTTGCTGAGAAGTAACCAACTGAAAGACTCTGCCCAAATGTTCACAGATAAGTCAAGTTGTCCTCCACCACTGAAGCTCCCTGGATGCTGATTCACGCTGTCCTCCTGGAGACACTGTCATGCTGCAACACTGCACTGCGTGAGCCTAGCTTCTCTGTGCTGCTGAATTCCCATCAACCTCTCTGCGATGCTGCCTCCACATTGTTGCTGCCTTTGCATTACGCTACTCCCTCTTCAACTCTTTAGCTCCCTCTTTCGCTTCAATGTTGCCTTCTATAACCATCTCCCGACTCATCCCGCTACCGACTTAAGGCTCACGTAACTCATATGTGATTCAAGAGTAGGGCTAACTCAAGGATCCCATCACATTGTCTGTATATGCTCTACAGATCCATGTCACCCCACCTCTTCTCTCGAGGTGCATGAGCACTCATGGCTACATCATCATCAGAGTCATTATCCTTTGCTGCTGCAACCTTCGAATCAGATGAGCCTTTGTCCTTCTTCTTAGGACCACCACTGGTGAGATGTCCAAGATCACCACAGTTAAAGCCTCTAACCTTGGAAAGGTCCTTATTCTTCATCCCTTGTTGTTTCTTTTCCCTTGATGCAAGGGCTGCATCCTCCTCCTCTTCCTTGACTTTGGCCTTTCCGTTTCCTCCACTGATATTCTAACGCTTGGTGACCCTCCTGATCTCCTCTTGGCAGAGGATAGCCCACATGTCAGCACAAGATGGTAACGTTGCCCTTCCCATAATGCTCTGGACAAACGTTTCCCAATCTTCCGAGACTGCATTTAGAGCAGTCCTCACTAAGAGCCCCTCATCTAGAGTAGCACCAATGCCAACCAGCTGATCTCGGATGGCTTGAAGCATGAAGAGGAATGGATCTATCTCTTCACCCTTCATCATTTGGAACAACCGCATCTGGTTCTTTGGAAGCATTCTTCTTTGTACGGAGCCTCCTTGGTACATCGTCTCCAAGGCTATCCACATGTCATTTACTGTAGTCTTCCCAGCAATATGAGGTATAATGTGGTCCTTGACTCCGTCTATTATCAACCGCTTTGTCTGCACTTGATTCTCTTCATACTTCTTGAGAGGATATGCATCAGTACGTACCGCAAGAACCTGCTCTGCATGTTCTTTGAGACCGTACTCATCTAGAACTGAGAGGATTCTGGCCCTTTAGATAACATAGTTGGACATGTCGTCCAATCTATCTTGATCCCTCAGTCCATAGCGAGCCATCTTAGCTCAGATTTGACAGAAGCAATACTTCTCCCTCTGGATCTGTGTCTCTTGGTGACTAGAAACCTTCTAGTAGCTGCTTCTACTAATGACTGATTTCCCTCCTGGAAATCTTCCACCAAAACACAAACGGACAATACTCTCCAATCCTCATGATCGTATCTTAGATCTTTTTGGCTCAGATCTGCTGAATAACTGTCTTCCTCCCGCCTTTGTTGCCTTAGCTAGACACAATTCTGCACCTGCAGAATCTCTACCCCATCAACGTTGCTTAAGATTTGAAGCACTACTTCTGGATCTTGGAAAAAATCTTCTTCAACTGGAGAAATGACTGGACTGCGTCTTCCTGGCTAGCCCAGCGCAGTCCCAACACTACTCAGAAGTGGACTGGGTAACCTCAGACTGGGTGACGCGGTCCTTACGCTGCCCTGGGAAGGGTCTGCGTAAGCCTGAAGACCTTCTGCAGCTTCAGAGTTGTCTTCTAGATCTGTGTTCTCCTGCTGTCAAGATGCCCTTTTCGGATCTGCTGCTTCTTCTGCCACCCTATAGAAAAAATATTTCTTCAGCTGATTGCTGGAGATTCATCTTGATCTACTATCGCTCTGATACCATGTGAAAATTCTACTGCAATGTATTGGTTTATTTCTCCTACTTGTTTTAGATTAATACAAGTTATTTTCAGAAATTAGATTTAGAAAATACCGAAAATAAACACAACTACAACCTACACATGCACATCATTTACTGAATAATATGCTCATGCAACAAAGTAACACATGGATTTTTGGACATAAGTCCCCAGAAAAAACTAAAGCGGGAAAATCGGTGCAGCAGATATGAGGGTTTATTATTAAGTAGTTCTAACTACAATAAATCTGGGTTCTAGATATGGAAAACCCGACAGAGAATAAAGGAAATCAAATCTGCAGCCAACCTAAAGTTCTAGTGCCAAATATCTGACTAATCCACACCCTCAAACGGGATTTACAGAACTCAGCCCGGATCTAGCCCTAGAAACCCTCAGCGCTGCCGCTGAAGCCCTAGCGTTAGCCTTGCTAGCCTTAGAATGCCATTGCACTGCCCAGAGAGGGACTGTGTAACCCCTAGAAGGGTGACACAGGCCTTACGTTGGCCTAGAAGCCCTCCTGCGTAAATCGGAAACCCTCTGGATCCCCTGGATTGTCCTACATAGCACCTGCGTAGCTGCTGCTTTGCTTCTCTGCGCTGTCCTTGTTGATGCTCCTCTGCCTCTTACTGACTCTTGGCCTTGGAATCAGATCATTCCCTTGGCCAATACTACCCTTCGCTGCAGGAAATTCCTCCCGAAATTCTCAGCAAACCCGCCCTAGAATTCCAGATCTATTCCTCAGCTCTGCAACTGTGTGTTTCTCCTCTAATTGACCCTCAAGCCTTTCCCTTACACTTTTCGTTGAACCCTTCAATGACCGAGATTAAATCATTCATCAACAGCTGAAATTAAAAGACTTCTTGATCCATGTGACTTAAGACAATTTCAGCACATGTGTTAATTAATTCACTTTAATTATTTTATTTTCCTAAGTTTAGACTTAGGAAATCCATTAAAATAATTAATTATTTGAATAACTTGAACACAAACTGAAATTTCTCAAATCCCTTTCTGGGATTTGGAGATCAAGTGTGTCCTAGCCCCTCCACAAAATTTCAGGGCTAAAGCACACCCGATGCTACACCAACTATACAAAATCTCAACATCATCTATTGCACTGCTGCCCATGTCACTGCCATTGACACTGCCACATCTGCACTGCAACTCCCTCTCAACTTGTTGCATCATGCTACCCATAGCACTGCCACTGCTAATTGTTGCACTGTGACTCAGTTGCCGAGAAGTAAGCAATTGAAGGACTCCTGCCCAATCGTTGAAAGACAAGTCAGGCTGCATCCCATCACTGAAGCTCCCTTGGCTGTTGATTTATGTTGTCCTCCTAAAGCCACTACACTGCTACCTCTGCATTACGCTGCTCCCTCTTCAGCTCTTCAACACTCCCCTCTGCTTCACTGTGACTGTCTGCAACCATCTTCCAACTCATCCCGCTACCGTCTTAAGGCTCTCGTAGCTCGTATGTGATCCAAGAGTAGGGCTGACTCAAAGATCCTGCCACCTTGATCTATAGCTACTCTACAGATCCATGTCACCCCACCTCTTCTCTCGAGGTACATGAGGACTCATGGCTGCATCATCATTAGAGCCATCATCCTTTGCTATTGCAACCTTGGATTCAGAATATCCTTTGTCCTTCTTCTTAGGACAATTGCTGGCGAAGTCTCCAAGTTCGCCACAGTTAAAGCACCGAACCTTCAAAAGATCCCTCTTTTTCTTCCCTTGCTGCTTGTGTTCCTTCGATGCAAGGGTTGCATCATCTTCCTCTTCTTTCTTCATTTTGGCTTATCGGCTTCCACTGCTTTGCCTCTTGGTGAATCTAATGATTTCCTCCTGACGGGGGATTACCCACATGTCTGACCACGATGGTAACACTACCCTGCTCAAAATACTTTGGACAAACGTTTCCCATTCTTCAGTGACTACATTTAGGGTAGTCCTCACTAGGAGCCCCTCATCCGGATTTGTACCCATGGCAATCAGTTGATCTCGAATAGTCTGAAGTCTAAAGAGGAAGGGATCTATCTCCTCACCGTTATGCATCTGGAACAACCGCATCTAATTCTCTAGAAGCATCCTTCTTTGGACAGAGCCTACTTGATACATTGTGTCCAATGCTACCCACATCTCATTTGCTGTATTGTTTCCGGCAATATGAGGCACGACATGGTCTTTGACTCCGTCCATGATCAAACGCTTATAGCTCGTGCTTGATTTTCTTCGTACTTCTTTAGAGGATCTCCATCGGTTGGCATAGCTAGGACTCTCTCTGCATTGTCCTTGAGGCCATACTCGTCCAAGACTGACAGGATCTTGGCCCTCTAGATAACAAAGTTGGACATACGTCCAACCTATCATGATCTCTCAGTCCATATGGCACCATCTCCTCAGATCTGTCAGAACAAGTACTCTTCTCCCTCTTTCTATTGCAATACCCAAAAAAAATGTTGGAGTTGGGTTTCCTGGCGAATAGAAACCCTCTATAATAGTTGCCCCCTCTAACAACTGATTTCCCTCCTAGAAATCTTCAACCAAACCAATCGGACAGTTCTCTCCGATCACCCTTCTGATCGAATCTCAGATCTGCATCTTCCTCCCACTCTTTGTTGGCTTAGCTAGGCACAATTCTGCACCGACAAAATCTCCACCACACTAGCATTGTTGAAGATCTGAAGCACTGCTTCTGGACCTTGGCAAAACTTCTCTGCAATAGGAAGAATGACTGGGCTACATCCCACTGACTGGCCCAACGTAGCCTCAGTGTTGCTTAGAAGTGGACTACGTAACCCCAGACTGGGTGACGCAGTCCTTGCACTGGCCTGGAAAGGCTCTGTGTAAGCCTGATGGCCTTCAGTAGTTGCAGCGTTACCCCTTCCTGCGTTTGCGTCCTCTTGCTACCAAGCCGCCCTTTCCGGATCTTTGCTGCTTCTGTTGTTGTCCTGCACAAAAATATTCTTCAGCTGATTTGCTGGAGATTCAGTGTGATATGTTATCCCTCTGATAACATTTGAAAATTCTTGAATACAGTGATGCAGAAATCCTACTGTAGTATCATGGTTTACTTCTCCTACTTGTGATTAAGTTCTACAAGCTATTTTCAGAAAAATATTCAGAAAATACCGAAGTAAACATAACTAACAGCCTACACACATGCAGATCATTTACTAAATATTACGCTCATTCAACAAAGTGACACACAGATTTTTGGAAATAAGACCCCGGAAAAACCCAATGCAGGAAAACCGGTGTAGCAGATATGAGGGTTTTTTATTATTAAGTAGAATCTGGGTACAGCAAATCTGGGCACCAAATCTGATAAACCCGACAGAGAAAAAATACATTTGCAGCTAACCTATTGTTCTAAGACCAAGATTCTAACTAATCCACATCCTCAAATGGATTTAGTGGACTCATCCCTATTCTTGCCCTAGAAATCCCAACGTTGCCCCTGAAGCCCCAACATCAACCCTGCTAGGCTCTGTGTCCCTCTGCGCTGCTTAGAAGGGGACTGCGTAACCGCAGAGTGGGTGACGCAGTCCTTACGCTGCCTCTAGAGGCCCCTGCGTAACTCTAGAAGCCCTCTGAAGTTGCAGGGCTACCCCTCCTTGGCCTGCATAACACCTACGTAGAGGCTAATGTTGTACTATGCAGCTGCAGCGTAACCGCTGTTGTTGTTGCCCTTGCGCCTCTGCGCTGTCCATGAAAGCTACTCCTCTGCCTCTTGCTGAATCTTGGCTCCGGGATCAGATCATCCCCTCAGCCAATACTACCCCTCGCTACAGAAAACTCCTCCGAAAATTCTTAGCAAACCTTACCCTAGAATTCTAGCCTAGTTTCTCAACTCTGCCTCCGTGTGTGTGTCTCCAACTGACTCTCAAGCCTTTTTCTTATACTTTTTCGTTGAACACATCAACGGTCGTGATTAAATTAGTCATCAACAGCTGAGATTACAAGACTGCTTGATCTGCGTCACTTAGAACATTTCAGGACATGTATTAATTAATTCACTTTAATTATTTAATTTACATTAACATAATTAATTATTTGAATAACCTCAACACCAGATGAAATTTCTCCAAATGCTTTCTGCGTTTTGGAGGTGATGTGTTTCTTAGCCCCTCTATAAAGTTTCAGGGCTAGAGGACACTCGATGCTACCACAACTACACAAAATCTCAACAATTTATTATTATTAAGCAGCAGTTTCTGAGTACATCTAGGGTGCCATAAACCGACTCACCTAACAGAGAAATCCTCGACTACAGAGAAAAATGTGAGATATACCTCACTCTCGTAAGTCCCGACTAGTCCGGATGAGCAACTGGTGAAGCCAGCTAGCTCTGCGTTGCCATTACGTCAGGCTGCATGGCCCTAGCTGAGGGACTACGTCACCTTAGCTCTGCGTGGATCTTCTTCTCCGAGGTCTGGTTTTAGCCCTATCGGCTCAGAAACCCCAGTCTCCAGGGGAATTTCAGACTTTCCTTGGAGACACTGCGCTACCCCTGTGTGGGCCTACGTCACCCTCTCAAGGGACTGCATCACACCCTCTGCTGGTTGCGCTGACTCCACTGCATCTCTGTTGCCCTTGCTCTGCGTTGTACTCTTGGCCCTCCTGACCAATCACTGCATCTTCCCCTCACTTCTTCTCTGAGTCAGATCTGATCTTCATTCGAGCACTGATCCGTCAGAAGAATTCGATCTCTTAGACTCTATGTGTCACCTCCAACTGACCCCAAGCCCTTCCTTTATACTTTTCTCGTTGACAAATCAACGACCGTGATCTAATCTCTAATCAACAAATAAGATTAAAAGAATGCATGATCCACATCACTTCGAATGTTCTCATCACATGTGTAAATTAATTCACTTTAATTTTTTAATTTCCCTAAGTTAGACTTAGGGTCCTCATTAAAAAAAAAAATTATTTGAATAACTTTTACACCAGATGAAATTTCTCCAAACGCTTTCTGGGTCTTGGAGATCTCATGTGTTTCAGCTCCTCCAAAAAGTTTCAGAGCTAGAGAACATCCAATGCTGCCCCAAAATCTCAACACAGATGCTACCTTGGCAATCAACCATGCCATCCCTAAGCCTGGACCCATCAACTCGTGCACCTACCAAGTGTCTCAACTGGAGAGTCTTGTCCCGGCTTATGACACGATATCTCATCCAACTGTCTAGGGTGAGCCTCCCATGCCCTGCTGCCTGAATGGAGAGTGTTAAGGGGCACCAACCCAAGGTTACTTGGAAGCGGGAGCGGGAGCGAAGCGTCCTTTTTAAAAGCTTCCGGTCCGGAGCGTTTTCAGGAGCGTTTATATATATATATATATATATATGTTTTAATATTTTTTATATTTTTTATATTTTGATGCATATATGTCAACAAAAACATGTAGAATGATGAATTAGACATAAAAAACATAAAAACATAGATTGAATCAGATAACATCAATCATCTAGAAGTTATAATCTTCATCAACCACGCCCACAAGTTGGAAGCATACAACATATTGACTCTTGAGTCTCGCGAATCATCAATCTGAAGGTTTCAAGCTTTCAAAATTCAATATATAACATTTATTATCATTGATATATAACATTTACCATCATTGATTGCAAATTTCAATATCTAACATTTATCATCATTGATTCATTGATTTCAAAATTCAATATACATTTATCATCATTGATATATAACATTTATCGTCATTGATTCATTGATTTCAAATTTCAATATATAACATTTATCATCATTGATATATATCGTTTATCATCATTGATTCATTGATTTCAAAATTCAATATTTAACATTTATCATCATTGATATTATATAACATTTATCATCATTGATTCATTGATCACCATATAACTTTCATGAAGCATCATATTCATAATTCATAATGACTTGTAAACTTATAAATGTAATGCCAACTTCAAAGTTTCACCTTTCAAATTCAAACTTCAAACTTAAATTGTCATTAAATATATGAAAGAGTCAAGTTTCAACTGTTCAACTGTCAACAACAATTAGAAAAGACTAGTAAACAACAAATCTATTTTATCTACTAGCTGGCCCCTTGCCACGCCCACGAGAAATGTCTAATTTGTGCGAGCCACGAGGAAATGGTGGTCTTCTAGTACTCTCAGGAGTACCACAACCATGACTAGAAGGTGGAGGCTGAATCTGCAAAGGAACAATAGTTTGATATCGAGAACTGGCACTGGCACCCGCACTGCTACCAGTAGATGGTGGGACTGGCCCTGTGTGTGGCGGTGCTGCTGATGCTTCATCATCATCCCTAAAAAGTTATGCTTCCAATTCTTCCATATGTACCGTGCCGTCCTCCAAATTATCATCCTCTGGGTTGTTGTCTCAGACTCTGTATGATTGATCCTCATTTGCCCGATCACAGTAATGGCTCAACAACCTCAAGTTGTAATGCACATAAACCAAGCTTTCAGCTCGGTTTTCATTCAGCCTATTTCTTCTCACATTGTGTATGAAGCTGTTGGTGCTCCAACACCTCTCTGCAGAAGAAGTGTTCACAACCTGTGAGAGAACTTTTTTAGCCAACTTTCGCAAAAGTCCCATGCCGCCATATGCTTCCCACCATGTGATAGCATCAAATCTGTCCTCGTCTTCCATTGCATGGAAAGAACCAAAGTTAGCAGTGCAACTGAAGTATTTGCCTCATTCAAGGCGCAATCTAGCACACTCCTCCCTGTCAGGTACCAACTTGTCCAATGCCTTCATGTACCCCTCTTGTACTTCTGGATTTGTGTGAGCATAGTTATTAAAACCGGAACCGGTGACCGGACCGGTGGACCTAATGAACTGGGTTTCTAACCGGAACCGGTCTAACCGGGAGCCGTCAGATCTCAATGAACCGGTTTTAAAAAAAATACATTAAATAATTATTTTTTAATTAAAAACACTATTTTTAAGATTTGCAACCATGATTCCAAGCCAATAGAGACAAAATATGCAAAGTTTTCTCATTTATATACCATGCAAAGGTGAATATATCAAAATGGCACCGAGTGCAATACATATCATCGAAAAATACATAAGCAATGAGGCTCCAAATGGCCCATAAAGTCCAAAAAAAATGCTACAAGCTATGAGGCCATTGGCCTAATATAAGACTACATATTAGTGATCAACAACATGATCACTCCTCATCATGATCAAAATCATCACCACTACTAGACAAGGGATCATCAACATGAGCTACATAAATAATATGGCTCAAAGTTTGAGGAATCCTAAAACTCCTCTACAACTTTAGTAGTAGTAGTAGCAAAAATAGACATCAAAACTACAAATCACTGAGCAACATGGTCTCTCATGAAACTCATCATTGATTCATCGCTACTAGAAATGGGATCATCAACAAGAGATACATAAACATCATCTAGCTCAAAGTCTTATAACATGATAGAAATTGAAAAAGTTTAACATGCCTAACCAATGATTTTGGTTTGAGTGAAGGGTTCATCTCCTCAACCTTAAAATGCGGTAGAAAAAGATTAGCATGTCTAACCAGTTGTTTTCCTTTGATTGAAGGGTACATCAAGGTTCTTAAAGGACTTCATGCTTTTGATCAAATGCCAATATCATACCCTTACACATGATAGAATCAAATGGAAACATTGCAAATTCCCAAACCATGAAACCCTGAAAACCATTAAGTCTGCTGAATTTTGAGTGAAACCTAAAATTCTAGTTTCTCCATATGAAATCCAATGAGGTCGAAACCACTCTTAAACATCCTAAGTCATTTCATGGTAATGTTAAAAATTTAAGTAAAAGGATGAAAATTATTTTTCATTTTCATCCTTTTACTTTAAGAATTTAACATTACCATGAAATGTCAATGCTTCTCTTACCTCGACATCAGCCCTAAAACCCATTTCTGGCCCTAAACAAATCGTTTTTTCATTGAAAAAAATTTCCGCCCAGCAGGAAGCGTTTTTTGTTTCGGGGAGCGTTCGGGAGCGAACGCTCCCTGAGCGCTTCCGGCGTCACTCCCGAACGCTCCCTGAGCGCTTCCGGCGTTTAAAAAACACTCCTGAAGCGTTTTTTAAACGCCGGAAGCGCTCAGGGAGCGTTCGCTCCCGAGCGTTTTCGGAAACGCTCCCGGAAAGGCAAGGAGCGTTTTAACAAGTTCGGAAACGCGCTCCCGAAAACGCTCCCCTCAGGAAGCGTTTTCGGGAGCACGTTTCCGAACGCTCCCAAAACGCTCCCGCACGGAGCGCGTTTCGGAAACGGGAACGAGGGGGGGGGACGCTTCCCCGCAACCTAGCACCAACCAAACACTCGCGCCCATAAGCAACACTAGAGGATCATGGGTAGGTACGTCCCAAAGAGTGTGACCAAGAATCTACCTAAATGCTCAAGAGTAATCCTCCAAATGACACTCTCTCTACCTCGGATTTGTTGATAACACCCTTGTAGCCCTATCTCCACTAAACATGGCATCTCCAAATGCTCAACAGGATCCTCATCGATCCTAGGTGGCCTACATCCCATGCGACACCTACTGATCTTGTACATATGTCTCTTTGGAGGCAATGCTCTAATACCCCACTTCTCTACATCATATGTCACTACATACCACCAAGTATCACTGTACTCAACAACCTGCCACTGTATGTCGCAACCTGCCTCTGCACACCAATGGATACCCCCGGCAACAACTATACCATCCTGTATCGTCATGTGTCCATCCTGTGTCGCCGCACCTGTCACTCCCCGCATGTACTCAATGCGATGGGAAGCACTCCTACTCCACAACGCAGCCCGACATACTACAACACACCCCCATGCATCTCCATGCCCATGCATCAACATACCCGACAAAGAAAATATAGATCTGCAGCTAACCGGCTGTTCTGGAGATTGAAAACTTGACTGATCCACATCCTCAAACAAGATTTACAGGACTCAGCCCTTTCTGGCCTCTAGAAACCTCAGCGCTGCCCCTGCGTTAGCCTCTGCATTGTCCTAGAGAGCGTTGCGTAACCACAGACTGGGTGACGCAGTCCCTACACTTCCCTAGTTGTACCAGCGTAACCCTTGAGTGCCTCTTGCTGCTCAGTGCTGCCCTTTCTGGGCCTACGTAGCGGCTGAAGCACTCTGCGCTGCGCAGCTGCTGCTCCTGCCGCTGCTTCTCGTTGTTGCCTCTCTCCCTCTTGCGGATTCTTGGCACTGGGATCAGATCATCCTCTTAGCCAATACTACCCCTTGCCGCAGCTCAAACAATTATGGAAATTCTTAGCAAACCTGCCCTAGAATTCCAACTTAATCTTAGTGCTCTGCCTCCGTGTGTGTGTTCTCCAACTGACCCCAAGCCTTTCCTTTATATTTTCTCGTTGGGAAACCAACGACCATGATCTAATCTTGAACCGATGGCTAAGATTAAAGGAAAGCTTGATCCGTGTGACTTGAGTCATGTCCATCACATGTTTTAATTAATTCACTTTAATATTTTAATTTTCCTAAGTTAGACTTAGGGTCCTTAATTAAAAATATTAATGAATTAATTATCTCCCAAACTGGATGGAAATTCCCAAATCCCTTTCTAGGTCTTGGAGATCTCATGTACTCTAATCCCTCCACAAATTTTGGGAGTTAGAGCACATTTGATGCTACCCCAACACTCAAGAAAAGTCAACAGAACGGTACCTTCACCTCCACTGCCGCATCACCATACTCTCAAATGAATGGATCTCCCTTCCAAATCCTCCCTGAGGGACCCAACAAGTGAATCTCCCTAGGTACCAGTAGCGATGCCAATCCTGCTTTGCAACTTCGTGTCCTCCGTGCCCCACACAAATGCGAAGAATCCCCAACTCAATACAAGGCATTGTGTGGTGGCCTACCAATGCCCCCTCCTTTGTCAAACTCTTGCCAGATTATGCTAATCATCTCATGATCCCGTGTACAATCCTCATACCAAGAAAACTTAAGAAGTATTTACCTAAACTGGTTGGACACTAGTGCTGCATGAAACTCCCCTAGTGAATGTGCATGCTCAACTGCTAGGTCAACTATACCCTCTAGGTCGTAGTCAATCGACATGCCTGGGAAGTGATAGGTAGTCTCGCCCGGATCCCAATTCTAGTCTTGGATTTCAGTAACCCTAGTGCCTGGAAGCTCCTACTGAGCTACACCTTGGTGCATCACCATCTCCATAACCCACTACCCTGAGTATCAACTCAGAATCTCTCGCCATCCAACCCCAAGAGAGCGATTGAATGCCTGACCTCTTGCACCTAGAGCAACCCTGTGCAACTTAGGTCGTCTCATCCCGCTATCCAAGTCAACGCATGAGATCTGACTAGGGAGCTCCTGTTAGTGTCAGAATATCCATTCTGCCATCAATGATCAAAATTACTCTTTTATATTCATTTTAGGGGTCCCACTCAGAATTTTTTTCTCATTCCATTAGGTCATGCAAAAAATTGATTCACTAATGGTAGCCCTAGTCATGAAACCTCACTCTCCCTCAAAATTTCACATTTGCTGACCCACCTTCATGTCTTGCTGAGCATAAAAACACTTTTTGAAAAGCTCATTTCCCTATGTCTTATGTCAGTGAAAGTCAACCATGGAGTCAAGTCCTTCAAGGTTCCATTAGGTCATTAGGTTTCATTGTTCAAGGTCCAAAATGCACCATCTCATCTCAATAAGGTCAGAAAAAGGTGTGAGAGTGACTCAATAAACATTTCATTTATCATCCGCAAAGGATTATCAGCATCTAAATATAATTTTTAAAGTTGAAATTTTGGTTTTAAAGTATGATTTTCATATTAATATGTAATTTTAATCAAAAAACAGAGTTTTAATTTATTTCATTTTTTCTGTAAGTTTATGCTTCCTATATGTAATAAGTTTTGTCCCTAGCTGCCAACTCAAATCACATATGCCAAACTGAAAGTGAAAAGTGTCAAACTCCAGCAACATCATCTTGCAAAGAAGAAAAATCAGATGAAAGGGTAATCAACAAAAGTTTTCAAAAAAGTGAAATGAGACATTAGAAAAGTGGGTTTTTTCCATGGTTTTGAAAATCACGATTAAATCGCGATAAATTGAAAAAATCGTGATTTTTTGAACAAAACGATATTATCGGCAATTTTTTGGATTTGAAAAAATCGCCAAAAAATCGCGATTTTTTTGGTAAAAATCGTGGGCCCATCAAACAACAATCCTATAAGTTCAAAAATCGATTTTTTTTTTGTCATTTTTGCAGCCCTCTCATTTTCCTGACACACCCTGTTGGTAGTTAATGGTAATGTTTAAGAATAAGTAAAAGTGATATTTCCTTTATTTTTCATTTTCATCCTTTTACTTAAATTTTTAACATTACCATGAAATGACTCAGGATGTTTAAGAGTGGTTTCGACTTCATTGGATTTCATATAGAGAAACTAGAATTTTAGATTTCACTCAAAATTCAGCAGACTTAATGGTTTTCAGGGTTTCATGGTTTGGGGATTTGCATTGTTTCCATTTGATTCTATTATGTGTAAAGGTATGAGATTGGCATTTGATCAAGAGCATGAAGTCCTTTAAGAACCTTGATGTTGGTGGCATTGATTATTGAACTTTGTTGATGTTGGTGGTAATGATTGTTGAACTCCCCTACCGTGGCCTTAACAAGAATGTACCCTTCACTCAAAGGAAAACAACTGGTTAGGCATGTTAATCTTTTTCTACCGCATTTTAAGGTTGAGGAGATGAACCCTTCACTCAAACCAAAATCACTGGTTAGACATGTTAAAATTTTTCAATTTCTACCATGTTATAAGGTTGAGCAATCCAAGTCTGAAGACTTTGAGCTAGATGATGTTTATGTATCTCTTGTTGATGATCCCATTTCTAGTAGTGATGAATCAATGATGAGTTTCATGAAGAGGAGGAGCAACAGCAGGAGGAGGAGGTGACACCACCTACCCTTGCTACCGGTAGAGGACGTGGTCTGCCTCCTTTAGCTCCTGGTGCTTCAGGATCTAGAGCACAACAGAGTCCATTGTCAGCCCCGCCAGCTTCTTCGTTTAGAGGGAAAGCTGTTACATTTTCTCGCAAGAGGAACAGAGGAAATCAGTAGCATAGGTTATTTGGTGCATTCCTTTGTATATAACATTATGACTCATGATATGAGATACATTATTATATTTTTTGTTGATATTTTGAGGTTGAGTTGAGACTCAGGACTTAGTATTCAGGACATGATTCACTATTATGTGTGATGTAGCACTAGACATGATATTACGCATCTTATATATTAGTTTTTTTTTCATATTTATGTGTCAATGCATTTATTTTATGTTGTGGGTGCTTTAAATATTAAAAAAATTAAAAAAAAAAGAATATTTTTGTATGTGCTGATTTTTTCTCAATTTTTACCGATTTTTTCCCGATTTTTATGATTTTTTTTGAGTTTTTCCCCTCGTATATTTAATCCCAATCGCGATTTTCAAAACATTGGTTTTTTCAATTCAAATTCAAATTCACTTAGCTATTTATGACTCATTGACATCAATTCAAATTCATTTTCCTCCTCCAAACATCAAGCAAGCACTCTAAGAGACCAAATTTTCGAATTTCTAAGTAAAATTGGCAAAAGAGCTAAGTTCAGGGCGCAAATGCTAAGGCAGGGCACAAACGCTAAAATGAGGGCGCAAATACTTAGCAGAGGGCGCAAATGTGTAGGCAAGGGCGCAAATGCTCTGTTCATGGCGCAAATGACCAGCAAGCCCTAGAAAGTGCTCAAGTGGTGAGAAATTGCCTTCAAAGCTCCACCAACTCATTCATTTGACCTCCAGCAAAACATTAAGATGCTCATGCCATTAAAAAGCCATTTTCATAAGCTTATGTGTTGAAGTCTTGTAAATTGAGTTTGTAATTTGATCTTTAAATTGAGGAAAAACCCTAGTATCCCATTACACTTGTGAAAACTCTCAAAATTCACTCCCTTACCCTTTGCATCCTTTCCACACTTACAAAAACCCATTCCCAAACCCCTCATTTGCAAAATTCCCTTTTCCTATAACTTTCTCCCAAAACCCTAAGCCCTAGGTGTTAGATCTACCTAGGCTCCCAATCCCTAAATCCCTATCCTAATCTATCATACTACGACTCCCTATTCCCTCCCCCATTTCACACATCCCTAGCAAACATCTCCTTCATTTTCCCTTTCCTAATCCCTAGGGTTTTGACAAAAACACCATGGCAACAAAGGAAGAAAATACATCATTTAGTGAAGGAGAGGAAACAGAGGTGAGGAGGCCACATAAAGGAGGAAGAGTGCTCAGACTTGAACCTACCGACACTAGCAAACTCTTGGCTTCTCCATTGACTGTGACATGCTTCAAACACGTTGGTTTTTATGATTTTTGTGAAAAAATCCAGAGGGTCTAACACCATCCCATGTTGACTAGACTTTTTATAGCTAGACTCCATGACAACCAAGTTACATTAGCTGGTGTCACTTTTACTCTATCTACTGCTATTATTTCAGCTGCCACCAAGATCCCAAATGTTGGGGAGAAGTGGTTCAAGAAAGGTAATTTGAAGAAACAGGACTTGGACTTCTTCCTGAAACCAAGACACCAAAATCAAACAAAGAGGTTCTTTCCTTTTTCTCACATCCTAGACAGATATGCTCCAATGATGAAGATAATCATGAAATATTTTTCATGTGAAGGCAGATTTTCAAGGCTCTATTCCTCTCACATCCAGCTCTTAATGCATTTCACTAGGGTAAGGATGTTTAACATACCATATTATCTTTTTCAGAGTATAGAGAAGATGGCATACGTTGCCTAGAGAAACGAGTATGAACAGCAAATGAGAAGTCTATTTCATCATTCCCTCATAAAAATCATAGTCCTCCACCATCTCAATCAACTAAACATTGCATGGATCACCTTCATAGCTAATGATATTTTCAATGAGCCATCCACTCAACATGCATAAAATGTCCCTTCATCATCCCAGCCATCCACTTCCATCCCTCCATCTCAGCCCATAGCACATTCATCATCATCAGATCAATCCCATTCACCTCCTTCATCTCCATCTCATCATGATTTTGGGTCACCTAGCAGGATTGAGGACATTGAGCCTAAATGGGCTAGTATGGTTGAGGTTGAGCCACTGCCAAAAACCTACCAGACAGGCCACATGCATGTGTTTTCTCCACTCATAGTGGAAGGGGCCATGCCTTTTACAACAACATAGCAATTGGACAAGGGTAAAGAAAAGGTGATTGAGACAATCATTCATGATGAGGAGGGCACTCATGAAACAGAACAAGAATTTCAACTTCTTGACCTAGATGAGGATGAAAATGACAAAATCACTAATGCAGCCATCGGAGGAAAGGATATCAAGATTAAGGAACTTCAAACTAATCTTGATAGGGCCAGATATGTCATACACTTCCTTGAGCAAGAAAATGAGCAATTGAAGACCAAACAGTTCATTGATGAGGCAAAGTATGTCAATGCTCAAAGGGAGGCAGAAAAAGCCAAAGCCATGCTAGATGAAACACTTGAAAGGTATGGCTTACTTGATGATGAAGAGGAACAAGCACCAAGGAAGAAACCTAGAACTAGAGGGCTGAAAAGAGCTCTAGCTCTAGAGAGGCAAAGGGAAGTTGAGCTTGCTGATCAGCTAACCCTAAATGAGCAGCTTGCTATTGTGATCAGTGAGAAGTTAGAACAGAGAGCCATGGCTTGATAGAGCCAATCAACATTTAGAGAAGCTGCTAGCAAAGGAAAATAAGGATAATGACCTATTAAGGAGGAAATTCAAACACCATGCACTGAAGGAGAAAATTGCATTGGCCAAGCTCAAAAGTGCCAATGCAAAAATTGAAGATTTGACTATGGAGGAGAAGAAGAAATTGGACATTCTTGCTGAGGCTTCCCTCCAAGCCTAGACACATCATCATCAGCCATTCCAACAATTTCAAGGCATTTCCTAACTTTTTTGCAAAACCTGGAAATTTCTGTGTTTTTTGGGACAGACATTTAGCAGAAAATTTGTCATTTGCGCAGCGCCCTAGGTGCTACACAAATAATTGGGGCACTTTTACAGGAAAGAAAGGTACCATTGGATTCCTAATGTCCAATGCATCTCAAAAAACCATGTTTCCAGCTTTGGTTTGCAGTTTTAATAAGTGAAAAGCTCAAAAAACCATAAAAAAATCACCTTTCTGCCCCTATTTTGACCTAGGTGCTGCGCAAATACCAGTCTTGGGAGAATGACTTTTTGAGGGGGAAATGACCTTCATTTTCAAAACTTGAGTCATATTCAGAAACAGGACAGGTAGGGCTTTCCAACAAGCCATCTTTGGCCTGATTTTGGACACCTATAGGTCATCCAAAAGCAACGCTGAAAATGGAGGGCATAAATGACACTGCCAGGGTGCAAATGCACAGTGGAGGGTGCAAATGACTAGTTTGCTGATTTTTTCCAAGTTTCTTTAAAATTTTGACTTTTCTTCAAGAAATCATGTTTCTACTTATGTAATTCATCATGGTAAATGTAATTATGTCAAGGATAAGTTACCTAGGGGTAGATTCATTGGGTAAAAGTAATCATTGAGTCATAATGAATCAGTTGTATGTAATGAGGAGTGAGTCACTTGGACCATCCTACACTCTAGCTTTCAGTTCAGTATTTTGTGGATCTCTTCCTCACCTCATGGATTCGACCCCTGAGGATGAGTGAATGTTGTTTTGATGTCTATTTAGTCCCTTACTTCACACTAAGCAAGGGTTGGAACCAGCTTGGATGTTAGCTTGTTGATCAAGGAACTCTTGTACTCAGTTTGGCCAGTTAATAAAGAAGAGTTGCAACTATTTTTTGGGATACATGTGGTATGATGTTTATCATTGTTTTTCCTTTAGTTCCATATGTTAGAATGTGTTGTATTCATGTTCATTACATCTCTATTGTATGATCTCTTTCAAGTTGATAGGCAAAACACATGCTTGCTCATGCTCTATTTTGGGAAATTGATCATAGTTTGTCCATTTTCCTCTGCTTAGGAAGAATACATCTCCCATGCTCTTCCTAGCTTCTCATTAGTCTCAAAACCACCCCATCACAATCATCTTAAAGTGATAACCTTATGCCTACCTTGCCCCATTGAATCCCTGCAACCCTATCTCATTTGCCCTGACCTAACTCCCTTCATCCAGTGAAACCCAACCAAATCAAATCAAAACAACCACTGCACTCCATATCAAGCCTAAAAACCCTAATTCCTCCAGCCCTCTTGGATGTGACCTTGTGGAGAGAGCCTTCTCCGACTTGGTAGGGCTAGCTACCAAGGCAAAAGTTTAGTCTGTGGTTACCTTTGTTGGGATTCCTTCTTCCGCCTTAGGAATCTGGCAGAGTGATAACAACTCTGTCTCTCTCTAATGGCCAAAGGTGACCCAACCGTGTTGCTAGCCCCATCTATGTATGCCTGAAGGGGGTTGCTCCGATGCTCCAATGTGCCCTCTAGCTTTACCATAAGTTTCTCCCGCTAAATCATCACAAGTGACTCATCATCTTGAATATCTCCCATAGAGTCCCCTGATACCACATGCGCACTGGAATACGAAACCGACCTACTGTCATCAACTCTGCATGACTGCTCATGCTCCCTAGAAGTATCCTCATATGACCCCACGGATTCATCCAAAGAAGAGTCCTCATCCTAACATATAAACAGAACGTCTTCCTGCTCTAGCTTTGTATTTCTTAGTGCCTCATCCAAGGTAGATACATCTCCTGCCACCTCACCCATCTGCTGCGTACAGTTGTCGCCCACAAACTCGAACACGACTTCGGTCATCACCTTAGTGGATGGCTCTATTGGGGTAGGCTCTACTCTCTCCACTAAGATGTCAACTGACACAATCAAGGAAGTCTCCAACAAGGGTGAGTCTTGCGTCACACTAGGTGTATCTACGAGCTCCCCACAATCCTATGTGCCCTCATCCTCCAAGTGTGAGGTAGCCATTTTGATGGCTTCCCCCTCTGTTATTCGGTCAAGCTTGAAAGAGGTATCCAACTTTTCCACCCGAACCCGAGTCATGCAATTAGTGGATCCATCATATGTGGGAAAAGGTGTCCTCCCAATGGTACCATGCAACTCTGAACTCTGCATGCTAGACACCCCACCGTTCCTTCCTTCTTCATCCCACCTGAGCTGGCAATAATATCTGAAGCACAAAGCTGCTCTGAAGTTTTCCCCCATGGACTACCATTCTCGGAAATAATCTCCCATGAGTATATGATCATGTTGCCTACCTTGCTCACTCGATACTGGAGGTAAGAATGTAGGCATCGTGATCCTCGTTGGTCTATTGAAGGCTGGTGGGTGAGTGGCTGGTAAAGGATGGTCACACTGTTGTGAGACCCCTGAAGTCTCTCCAATTAGGAACTCATGATGGATGCTCTTATTCCTATTTTGTTGCTTGAGTGCTTCCAACATCCCATTTTCTTCTTTGGCTAAATCATTTAGGGCCTTTAAGATGCTACCAAATGTTGATTCCCCTTTGCTCCTTGACTCCCCCATATTTTCCATCTCTACTGCCTACCCTCCTTGTTCATAGGAAAAGATCCCCACGACTGAGCCAAGAATGAAGCTCTAATACCACTGTAATATCCCCAAATGGGGATTAACAGTAAATAAAGTGCAAATAGACAACAACTACAACAAAATGGAAAACACCATTAAAAATACATGCACTGAAGCCAAAATCCAATGCTGAGTCATTTTATTAAAATGCTTGGAAAGAGTACAATATGGTGCTTAGAAGGATAACACCTAGGCCTGCTCAAGGCAGGCTGAAGAACAACTCTAATCCTAGCAAATCATCTGCTGAAGTATGCTCTGCATGGCTCTCCCACTGCGCTGCCCAGTCCTGGAATTTGCTGTTGCTGCCTAGTTTCAGACTGTTGGTTGGCCTAGCTCCCGTGCTCAGAAAATTATGGGAATTGGTCGCCGGACTCCTCTCAATAAACCCACAAAAACCCGCGAAGGAATTGACCAAATGTTGACCCCGAAATTTCGACCCAATTTCCCCTAGCCCCTTTAGCTGCTCATCGAGTTCAGATCTCTGTTTGGCACCTTAAATCTGCCCAGAAAATTCTGCCAAATTAATCTTGGCTTCTCCTCAAATAACCCAGAAAAACCCAAAAAGGGTTTGCCCAAAGCTTAACGTCGAAAATTGGCCCTCTTGGGCTTGCCTCAATAAACTGTTGGGAAAATTGAACCACTAAAAGGGACTGTTGGAAAATGCCTCCGGAATGTTGCAATAATCCCTGGTAGGAGGTGGCTAGCCTCCCCTCCAAATATCTTAGTGTGAATTCCCTTCTCTCCAACCTCCCGGCACAAACTCCACACTACACTGCCTACTCCACTCCACTATGCAGTCTGCTCCTCTGCATAGTCCAGAAATGGCTACACTTCCTCTTGATATTGCTGATGGAAAATCCCCTCACAAAAGGTGGAACTCCACTACTGAGCGAGCACTCGATGTCTCACGAGGCAGAGGTTGAGATCTCCGCTTGAAGATCTCGTGTGCTAACAACACTGCAAACTTGGCTCTTCAGCTTAAGCGTGCTTTGTCAAAATGACAAGTATAAAATATTTGAATGAATGAATGTCGAATGAGCCTTCCGTTCTTCCTTTTATCCATCGAGGCCCAGTGTATGCCTTGGGTCCCACCTTGACCTGCACTGCCTCTCCTTGGCCAATCACGTGTTCCAATCTCATGCTGTCCTTTTCGTGCTCTCTTCTATGCTGGTACCTAAGGCCAACTCGACCCCACCACTAGAACCTCAATTTTCACTTAGATACTTTAGGAAAATACTTTATTTGGCCTAATTATTAATTGTGGGTCCCCTACCCACTTTATTTCTACCCAACATTAGGATTTTCCAAAATTAGCCAAAATTAATATCCCAATTAGCTGACTCCTAATTCGGGGATATTACACAAAATCACTTCTCTCAACCTCTTGGTCTCACACCCCAATTCCGGCTTCTGAAAATGATTCTGCAAAATCTCAGACTCTTTCTCAGCGCTTACTCTGTGTGACCATGCGTCAACCTCTACATGAGAGCTACCGGATCACTCTCTACCTCTCTTTGTCGATGATTCTCTGACTGATAAAATCTCTCTCCAGATGTTATCCCTACCCCTCACTGCACTGGAATCACTTAGATCGAATTCCCCTTTGAACACTGCTCACTTTAGAAAACCGATCACTTAGATTAGATCTCCAATCAACGACTAAGAATATAACTTGACTTGATCCATGTTCTCTAGAAGATTCACACTTTGTTTTATTAATACCCTTTAATTATTTAATTTTCCAAAGTTTAAACTTAGGGTCACATAAAAATAATTAATTATTTTAATAAAACACATTCCGAGTGGAATTTTCACAAACAATTTATATGTTCTTTGGAATACATGGCCTAAGCCTCTCCATAAATTTTGAGACTTATAGCACTTCTGATGCTACCAAATATCAACACAAGGCACATTACATCGCGGTATTTTCTGACAAGGATGCAAAGAATGAGACATATTTTGAGATGGGTGGAGAGGACAGCGCAACATCCTAGGAGAGAGAGCCACCACCACCACCACCACCGACAGGGGGAGCTTCTTTTGAACCTTCCAGAGGGGTCCTCACATATTTGTTTGGGGTACCCGAGTTTTTGACCTTGAGGATCAGGGGCACTGTTCAGGGGCAACGTGTTTCAGTTCTAATGGACAGGGGCTACCCACAATTTGATTGATGGATAGATGGTTCAAAGGAGGGGTATCGCAGCTGAGGAGTTTGAGGGATTCTCAGTTCTTGTGCCTAGGGACAGAACCATGCAGTGCACACACTATGTTCCCGCCTTGATAGTGACCATGGGGAACTACTCCATGACAGATCACTTCTTTGTGGTGGACGTACCAGACACCAACATAGTGTTGGGGGCTCGGTTGCTCTATTCACTTGGCAGAGTCACCACTGATTGGAGGAAGTTGGAGATGGAGTTTGCAGGACCGGATGGCTAGCCATTTTTGCTACGGGGTATGCACTCCTACCCACCACAGACTGTTTCGGCCCACAGGGACGCTGATATGAGACATGGAGACATTGAGTGGGTTGTGGAGTTGAGGGTTTCAGAGGCTGGGGGTAAGCCCAAGCCACCACACCCGGAGATAGAAGCCATTTTGGAGAGGTACCCAACAGTGTTTGGAGATATACTGTCGGGTCAACCACCTGACCAGGGGTTTGAGCATACTATTAAGTTGGAGTCGGTGGTACTGGCCGTGATCACCACCCTTTACCAATATCCCAAGGCATATCGGGATGAGATAGAGAGGCTTATCCATGAGTTTTTGGCACTTTGGGTACCTCTCCAAAATGTGTGGAGTTGAGGGCGAGTTTTTGGCACTTGGTAATATTAGGCCTAGTTCCAGCCCTTTTGCTTCATCCGTTGTTCTGGTGAAGAAGAAGGACGGGTCCTTACACATATGCAAAGACTACCGAGCCCTCAACAAGAAGGCAATGAAGAACTGCTACCCCATCCCACGTATAGATGAGTTGATGGATGAGTTGCGTTCTAAGTTCTTCTCAAAGATTGACTTGCAGTCGGGGTATCATCAGATCCGAGTGAGGGACCAGAATGTCCCCAAGATAGCGTTTTGGTGCCACTATGGGCAATTCGAGTTCTTGGTTATGCCCTTTGGGCTGACCAACGCACCAACTACTTTCAGTCATGCATGAACCACGTATTTCGAGGGCAGCTGAGAAATTTTGTGTTGGTGTTCTTTGAAGACATATTGATCTATAGTCGGTCTTGATAGGAGCACTTACAACATGTCGAGGCAGTGTTGCGTATTCTAGAGGAGCAGTAGTTCTACGCTAAGCTGTCCAACTGTGAGTTCGGTTTGACCAAGATGCTCTATCTAGGGCGCATAATTGGGGTGGATGGAGTGAGAGTCCATGAGGAGAAGATTAGGGTCATCCGGGATTGGCCAGAGCCCCGAAATGTGACAAAGTTCAGGGGATTTGTGGGCACTACACTTATTAAAGGAAGTTCGTAAAGGGTTTCTCTCAGTTAGCAGCTCCCCTCACTGATTTGACGAAGAAGGTGGAATTTGGGTGGACGACTACATTGCAAGAGGCTTTTGAGCGCCTCAAACAGGTCATGGATAGTTGTCCCGTATTGGAACTTCCAGATTTCACCCAGTCCTTTGTGTTGGAGTGTGATGCATCCAGAGAGGGTGTAGGAGCAATATTGGTGTAGGGTGGGCATCCCATAGCTTTCGAGAGTCGGAAGCTACTGCCCCATGAGAGACCGTACTCCATTTATGACAAGGAGATGCTAGCCGTTATGCATGCGCTAGCCAAGTTTAGGCAGTACTTGGTGGGGAACAGGTTCAGAGTTAAGACAGACCACAACAGCCTCGAGTTTTTCTTGGAGTAGAAATAGTTGCAGGAGTGGCAGTATAAGTGGGTGAATCAGCTCCAGGCGTATGTTTTGACATTGAGTATGTCAAGGGGAAGCACAATGTGGTGGTTGATGCGTTATCCAAGAGGTCGGCTTCCCTCTTTTTGATGAGCATTTCCTTGGACTGGAGGGCACAGTTATTAGTGGAGTACTCCAAGGACGACTTTGCGTGTGAGTTCCTTGATGCGGTAGTGACAGATGACCGGTACAAGGTGATGAATGAAGTGATCTACTTGATCTACTTCAGAGACTGGATTTATTTAGTGGCCAACTCCCAACTGAGGGAGAATATTTTACATCTTGCCCATGACTCACCACTAGCAGGACACCAGGGATTCACGAAGACATATTGGGCCATTAGAGAGCATTTTGCATGGAGGGGCCTCAAGGATGATGTTCTAAGGCATATCAGGGAGCGTGACATGTGCCAAAGGAACAAGGGTGAGTAGTCACACCCTGCAACCTCTTCTTATCCCTGAGGAGAAATGGGAGATCATATCGATGGATTCGTTATTGGGCAGCTCACAGTACAGGGCAAGTATTGAATTTATGTGGTGGTGGATCGCCTGACAAAGTTTTCACATTTCTTTGCCATCTCAGCCCAGTACTTGGCCTCACAGGTGGCTGCATTTTTCTATAGGGAGGTGTTTCGGCTGTGTTGTCGCACAGATTGTCTAGGCACCGCGACAACGGCTCAGATTGGGGGTTGTCACCTTTATCCCCAATCTCTCTATCTAAGCTGTCTCCTTACAAGCTAAGGGAGGTAGACCCTAACAAAAATGAAGGACAAGAATTGGTTGTAAATCAACCAATCTAGGAGACACAGCTAAAACACCAAATACTTGATAAGATAAACAAGATTGGGGATAAAGGTGACAACCCCCGATCTGAGCCGTTGTCGCGGTGCCTAGACAATTTGTGCGACAACATTTTTTGGCGCTGTTGCTGGGGAGAAAGTGATGGCCGAGGGCAGAGGGACAAGCTGAAGGGGATGAGGAACGATGCAGACGGCAAGGGCAAAGGGTTGAGGACGCGGACAGCAGAGGCACAGAGCTGGCTGCGGATATGATGAGTGTGGCTTTGCAGAGGGGAGTCGACGTTTAAAGAAAGTATGGGTTCGATTGGTAAGGAAATGCGTATATATGCAGAGAGGAAGTGAGAGCGTAAAGAAGAAATGTGTAATGGAGGACGACAAATGAGAAGATATGAGGGCAGAGATGAGTCTGGATAGCGGAGAAGAAATGGAGATCGAAGGGTAAGGAGGGTTTGAAATCGAATGGCAAGGACGGCTAGGAGAATGCAGGGTAAGGCATTGGCAGCGGATAGAAGCAGCGTTTGTGCAGTGAATAACCCAAAACGTCCAGCAAAACTTAAAATTTTTTCCTGTCAAAACCTAGATTTTGATGCTCCTCAAATCAGATAACATTCATATTTTGCCCACAAAATCAATTTGAGGCCAGATGCTGGATCTGGCTCAGATATTTTAAAAGAAATTCTGAGTAAACCGTACAACCTGCAAAACCAATCAGATCCTGAAAATATACACACCAAAAATTTATTAAACCCTTACAGCCCTAATAAAAATACAAATATACAAGCTAATGTACAGATCTGAGGCCCTCATGGCCAGATTTGAAACATTTCGGCACAATTTTTTAGAAAATTTAAATTTTAAAAGAGAGGCACAAACCCTAGAAAACCCTGCAAAACCACCAATTTCGTAAGATAGATTTGGAGTTTAACAAATAATGAGCTTTTCATATTTATGTTATATGAGAGTCGGCTGGTCCACCCGAAGACTTCTCTAGACGCTCAAAACCTTAAAAAATATTTCCCTGCACACTTAGATCTGAACTTTAGATTGATAGAGATTTAAGAAAATAACATGTGATCCTTCAGAAAAATCAAAATGTCATTTTATGAATCCAAAAAAATGCACAAGATACCTGTATGCAGATTAATCCATGAAAGCCATCAACCATAAAATGCAAAAACCAAAGTAGCAAATTTTAGAAATGAATCACCACATAGATCTAGAAAAGGAACACCAAAATTTGTAACCCCAAAGTCTTTACGTTTTATTCCTCAAAGAAAATTCACAAGAGCTTCCAAGACAAATGCACGATCCTAAGATCGGATGACTCAAGACTGACAAAGATCTTTAATTTATAGGACAAAATCTCCAATGGCTAGTTCGGTTGATCCACGTTAAAATAATCTCGGCCGTCAATAAGATTTGATCATCTTTGAATCTGGACCGTTGAAATTATAAATTTGGGGAAAAAACGAATTTATCATTTAAATTCATTTTAATTAACTCAAAAATACTATTTTTGAGTTAATTACCTCAAATTTTTTACTTTGACTTAACCACCTAGGCCCAAGGGTCCAAAATTTCTTAAAATTCTCAATTTTTCCTTGGTCTGGGGCCTTTAAAAATTAATTTTTTAAGGACCAACGAATTTTTCCATTTGAAGAATTTTATCCTCACCTAGGACCTAAAATTAATTAAATTTCCAGTTTAAGATTTTTTAATTAATTGACCAGAAAATTTAATTAATTGATTGAGAGGGGATTTTAATTATTTTTTCCAACCCTCTTTACATAAGATAATACATTTAGACACATGAAGGGGGAATACCCACGTATAGACCCTCAAATAAATACCCAGTTCTGCGACTCAAAACATGATCTAGTAGACCAAGTAGCTTGTAATAAAATAATCTAGCCAAATAGCTAGGATTATTCCCAAACTACTTTTACAAGGCAAGGACTCGATAGAAAACACTAGGACTCACTTAGCATGCTGATGACAAAATCCACCCTATCTTTGGGGTAAGGCTGGAGGGAAAAACTCTGCTGATAACTTGTGTCGAAAAACACAAGTAAATCAATGAGACAAAAAACCTCCTAGGATAGAAATCATCAACATACTAGGCTTATCTAGGTTGTTACAGACATTACAGTCTTACTTAGATCATTTACATCATAAACATGCAGAATGGGTTTACATTATTCATAAAACTGTCGACTGATGATGGAATCTGAATGGCGCGACCACGTCGAACATGATGAATCTCATTTGAAAAAATGGAGGTGTACTGCAATGGGGTCGTTGACAAAGTGTGGTCAACATCTGGCTCTACTTGGGGACACGTTGCTTCATCGGAGGGATGTGAGAATCCAGAATCTGTATGCAAGCAACACACAAGATTACATAAGTAGCGTCCATCCAAATATCATCATATAACATTAAGCTCATGAAAAATAGAAGCTCTTTTATCATTTATTATTCTACTTACATGAAAAGTAAATCTACTCTAACTGCAAAATGAAATGTTGAAATAACAAGGTGTAAGGTTAGAGATACAATACAAAGGATGCCCTGTGGCATCAGATGTGCTCAATATAGTGCATGCTGAGCATTTGCTTACTTTCAGGCAAGTCCGTAGGCTGCTTTTCAGATGTGCCATGTCCAATCTTGCTAATTGTAGGACTCTATCTTATCCGAATGCAAGTTGCTCTCGGCCATTAGACGAATCAAACCACTTACTTCTTCTTTTCGACTTTTTTCTCTTCTTCTTAGTGGGTTGTGATGTCAGCAATGAGACCACTGTAGATTTCTTGTCCTTATCTTGAAGATGTTTGTACAAAATATCTGAAGAACCTGGAGCGTGACCAATCTTATTCTGGATATCCTCTGTCAATGGTGACACATAAGCTTGGTCTTTCTTAACATCCTTTGAAACCATAGTTAATTTTTCCTTAATGGGAAAAGTACCCTCCCTGTGATGAGATGGGAATTGCTTTAGCAGACAAGAAGTCTTATGATCTGTTGATGAATCTTCATAATCAAATTTCGGCTGAAACTTTTGTATATGTAATTTTTCCATTTTTTCCAACCTTTTCTGTATGGAACTCATCTCCCTGGCATGCCTTACTATTAATTTCGCTTGATTGATTTCTGTTTTCACGAATCTGTCTTGTAGATTGGTCTGATTTGCCTCCATATTTTTTTGTTTCCAACAAGTGATTTTCCTTCATGGTAGTCATTTCCTGGGTGTGTCTTGCTTCCATTGCAATCATATGATTCTGTATAATGGACATCTAATTGGAATGATTAACTTCCATTATCTTTAACTTGTTTTCCATGACATTTATTTCCTGTGCATGACTTGCTTCCATGGAATTTATCCTATTTTGAAGATTGATTTGGTTAGCTTCCATGTTTTGAATCATTTGCGTATGATTGGGTTGCCTATCCTTAATCATCTGAGCTGGTTCCTTAACATGACTTTCATGATCTTCTATATGCATGTGATAGTCCTTACCAACAACATTAATTTGATTGTTCGACCCTGCCATTCTACTATCTATGATTCTTTTGATAACATGGCAAGTAACCTCTTCATGAAGAGCATTACAGGCTCTACAATAAGGCAAAGCTTCATCCACAAGATTTGCAAACTCAAGTTGATTTGTCGGTCTCTGCTCATTAGATAGGCCTCTCTTCTGCAAAGCGTTATTATTTCTAGGTTGGAAATTTTGTGCTTGAGATCCTTCCATTTGGACCAACCTAGCCTGTAAGACACTTATTTGTTCAGAATGATTAGATTTTAACTTTTCTTGATTAAGTTCTATGCGTTCAAGTTTTTGCATCAATTTATGCATAGGGTCCTCATCAGATTTTTCAATTTTCTTTCCCTTAGAATCTGTCAAAGACCTATCAAAATCTGGAGTTTTGGACATTCCAGATGCTTTCTTATCCTTTTCAATCTCCTCAGCTAAAACCTGGGCAGCCTTATAATCATTAACTTTAGCTCGCCTCAATTCATAAGAAGTATCAACATCAAAGGCATCAATATAACAATAAAAAAGGAACCTGGCAGGAGGTCTATAATCTTGAGATTATTCTTTAATAATACCATTAAACCTGTTATTAAATTCCTCTACTGTTTCATTTTCTTTTTTCTTTATGACGCTGATATCTCTAACCAAATGCTTATTTTCCCTTTTATCACCATACTTGTCCTTAAAGACAGCCACAATTGATTCAAAGGTATCAAATGAATTATCAAGTTTTTCAGTAACCAGTCTGCAACATCTTGGCCAAAAGTAAGAACAAAGAGTCTCATCTTTACATCATCAAAATTGTTATTTGCAACTGCAAATCTATTCCATCAATTAGCGGAAGCAAACAAATGAGATTTGACACTAACTGCATCATTTCCTTGAAAAGAAGGTAATTTATCCATTCCAACTTGAGGGAAATCATGGGGATAACCCTGAATATTAGCAAAATTACACGGGTTAAATACTTCCATGATATCGTGCTTAGGATTTTAGAAATAGATCCGTGTTAAAGAATAATCAAAAGGTCCTCAAGAAGCGAACTTCTTAGCAAGAACTCTTGTAACAAATGAAAGAATTGGAGTCGTCGCTTGAACATGAAACTAATTCTAAAACAGAAGAAATAATCGAGAGATAGCAGATGGATATTAGGGGGGGATTCTTGTCTGGGAGTAAATAGATGAATAAGTGGAGTCACCACCCAAACAAGAAGCCAATCGAAATATCTAGGTGTTAAAGATGAAATGATTAGTGAGATGATGAAGAGATGAAGAGATGAAATGACGCCAGAAAATGTGATCCCTTGTGACAGGCTAATGAATGGCGAAAGAAGATTTAAAAGATTAGAAAATGTCGCTAAGACCAAGGACAGAAAAACTCTATCCCAGGCAACGGCGCCAAAAAATATTGTCGCATAGATTGTCTAGGCACCGTGACAACGGCTCAGATCGGGGGCTGTCACCCTGATCCCCAATCTCTCTATCTAAGCTATCTCCTTGCAAGCTAAGGGAGGTAGACCCTAACAGAAATAAAGAAACAGAATTGGTTGAGAATCAACCAACTCAGGAGACACGGCTAAAACACCAAATACTTGATAAGATTAACGATATTTCACAGATCAATTATACTAAAACCAGTGCCTTATGGAGTTAAAAGATCTCGTTATAAAATTAAAGCCAAGTAATAGATGTTTAACTGCTGCTATGAAAATACAAATGATATTCGATGATATTCAATAAAAAGCACCACAACCATTAAGATATTTAAGCCCACAACATTAAATCATGAGATGACCATTAAATATAAATGTCAGATGCTTGAAATATTTCCGAATTTATGATACTCTGAATGACCCAATTCAAAAATTAAGATGTTTAGATAGTCAAACTTAGGATAAAAAATTAAAGGCTCATTTAAACATAGGATTTAGAATTTTTTAAATTTTTTAAATTTTTTATTTTTTTATTATTATTATTTTTTTTTTAAACTAAAAAAATAAATAAAAACAAAAATTTACAACTAACACTAAAACAAAAGAAACTTAAAAAATTAAAACTTTAAAACTAAGTCTAAAACAAACTAAATTTAAAATCTAAGCTAAAAATCAAAACCTAACTAAAACTATAAGTTAAAACTAAATAAGTCAAAACTAAAGCTAACATCACAAAAATTTAAAATCTAAAAAAATTTAAACATTAAAAACCAACACCTAAAACTAAAATTTAAAATAAAAATTAAACTGAAGCTAAAAACTAAATGAAAGTTTAAAAAAAACTAACGCTAAATAACAAAATCGAACTTTAAAAAAAATCTAAAACATAAGGCTAAGTTACGATATCACAAAACAATTCACACGAATATCAAAGTCTCAGAAGCCCGTGTTCGAATTTTTTTGGTGCAGATTCCTCACGTCGACCCTGTCTCCTCTTCCGCCGTCCGACCTGCAAGCTCTAACAAACGCACACATTTAAAATTCAAAGAACCTTATGTATATGCGTTGTATATTTTAATGTGGATTCATGTTTTTGTGATAGCGTAACTTAGCCTTAGGTTTTAGATTTTTTTTTAAAGTTTGATTTTGTTATTTAGCATTAGTGTTTTTTAACTTTAGTTTAGTTTTTAGCTTCAGTTTAATTTTTATTTTAAATTTTAGTTTTAGGCATTGGTTTTGTAATGTTTAAATTTTTTTAGATTTTAAATTTTGTGATGTTAGCTTTAGTTTTGACTTATTTAGTTTTAACTTATAGTTTTAGTTAGGTTTTGATTTTTAGCTTAGATTTTAAATTTAGTTTGTTTTAGACTTAGTTTTAAAGTTTTAATTTTTTAAGTTTCTTTTGTTTTAGTGTTAGTTGTAAATTTTTGTTTTAATTTTTTTTTTTTAGATTAAAAAAAATAATAATAATAAAATAAAAAATTTTAAAAATTTTAAAAATTCTAAATCCTATGGACAAATGAGCCTTTAATTTTTTATCCCAAGTTTGACTATCTAAACATCTTAATTTCTGGATTGGGTCATTCAGAATATCATAAATTCGGAAATATTTCAAACATCTAGCATTTATATTTAATGGTCATCTCATGATTTAATGTTGTGGGCTTAAATATCTTAATAAATGGTTGTGGTGCTTTTTACTGAATATCATCGAATATCATTTGTATTTTCATAGCAGCAGTTAAACATCTATTACTTGGCTTTAATTTTATAACGAGATCATTTAACTCCATAAGGCACTGGTTTTAGTATAATTGATCTGTGAAATCTCGTTAATCTTATCAAGTATTTGGTGTTTTAGCCGTGTCTCCTGAGTTGGTTGACTCTCAACCAATTCTGTTTCTTCATTTATGTTAGGGTCTACCTTCCTTAGTTTGCAAGGAGACATCTTAGATAGAGAGATTGGGGATCAGGGTGACAGCACCCGATTTGAGCCGTTGTCGCGAGGCCTAGACAATTTGTGCGACAACAGGCTGGATGGCCTCCCGAAGACCATTGTCAGTAACTGGGACAGTCGGTTCAAGGGGGGATTTTGGAAAGAGTTGTTTCGATTGGTGGGCACAGAGCTCACTCCAAGTACTAGTTATCACCCTCAGACGAACAGGCAGACAGAGATAGTTCACAAGTGGCTGGAGGGATACTTGTGTAACTATGTGACAGGTCAACAGTGAGCATGGATACAGTGGTTGTACTTGGGTGAATACTGCTACAACACCACATACCACATGTCCAAAGGTAAGTCTCCATTCCAAGCTTTGTATGGTTACGATGCATTGTCTTTTGCAGACGTTATGTTTGGAGACAACAAGGCCCCAAGGGCCAAGGATTGGATACATGAGAGCCAAGATATTTTGCGGGCTCTCAAAGACAACATGCGGATGGCCCAAAACCGGCAAAAACTTTATGGAGACAGGGGCAGATTTGAGAGGCAGTTCGAAGTTGGGGTCTTGGTCTTCTTGAGGATTCGGTCATTTCGACAGTCATTGCTCAAGCAAGAGGGGGTCGAGAAGCTCAAACACCGCTTCTATTGACCGCACCGTGTCACTCAAAGGATTGGAGAGGTAGTGTATGAGTTGGAGCTACCCCCAGGGAGTCGTGTGCACAACATCTTTCATGTGTCTTGCCTGAAAAAGGCGTTGGGGCAGCAGGGGACAACATCGACAGGGCTACCCCCTATGGATGATGAGGGTCACTTAATGCTATAGCCAAAGACCATTTTGGATACCCGGGAGAGGCACCTGAGGAACAAGGTCATCAAAGAGTTTTTTATTAGATGGAGGAACCTGCCAGATGAGGATGCCACCTAGGAGGGGGAGTAGATACTTCAACATCCTTCATTGTAGTTACTTGAGGGCAAGCAACGTTTTAGCGGGGAGGACTGTGATATTCCCACTTAGCATTTTGCTAAGTGAAATATCAATTTTGGCCAATTTTGCTATAATGCACAGTTGCAATTAGGAAATGTGGGCTTAGAGGTCCCACATTTGATTTTTGGCTTAGAGCATTCCCAAACATTAGAGTTGGGGGAAATATTGTGGCATTAGCAAAGCGTGGGGACCACCTCGTGGGAATTACGACCAACATGAGGAATACACTCCCATTGAAGCAAAATTGGCGTGGGAAATTCGAGTTGGGCCCACATGGGAATTTTGGAGGCTCTTGGGCAAAAAGAGTAAGAGACACTCAATTTGTCATTCATTCATCATTTGCAAAAACTATCTTTGACATAGCACACTTGAGCAGGAGCCAAGTCTGCAAGTGTTGTTCAGCACATGAGTGTTTCCGAGCGGAAATCTCACCCCTCGCTTCGGTGGACTTCGAATGCTAGCCCAAGGAGGGAGTCCTGTGTAGTCCCAATTTGTACAATCAGCAGAGAGTCTGATTCCAATGAGAGGTTCAGCTATAGCAGCACAGTTCTTAGGGAGACACTCCGAGAGGTTGAGGAGTGAAGGGTGGTTGAAGATGAAACTTGGAGAGAAGGCCAAGGAAGCATTTTAGCAGGGATTGCAAATATTTTGGAGGCCATTTGCAGTAGGACTTACAAGTGGGTCGAATCACCAAGGAGCAAAGCCATTCTAGGAAATAGGGCCAAATTTCCAAGGTCAACCATTGGCCAAATCCATTGTGGTTATTCTGGGTATTGGAGAGAGGTGACATATTTTTCATTTTGGGCTTTGCTAGCTTGCCTTGAGCAAGCCCAGATGCTTCATTAGACATATAATCTAAAATCGACCAAGATTCTTGCATCACACCTAGGTCTTAAGATTTGCATAGCATATAACTTAGTACGTCATTTAAGCAGCAGTTGTCCATCCGGTTAGTTGATCTTAATTTGTAATAAGCAAGAGTTTTGACTCCATAAGGCACTGGTCTCATTTCTAAATCCAATCAAATCCTTAAGTTTTTCAAAATTTAACCAAATAGCTAGGCCACTCAATTGTGCTTCCAAGACAAGATGGTTCCCAACTTGTCTTTCATCATCTTGTTTCCATAGGGACTACCCCCCATAGCCTGTTGTTGGGAGACAGCTAGAACAGAGTAGGCGGGGATCAAAGTGACAACCCCCGCCCTGAGTTGTTGTCGCGGTGCCTGTACAATATGAGTGACAACATTTTCGCGTGTCGTTTCCAAGGATAAGTTTGTCTTGTTCTCGATGCTTCAATGCCATTTTCCCAATCTTTCACCTTTCATCATTCTTCACCTTTTCATCACCTTATCCTTTGTTCTCTCACTAATCCTCTCATCTTGTTCATCCGTACCTTTAGCACCTGGACATTTAGATTGGTTCCCTGTTTGGGTGGCGACTCCACTTGTTCAACCATTCACAAGAGCTTACTTTAGAAGGAATCTTGGTAGCTTGGCTAACCCACTCGTGATCCTGAAAAGGTTCTAAGAGCCTAGTTAAACAAATTACATTCTAGAAAGCAATTAAATTTTCTCAAACAGGAAACTCTCCTTGATCTCCACTTTCTTTTCATTAATCTCGTCAATCAAGACATCATGGGTGATTATTACAGGACTTGCAACTTCACAAATTTCCAAGGGCATCCTCACAACCTTCCGGATGTATCTACCATGAGCAAGCTCTTGACCTTCCAAGGAAACAATGCCATCAATGTTGAAGCTCATATTAAGAAGCTCAACACATTTGTGAAAATATTTTCTCATGCTATTGCCTATAGTCATCAAGATGTCAAATTGAAGTTATTTGTTCTATCATTGGAAAATAGTGCTCTTGATTGGTTTCATGATAAAGTGGATAATGCCTTTGACTCTTTAAGAGCCCTCACTGATGCATTCAAAGACAAGTACGGGGATAAGAAGGAAGGAAAACACTTAGTCAAAGAGCTAAATACTATAAAGAAAAGAGAAAATAAAACAGTTGAAGAATTCAACCAAAGGTTTAATGGTTTCCAAAGGGATATGACTGAAGATTAGAAGCCTCTTGACAAGATATTTTTGGAGAAATATCTCGAGGCTTTCAATGGTGATATTCAATATGAGATTAGACGTGCCAAGCCTACCACTTTAGTCGTTTCCCAGAGCACAACTGAAGAGTTGGAAAAGGATAGGAAAGCTTCAGGTAAATCTAAGGTCTCAGGTTTTGATAGACATCCAATTAAATCTAAGGGAAAGGAAATTAAAGAAGAAGAACCAGAAGCAGTTAAGGAGTTGACTCGAGTAATCAGAGAAATGAAAATCGAACATGCCAGACAAATAAGTGAAATGCAGAATCAATTAATCCAGATGGAGAGAAGCCAAATGTAGAGTATGTCGTCTAGGAATAATAATAATAATAGGGCTAACAGTAATCCATGGCCGAGAAAGAATCCTCCTAATGATCAAAGGCCTCCTACACCGCTTGAGTCTACTAATACGATTGACAAGCCTATCCCTTTCTGCAGACCTTGTGAAAGCTTCCACGAGGAAAGTACATGTGCATTCGCTAGAAGAATTTTAGAGGAAGGAGTGAATCAACAAGTAAATAATGCAGGACAAGACGCCCCTAAAGAAGGTTGGTGTGCTAATATGATTTCTTCATCATTCACCATAAATAATTTTAGTGAACAAAAGGACCCCATCACTCAAGCATATGGTCAAAATCCAGCTCAGGAGTAAATTCTAAAAATTGCTAGAAGTAAGGGACACAACTATCAAAGGAAAAGTAAAGATCAGAATCAGAACAAACAAGTTGCTTCTGAAAGGTACAAGTCAGGATTGAAAGTGGATTGGGCCGCATGGATTAATAGCATTAAGATGCTTGTCCCAATGCTTGAACTTTTTAAAATTCCATCTCAGAGGGCATCTTTCTTCAAGGCTCTTGGTATGGTTCAATAGGGTAATGTTGGTAATGATTCTAAGGATGAGGATATTAAGTTGAAAGATTTAAACTGCTACATGACAAATGAAGATCATCGACCCTTCTTCCTAACTTTGGACATAAAAGACTGATTGCTTCACAATTGCATGCTTGATTCTGGTGCATCTACAAATTTTATGACTAAGAAGGTTATGGAACAATTGAACTTAAGAATATCTAAACCTTACCATAACATCTACTCAATGGATTCTAAAAAGGTTGAAGTCCTTGGTGTGGTTAAAGATCTACAGGTCTCCTTGGTTGATTACCCGTGCAGGATCATCACCGTGGACATAACAGTAATTGATGCAGCAGATGTATGGGGAATACTTCTCTCCATAAAGTTTGCAACTAATTTAGGTGGGTCTATTCAGATGGCTTTATCTTATGCCACTATTCTCGCAGCAGCAAGTGGCGTGGTCAGATTATACAGAGAAGTGGGAAGAAGATATCATGTGTAAGTTATAAAGAGATTGGAAAACGGTGAAGAAGTTGTGCCATAGGGTCATCCTCCATATTTTGAGTATATCACTTCTCTTCGTCACATCTTCCATCCTACATTCCGAGGAGAAAAAGAAAGAGATTTCAGTATGATAGAGACATGCAGCACAGTGATCAGGAAATTCATCAACCAAAGAGGGTCAAATTTTGGTAAGGGACATCTGAAAAGAAACATATTGATCTACCAGTCAGCAAGCAAATGTCCGAGATTGTGGCACATCGATGACATCTGATGCCATGGGGCATCGTTTGTATAGTATCTCTAATGCTACTCTCTTTTTTTTTTACTTTATGTCATTAGCTATGATTTATTTCATGGACTTATATTTTGTAGTTTCTAGTTTGTTAGAATAGATTTTTTCGATTCCAGCAGGATTTACTATATATGCATGATGATTTCGATTTTGAATGGATATCTATTTGATGGACTTGTGTTTTCTTGGATGCAAGATTATGGGGTTCTCACGTTACTTCATGCAAGCAACGTGTCCCATATGGAGCCAAATGTTGCACACCTTTCGTCAAAGTTCCAAGGAAGCAGATATGCCAAATTTTTTTCAAAGGATCGGATCATCAATCATCAGTTTATTGAGACTTTGTAAACCCATTCTACAAATTTATAATGTAAATGATGCTAGTAAGACCATGTATGTATGTAACAACCTAGGTAAGCCTATTATTTTGGAAAGAATTTCATCCTAGGAGGTTTTTTGTCTCATTGGTTCATTTTTGTTTCTAAACACGGATGGTCGGCAGAGTTTTTCCCTCCAGCCTCACCCCAAAGCTAGGGTGGAATTCTTCGTCAAAGTCTTAGGTGAATCCTAACGTTTTAGTCCAGTCTTATGTAAAAGTGATTTGAGAATAATTTGAGCAAATTGGCTAAATTATTTTATTACAAATCACTTGGTCTACTAGATCATATTGTGTCACAAAATTGGGTGTGTAATTTGAGGGTCTATACTAAACGGGTGTTCCCCCTTTGAGGGTTGAATTGTAATTATCTTATGTAAAAAATGTTTTAGTGCATGCTCCCTCATACTTAGACACCATGGCTAAAATATTAGAGGGTGGAAAAAATATGTGATCCCCTAAAGTGTCAATTAATTAATTTTTTTGGCAAAAAAAAAAAAATAATCCTAAGCCAAAAAATTAATTAATTAGAGTAAAAATTGAAGTCCTAGAGAAATTAAACTCTCACAATGGAAATATTCATGGGTATCAAAGAAATTAATTTTTGGAGAACCCCACCAAGGGAATATTGGAACTTTCAAGAAAAATTGGACCCTTGGGCCTTGGAAGTTAAGTCAAAGTCAATTTTTTGAGGAATTAGCTCAAATTAATTATTTTTGAGCTAATAAAAAATGGGTTTAATAAGAAAGTCGAAAATTCCTCAAAATAAATAGTTTCAATGGTAGAGATTAAAGGATCATCAAGGATTTATTGATGACCGAGATTATTTTGACGAGGATCAAGCCAACTAGCCATTATTATTCCACTTGGAGGATTTATTTATAAATTAAGAGTCATTTGTGTGTCGAGCCATCTGACGTTTGGCTAATGTAACTCTGCAGAAAAGTTGATGTAATGCTACTGTCCCGCTGGGAATGTTTTTTTAATCATAATAAAGACTTTCGGGTATAGTTCATGAGATCTATTGTCTGTTGATTTGTGGTATGTACTAAGTACGGGCATTCCTATATTGGGTTTAAATTTTAATTAAATTGCTATTTCATTGTAAATGATAGGAGCACTCTATTGATAAGTTCTGGGTTTATCTTAAATGATCTGATTCATCGTTGTTCTAAAAGTTTATAAGTGAACAATTATAAGTGTTTGCAGGTTCCCCGGTCCTTGAGTCCCAAGTTCACAAACTGTGGATGTAGGCTGACCTTGTTTGGACTTCAAATACTATTATTGTTTATCTAACTTCGCTAAAGTTGTCGCTTGATTTTATTTTCCAAAGTAAATCTAGCCATTTATCAAAAAATATTCTAATTTCTCAAAATCTCTTTTAAAAGCATTGTATATTTGTATATTTTGCAAATAAATTTGTATAATATATTTTGTAAATTATTTTTTCTAACTGGGGTTTTGGGGTTTTGAGAATTTTGTATATATTGGGGTTCTGGGTATTTTTTATTTTCATTTGTGCAGGTGTGATCAAGTACGAAGAGCTAGATCTATGCCCTTGAGGGTAAGATCTAGCCTCTAAAAATTTTTGCAGGGCCAGCCATTGAAAATTTTGCAGTAAAACTGAAGATTTGAGGCAAATAAATTTTTGAGAGCAAGGGTTTCAAGTTTTAAGGCTCCTACACCATGATCTTCCCTCTCCAGGCCCTGCGTCATCCCTCAGGCTCTGTGTCAGCCCTTTAGGGCTCTACATCACCCTTCTAGGCCTCCCACATGCTGGCCGCAAGCCCTAAAGGGCCTCGGCCTTCCTCCTCTGCCCCTTTGCCTTATTTTTTAGGCCCTTTTAGGTCTGGCCATGAGGCCTAGAGCCCTCGACCCCCTCCTTGACCCTAAACGGAAGCCTTTTAGTCTTGTCGTGGGCTGTTCAAGCCTTTTCCCTGCGTCAACCTCCCTCCTTCCTACTTCAGCCTCCATCCTTAAGCCCTCTTTTCCTTTGCTCTCCTCTTGGCCCTCCTTTTGACCCCTTTCAGCCTTCCTTCGGCCATTTTTCCCTAGCTGCTAGGCCTTTTCTAGCCCAACACTAGTCCTACTAGGCATAGTGCTAGCCCCTCCTAGCCTTAATTTGACCTCTACCCATCTCTAAAAATTTTGGACTGAAGATTGGTGGGTTTTGCAGGGAAAATTTTGTTCAAAGGTTGTGTTTTCAAGTGCCAAGTGCTCTTAGAAAAATTTTGGCAACTTGGGCAAGTGTGCTTCAAGGCCTTGGGCCTAGGGTTTGTTCTCTAAACCCTCACCTTTCCCTGTTTTGCTTCAGCTGTCATATTCATTTCATAACAGTTAATTAAATGCACTAAAATCATGTCTAAGTGGTCTAAACACCCTAATTATTTCATGGTAAAATTTTGCCAGTGTTTTGCAAATTGAGCATTGAATATCTAGCTTAGATCTAGTCACTTGTACGCTGGAATATGTAATATACCCAACGGGAAATAAACAGTAATACACAGCAAAACAACAAGCAACTATATAGAACAAAATGCCGGAACTAGAATATGGAACAGATACACATAAAATACCAGAACGCTAAGCCATTTTATTAATCTGAGAATACATATATATGGGTACAAGAGAAAATCAGAATGAGTGCACCTATCCTTGCTCTAGGCAAGTGGAGACCCTCTCAGAATAAGAAATGGCTATAACAGAGACTGCGTCCTAGCTGCTGGAGAAACTGTCGTGGAAAACTGTTGCTGCAATGTGCTGGAACTAGGGGCTGATCCCCACACCGGAATGAGCTGAAAATCGGAAGGCTAGCTGTACTCAACCCTCCGGACAAAACCCAGAAACCGTGAAGCAAGTGCTCCACCTCCGAAAATCCACCAAATAAACCCTCCTCGGTGAAAACGTTGTCTCTCCCAGGAACAGCGCAGAAGCCCAAGAAATACGCTGGGAAAGGGCCCAAAACTCTCCTGCAAAATCTCCGGCTAAGACAACAACCTCCCAATGCTGAAAAACGCTGAAACCACCACCAAATCACCTCACAACAGCGCTGCACAACAATGACTGCATCCTCCCTGCTGAAACTGCGTCCTCTCTCCTGGACTGCGCAGTCACTCCAAGGGGCCAGCTCCTCTGCAAACGTCCACCCAAAATCCACTGCAAATCACCTACAGAAACTGAAGGAAATACCTTGCTCGAGCAGGCACTCGAAGTCCCCCGGAGCCAAGGGTGAGATCTCCGACCGGAGACACTCAGTTCGCACTAAACAGTGCTGCAGACCGACTAAACAACCGGCGTGCTAAAGTAGACAGAAGTCTAGCTCTCAATATCATTATCATATCAACAATGCCAAATGGAGTGAAAACCCCACCTCTTATAGTGCTAGCTCCCTCAAAAACCCTAACTGCGTCCTTGATCTCCTCCTTGACCTGCGCAGTTACCTTAGGGTCAGCGTGAGGCCTCCCCTCATGTGTGTGTGGACCCCCAAGGCCACCCCTTTAAGTCACAATGTTCATCAACTAGGAAAGCACTTTATTTTATTAAGTGAGTTGACCCCCTAATTCTCACTTTATTTATTAATTTAACTAAAGGCGGCAAAACTATACAAAAATGAAATATTCCAATTAGCACTGCTAATTAGGAATATTACAGTCTCCCCCGGCAGAACGTTGCTTGTCCTCAAGCAACTGAAGTGATGGATGCTGCAAGATCCTCTCATCCTCCCAAGTGGCATCCTCATCCGGCAAGTTCTTCCATCTCACCAAGAACTCCCTGATCTTCCTGCTCCGTAGCTGCCTCTCCCTAGTGTCAATAATAGCCTCCGGCTGCAACACCAGATGCCCCTCATCATCCGTGGGTGGTAGCTCCTCTGTAACTGTCACCTGCTGGCCCAGTGCCTTTTTCAGGCATGATACATGAAAAATGTTATGAATCTTGCTGCCTTGGGGCAGCTCCAACTCATATGCAACCTGCCCGATCCTGCGTATCACCCTGTATGGCCCATAAAAGCGGGGCTTAAGCTTCTCCGCCCCCTTCTGCTTGAGCGAAGACTGTCGGTATGGCTGTAGCCGTAGGTAGACCAAGTCCCCTACCTCAAAGTGTCTCTCCACCCGACCCTTATCAGCATATAACTTCTGCTGATTCTATGCTGTGGCTATGTTGTCCTTGAGAGTTCGGAGGATATCTTGGCTCTCTTGGATCCATAACTTGGCTCTCGGAGCCCTGCTAACACCAAACATCATGTCCACAAAAGATAAGGAATGATATCCATACAAAGCATAGAAGGGTGACATACCAATAGACATATGATGCGTCGTGTTGTAGCAGTACTCGCCCAAATGCAGCCACTTCAGCCATGCCCTCTGCTGTCCACTGACGTAGTTACGCAAGTAGCCCTCCAGCCACTTGTTAACTATCTCGGTCTGCCCGTCTGTCTGGGGGTGATAACTAGTGCTCGGTGTCAACTCGATCCCTACTAGTCGGAAGAGCTCCTGCCAGAATCCGCCCATGAAGCGGCTGTCCCTGTCACTGACGATGGTCTTGGGTAGACCATGTAATCTGAAAATCTCCCTGAAGAACAGCTCAGCCACCTGCGCTGCTGTGTGATGTGTGGATATGGCGAAAAAATGGGCATACTTCGTCAGCCAGTCAACGACTACGAAGATGCAGTCCTTGCCCTGCACCATGGGCAACCCTGTGATGAAATCCATCGAGATGCTCTCCCATTTCCCCTCCGGAATGGGAAGAGGCTGCAACAACCCTGCAGGATGGCTCATCTCTCCCTTGTTCCTCTGGCAAACACCGCACTCCCTGACATGCTGGAGTACGTCCTCCTTGAGGCCCTTCCATGAGAACCTCTCCCGAATAGCCCTGTATGTCTTGGTGAACCCCTGATGGCCCGCCAATGGTGAATCGTGTGAAGCCTGGAGTATCTTCTTCTTGAGCTGAGATCCCTCAGTCAAGAAGATCCTGTCCCCGTAATAGATGATCTCATCGACCACCCTGTACCGGTCATCTGCTATCTGCCCATCCAGAACCTCACATGCAAACCTATCCTTGGAGTACTCAACCAGCAGTCGAGCCCTCCAATCAGCGTCCAAGCTCATAAGTGATAACGTGGCCGGTCTACGAGAAAGGGCATCAACCACCACGTTATTCTTGCCCTTGACATACTCGATGTCAAAGTCATAGGCTTGGATCTTGCTGATCCACTTCTGCTGCCTCTCCTGCAACTGCTTCTGCTCCAAAAAGTACCTCAGGCTGTTATGATCTGTCCTCACCCTGAATCTGCTACCCACTAGGTACTGCCGGTATTTGGCCAATGCATGCATGATGGCCAACATCTCCTTGTCGTATATGGGATACAACCTCTCGTGGGGAAGGAGCTTCCGGCTCTCAAAAGCAATCGGGTGACCGCCCTGCATCAAGACTGCACCAATCCCCTCTCCTGATGCATCACACTCTAGGACAAAGGGCTGTGTAAAATCTGGCAATGCCAACACAGGACAACTGCTCATCACCTCCTTGAGCTTGTCAAAAGCTCGCTGTGCCGTGTCCGACCAACTGAATGCCCCCTTCCTCGTCAAATCTGTGAGAGGTGCAGCAAGCTGAGAGAAGCCCTTGACGAACTTCCTGTAGTATGTGCAAATACCACTAAATCCTCGAAGCTCCGTCACATTCCGCGGCTCTGGCCAATCCCTGATGGCCCTGATCTTCTCCTCGTGGACTCTCACCTCGTCCACTCCTATAATGTGCCCCAGATACAGCATCTCTGTCAACCCGAACTCACACTTGGAGAGCTTGGCATAGAACTGCTGCTCCTCCAAGATGTGCAAAACTGTCTCAATATGCTGGAGATGCTCCTCCCAAGTCCTGCTGTATATAAGTATGTCATCAAAGAAGACCATCACAAACTTCCTCAGATGACCCCTGAAAATGTGGTTCATGCATGACTGGAAGGTAGCAGGTGCATTGGTCAGCCCGAATGGCATGACCAGAAACTCAAAGTGCCCATAATGACACCTGAAAGCGGTCTTGGGAATGTCCTGTTCCCTCACGCGTATCTGATGGTACCCGGATCTCAAGTCAATCTTCGAGAAGAACCGTGCCCCTCTCAACTCATCCATCAGCTCATCGATCCTGGGGATGGGGTACCTGTTCTTCAGGGTCTTCTTATTCAGAGCCCTGTAGTCAATGCACATGCGTAATGTGCCGTCCTTCTTCTTCACCAGCACTACAGAAGAAGCGAAAGGACTCGTGCTGGGCCGAATGTGACCAAGGGCCAGCAACTCCTGGATAGCCCGCTCTATCTCGTCCCGATAGACTTTGGGATGCCTATACGGTGTGGTAATCACGGCCTGTATCCCCTGCTCAAGCTCGATCGTATGCTCAAACCCCCGATCTGGCGGCTGCCCTGGTGGAATATCCCCGAAAACCGCTGCATACCTATCGAGAATAGATTGTAGCTCAGGATGCACTGCCTGCCCTGTATCCACTGCCTCTGAAGCCCGCAACTCTACCGCCCACTCTATGTCTCCCTTGCGGAAGGTCGCCTCCATCCTGTGTGCCGACACTGTCTGGGGTGGGTATGTGTGCTGTCCCCGTATCTTCTCATGCCTCCCCGTCTTGGGATCATCCCACTCCATCTCTAGGGCCTTCCAATCTGTCGTGACCTTCCCTAGAGTAATAAGTCACTGAACACCCAATATCAGGTTGGTGTCCGGAATGTCCACCACAAAGAAGTGATCTGTCAATGTATAAGTGCCCATCGTCACTGATAACTCCGGAACATATCGAGCACATGCCATGGTCTGATCTCCTGGGACCAAGACGGAGAACCCATCAAAGCCCTATGTCTGTATGCCTCTCCGCTCAACCATCTGGGCATCAATAAAGTTGTGGGTGGCCCCACTGTCAACTAAGACTGAAACCCGCTGCCCGCGCACTGTCCCACGTACGCGCAGCGTCAAGTACTTGGGAACTCCCCGCAATGCGGCTAGAGCTCCCCCAGTGGGTGCAAATGATGCCCCACCTGCTGCGGGTGGTGGAGGTGGTAAGGTACTCTGCGCTGCATAACAATCTCCTGCCTCCACATCATCTCCCTCATCCTCTTCTCCACTGCTCTCGGAGAAGACCTCAATGAAGTGTGCCTTCCCTGCAGCACACCTATGTCCCGGTGCCCAAGGCTCCTGGCAAGTGAAGCACAACCGCTTCCTCCTCAGCTCTCTCCTAGCCTCGTCATCAAACTGCCCCCGTCCAGGATTCGCCTTGGGAGGCGGAACCCTCGTGTCCTTCCCCTTAGGCTGGAAAGCCTGTCTCTGGGGATAGGGTGTCCGAGTCCTGGGTAAGACATCTTGTAAGTCCCGAGTCCTGCTGATGGCATCCTGAAGGGTAGCTGGTCTGGTCGACCGGACTAGGCCACGAAGTGGCTCTGACAATCCCTCCACAAACATGTAAACCATCCGAGCCGCCGACAAATCAGGGACCATCACCGAAATCCTCAAGAAGTCTGAAATGTATGTCTCTGCACTCCCAGACTGTTTGAGCTTCGTCAGCTCAACAAAATGCTGCTCCGGATCCCTCCTGTCAAAGCGCTCTATCACCCTCCGGGTAAACTCGGCATATGTCGTCACTGCAGAATGTCCGAGAGTCGTCATCCCATGGAACCACCAGTCCTGGGCCTCACCGTCCAGATGTAATGTTGCCACCTTAATGGCCTCTGACTGCGACATCGGGTTAAGCTGAAAATAGATGTCCAGCTTCTCCACCCAAGACTTTGCCGAGCTGTTTGATGAGCCATCAAACATGGGCAAATGAAATCTACTAGCTGTGCGGTGGTCATCACGGTGGTGTCTGTGCCCTCGGTGATGATCACGGGGCCTGCTGTCATGCTGGACCTGGATATAGTCTCTGAAGGTGAGAGAGTCCATGAACGCCTGTCCGTAAGCCTGGTACTCTGTGAAAAGGTCAGCCATCCGAGCCGGATCTATCTCCCTCTGTACTGCTGTCCCTGTGTCCTCTGCCAGGAACGTAGGCATGGTAGATCGCGTGGGTGCTGGAATATCCCTCTGTGCACCTCCCGGTACTCCTGCCCCTGCGTCCTCTGGCAAGAATGTGGGCATAGTAGATCGTGTGGGTGCATGAGATGCCACAATGGGGATAGCATCATGCACTGGCACGTGGTGAGACATACCCGATCCCTCACCGATCTGGAAAACCCTGGGAGGTTCCCTCTGTCTGATCTCTATGGCCGTGAGTCTCTGTGTCATCTCCCGCATGTGATGGAGGAGCGTATCCCATCTCCTCGAACCCTCCTCGTCTGCCATCGGGTTCCGCTGCTCTGTGTCCCTTGCAGGCTGCTCCTGCTCTGAATCTGTCTCAGGTGGCTCCTGATCAGAATCCCTCCCTCCGAAGGGAAACTCCCACCTACTCTCAACGTCTCTGTATCCCCTCTGATCAAAATAGGGGTTATCCCCGGGCGTCATAGACTGCTAGCACCACAGGCTGAGCCAGAACTATGCTCTGATACCATTGTAATATCCCCAACGGGAAATAAACAGTAATACACAGCAAAACAACAAGCAGCTATATAGAACAAAATGCCGGAACTAGAATATGGAACAAATACACATAAAATACCAAAACGCTAAGCCATTTTATTAATCTGAGAATATAGATATATGGGTACATGAGATAATCAGAATGAGTGCACCTATCCTTGCTCTAGGCAAGTGGAGACCCTCTCAGAATAAGAAATGGCTACAACAGAGACTGCGTCCTAGCTGCTAGAGAAACTGCCGTAGAAAAACTGCTGCTGCAATGGGCTGGAACTAGGGGCTGATCCCCCCACCGGAATGGGCTGAAAATCGGAAGGCTAGCTGTACTCAACCCTCCGGACAAAACCCAGAAACCGTGAAGCAAGTGCTCCACCTCCAAAAATCCACCAAATAAACCCTCCTCAATGAAAACGCTGTCTCTCCCAGGAATAGCGCAAAAGCTCAAGAAACACGCTGAGAAAAGGGGCTGAATCCTCTTGCAAAACCTCCGGATGAAATAGCAATCTCCTCAAGGCTGAAAAACGCTGAACCCACTGCCAAATCACCACACAACAACGCTGCTCAACAAGACTGCGTCCTCCCTGCAGAAACTGCGTCCTCTCTCCTGGACTGCGCAGTCACTTCAAGTGGCCAACTCCTCTGCAACGTCCACCCAAAAATCCACTGCAAATCACCTACAGAAACTGACGGAAATACCTTGCTCGAGCAGGCACTCGAAGTCCCCCGGAGCCAAGGGTGAGATCTCCGACCGGAGACACTCAGTTCGCACTAAACAGTGCTGCAGACCGACTAAACAACCGGCGTGTTGAAGTAGACAGAAGTCTAGCTCTCAATATCAATATCATATCAACAATGCCAAATGGAGTGAAAACCCCACCTCTTATAGTGCTAGCTCCCTCAAAAAAACCCTAACTGCGTCCTTGCTCTCCTTGACCTGCGCAGTTACCTTAGGGTCAGCGTGAGGCCTCCCCTCATGTGTGTGTGGACCCCCAAGGCCACCCCTTTAAGTCACAACGTTCATCAACTAGGAAAGCACTTTATTTTATTAAGTGAGTTGACCCCCTAATTCTCACTTTATTTATTAATTTAACTAAAGGCGGCAAAACTATACAAAAATGAAATATTCCAATTAGCAGTGCTAATTAGGAATATTACAGAATATCTCTGCATAATCATATAAATCAGATCTGATATAGGCTAAAAAGAACACACTAAAGGGCATACAATGGATTGGTGTGGCATCTAGCATATTATCATAGCTTCTAGACATCTTGGGCATTGATCTTTTGGGCTTAAATCTTTATCTATGGTGACTGATATCTCTACATAAAAGTGTGATCAGATCTGATATTTTTTGAAAACTACATCTTAAGAAGGCCTAAAAACTCATAATTTCAAGTTGGTAAATTTGTTTCAGCAACAAGAAAGTTTCGGGCATATTTTGGCATAAGTTATTGCACTAGTAGCTCACTAATTGCATACTTTTGTTGTTGTTGTAATAAAGAGTTTCCAGATCTGATATACACTGAATAATTCATCATAAGTGGATTACTTAGCTTGTATTTTCTCTTGACAAGTCTCTTAGCATTTCATTGATCAAAATTGGTTTACATGCTTGCTAATTTCTTGATCTAAATTGTTTGACTTACTGTTGTCCTAAGAGTTTAGGAATTGCTCATAAGATATACGATTTCCTTTTGCTCATGCTCTATACTTGCTCTTGTTTCATGGTTTTGTAGCAAATTGACTTAAATGCACTAACACATCGGTTGTTTGAGTTGATTCATAAATTTCAAGTTCACAACTAACAAGCACTTAGTAAAGCACTTTTATTTTAAAATCTCGTGATTCTTTTTGGGCATATTGGTATCTTGTGATATAAGTCATATTGCTTCTTGATATCTAATTGTGTTGGAAAGTGATAAATTGGCATCTTCTAAGATTATTGGCATTTATTTTGTATAAATCTCTTGAGGAGCTTAAGTGTTGAAATTTTGCTATCATTCAGGAGGTTTATCTTTGGATTGTTTAACATTGGCACTCAATAATTGACACTAGGTAACAAGATTGTCTTTCCACTTATCGATAAGTACTTTTGAAAATTGATCATAACTTAAGTACTTAAACAATTAAAAAAATCTTAATCCAAGATTCACTCATAACCATTGCATAGACATTCTAGGCTTAGCTTGCACTAATAACTTACCTCCAAGCATAAACTTGGTTGATAGAGTCATAGGGCCACCCTTTCTCATCTAGCTTGAGGGATTGTACACCTTTTTAGTGGTTAACGAAGTGACCTTGCAGTCGTCAGAGCCACAGTGTCTGCAGCGTCGGAGGCACTGAGTGGTTGGAACACAGGGGGAGGTATCGTTAATCAAGCCACTGCTTGTTTCTCGTTGGATTCCATCCTACAACCTGCTCTAAAGACTGATCTCAAAACAATTAAGAGGGATGTTCCACTTAGAATAGGCATATAATCTAAAATCGACCAAGATTCTTGCATCACACCTAGGTCTTAGGATTTGCAAAGAATATAGGTTAGTAATTCATTTAAGCAGCAGTTGTCCATCAGATTACTTGGTCTTAATTTGTAATAAGCAAGAGTTTTGACCCCATAAGGCATTGGTCTCATTTCTAAATCCAATCAAATCCATAAGTCTTGTTAAATTTAACCAAGTAGCTAGGCCACTCAATTGTGTCTACCTGACAAGTTGGTTCCCAACTTCTCTTTCATCTTCTTGTTTCCATAAGGACTAAACACCATAGCTTGCTGTTGGGAGACAGCTAGAATGGAGTGGACGGGGATCAAAGTGACAGCGCCCGCCCTCAGCTGTTGTTGCTGTCTGTAAAATCTGAGCGACAACACCCAACAATCAAATTATATTGCCGTCTAAAGTCTTGACTTAGGAAATTCATTAATTAACAGTCGTGGGAGATAATTAAGGTGACTAGCGGCATGTCATGGCACCTGATCCATGCAAAATCACCTCAAAGCTACAATCTCAACATGACAAAAAATTGATCATACAACAATTTGCAGGTGCTGGATAGAACTGTATGGTAGTAGCAGTGATTGTACCGATTACAAATGACAAATTACAGCTGAGATAAATGTATCGACTCTGCAGACGGTAAGTACGAATCTGTGCAGAGTTTCTCCATGCAAATTTGTACCAAACAGCACATGAAGGAATTAATCCAAAAGCTAGGCCAAGACTTTGGCTCTGATACCAACGTAATAAACAAACCTTGTTTATCACTGAATTACAGAAATACACTTCTGCAAATATAGAAAAGTTTATATTGAATAACAGATAATTGATAAGATGATTACAATGAGTCTCGTGACAGTGTACTTATATGCAATGGCTAGTCATGGAGTAAGAGGTGTGTCCTTTGACCTTTCATTCATCTACTTAATATTATCAGTATTTATTATATTATTATTTATGATATTTATTACATTGTTTCTTTTCTTGGATACAAATCAAAAATTCAAATACGAATGTTACTTTTGCATTTTAGTCTGGAGGAGCCAATACAAAGGATTAAGGGAAACATACAATATTGTTTTCAGGAAATTCCCAATAGAATCCTTGTATTGCAACAACAAATAGGTTGCAGGCAACGAGAACATATATAATCAAGGCATTAATTCCCATCCATTCCAGTAACATTGTGAGACGCCTGTATTCATATACATCAACCTGCAGAATAATAACATCCATCCATTAAATCATCAATTCTGCACTCATTAAATGCATTAACCACACTAATGAAATCCAGAACAAACCCCATAAATTTCAATTTTCAAATAACTTACATATTATGTTTGAATAGTGATACTACATGTTTGCTGTCTGTGTACAAGTTTTAAAAAAATATACACGTTGCAACAGTTTCTGGCAATTTTCCCGTATATTTGCACCAGATGCCAATGTATCAGTGGTAAATATTTAGAATGCATCCTCAGCAGTGAATTTTTTAAAGTTATAAAAATATGTTTCTTAGAGTTTGCATCTTTAATGCCAGATTGTATATTTTCACACTGAAACTGAAGGTGAACACAACCTTCTTGAAAACTGTGATTAAAGAAAATTCATTTACAAGATAAAAGAGATGATTTAAATTTTGGAGAATAAAAAGGTCAGGTAACAATACAAAATATAAAGAATATAAGATCTTATAGGTGATATGATAAAGGGGTCACTCACCAAAAGAAAAGTAGCATAGCATTACTATTGATCATCTTTATCATATGCTGTATACCTATGAAAACATCTATTGATCATCTTTATCATAAGTTGAATCTCTATGAAAACATTAAAGATAAAATAATGAACTTTCAAAATTCAGTATTCAATGCATGTCCCAAATTGTTTCCTTGCTTGGTAGGAATTAAAGCAGCAGCAGTAGATGAGCCCTTCCACATTTCAGCGATGGTAGATTTCGAGCATAGTTATACCTCAATGTATTCCTATATTTCTTAATCTAGATCTCATAATGCAATGTAAAGAATCAAGAATAACATATCCTATTTCAAATTGATTTGAAATGCTCTTAGACAGCGTCAGAGAAGAAATGTTACTAGTCTTCTATCTTTATCACCAAAAATTCATCCAAAATCAAGTTTAGTTAATCTCCCTGTTGACCACTTTGTGTCAACGACCCCATAGCAGTACACCCATTTTTTCACAAAAGGGATCCATCATGTTTTGTGAAAATTTCAATCCTGATATACTACTCCAGAGATAGATTTATTTCTCCTACTTATTCTTGCAATAAGTTATTTACAGAATTCTTCCAGTAAATTTCGAAATAAATACTACTGCAGCAATCACTCTAGTATATGCAGAGAACGTAACAGTAAAAAATACAAGCATAAGAATCAATCACATAGACACAATTAATTTTCGACAATTGTCCCCAGAAAAACCCAATGCAAGAAAACCGGTGCAGAGGATGAGAGTGTATATATATATTAACCTTCAGCAGTAAATTCTTTACAAAGAAAGACTGGCAGACTTCTTGAGAAAACACCTGAGTTAAATTCTCACCAACCCTCTAGAAAATTTATGACTCTCAGGAGACTCACTACACCGCTCTGCGTCCCTCTGCATGTCTCTCTGCGCAGATCCTGCGTGAGACTACGTCACCTTGCGTGAGCTCTCTCGCTGCTGCTCTGTGCTTCTTTCTCTAGCCTTTTGTGTCTTTCTTCCCTAGAACCCTGTCATTGCTGATGCCCTTTGCTTCCTCTACCCTGCAACTCTCCCTCTGAAATCGAATTCTATTCCTTCAGAATCGACTTCCTTCGAGTTACTAAGTATATCCCCGACTGGCTTTCCAAATGGCCCTCAAGTCTTCTTTTATAATCTTCTCGTTGACGAATCAACGGCCCAGATTAAAATTCTAATCAACGACAGATTAAATGTAATATCCCTTTTTCAGGAATATCTCAAAACACGGCAAACTCCAACCAGAGATTCACTGGGAGGGCATTTACCGGATTTGTCGTCTCTAAAGAGAACGAGATCCAGAGGCTATCTGGCCCTTTCCAGACTCTGTCTAAGAGTGGAAGATGAAAACACCAAGTGGTATAAAATTATAACACACAATAATATACGGCAACTATGGAAACTCCTCCAGAAAATGAATTTCTCAGCAACTCATGCCTAAAAAACGCATTCTTCAAGTGTGATGGCTGTAGATACCATAGAATATATCTGAGAATGCTCAGCAACCAAAAGAAATAATAGCAGCAACCTTTACTCAACTTCTAAGGGCAAAAAGGTGGGGAAAAGTGAGGATTTTGGACCTAAAATGAGTGGATCAGCAAATCTGCGTAACATGACGACTCAAGGTTCTGGAATATGATAGAATAGGTTAAGAGGGACTTCCATGTCGAATTTCAGCTCAAACAAAGGCATTTTGCTTAGTTAAACAGTTCCTCCTTCCCGACTAGTCAATAGAAACCCTGATTTCCCAAGACTTTGAGTATGCAAAATTTTACTGAAGCAAGGGCAGCGTATTTTCTGAAGGTATGAGATGTAAAGCACTATGAATAATCAGAGAATGAGTTTGAGTACAAGGCATAGGCTTTCAGCAAGGTTAAATAGCAGTTTTATATAGAAAACCCCTCAAGATAGAGGTGCCGCAAGACAAGAAAATAATCCAGAAACCCTACAGCGATTTCTGCAGTAGTTGTGAGACAGAAGATGCATATATAGCCAATAATAATGTATCGCAGCAGAAGAGAGTACAAATCTTGAGGAAACAACCTCTCAAGAGAAGAAATGCAAGCCTCCACAACACATGTACATAAACATGAAAAGCATTGCTATTTCTGCATAAACCCCAGGCTATGAAAAACGCAGTCTAAGACAAAATGCTGCTCCAATACATAGATATGACAGTATATAGCTCAAATACAATAGGGGAGCAAAGCTCTAACCCTTATAAGCAATAAGATCTCAATCCTCCAAGGGATTGGCTGAAATACACAATATGACCAAAATGCCGGAGTTGTTGGGCAGCTATTGCAACCCCAAACTGAAACCAAATAGAGAAAGCTGAATATGATGATCAACTGAAGTAGACCTCCTCCAATAGATCTCCAAAGTGGAAGCCTGATCCTTACACTTGAGATCTTCCCCACAAATCAACCGGCAAACCCTCACAGCAGCTACACCATAAAAATAACGCAGATACAAAAAGGGACTGCGCAGTAGGGGCAGAATAACTGTTGGCCTGATGCCAAGATCTACAAATCAGCTCCAAAATCTCCCAATCTGATCCTCCAAAGGAAAGAGAGACTCTCCCTCTGAAAAACAAGAGAAGGAGGTGGCGTCGTAAAGTCACCACGGCAACACCCTACAACACAGAATTACGCTGTTGCAGCAATAATGTTGTCCTGGAGGATGATGCTAAGAAAATAACCTTGCCCGAGCAGGCACTCGAAGTCCCCCTGTGGCTAAGGGTGAGATCTCCGCACGGAGACACTCGGTTGCACTAAACAGTGCAGCAGACGGGCTAAACAGCCAGCATGCCAAAGAGAAGACAATATGTCTCACTCAATAATCAGTAATCCAAATATCCAAGCATCTAAACATGTCCCAAATGAGGAGGCTCCTCCATCTTTTATAGTGTTGGTTTCCCTCCAAAACCAAATGTAGCCTCTCTCTCTCCTCCACATCCTCATCCTTATCCACATTCTCATCCTTATCTGCGCGGAAGCTTGGAGAAACTTCTAGAGTGTCCATAGTCCCCCTCCTCCACGTGGTGTTGGGTCCCCCCTTGACTCCCACTTAAGTCGCAACGTTGTGCTACTAGGTGGATGTCTTATTTCATTTAAGTGAGTTTAGACCCTCTTTACTCACTTTTTATTTATTTGCAAACTATAGGTGGAAAAATAAACAAAATAGAATATTCCAATTTGCTGTCACAAATTAGGAATATTACAGTCCCACATGGCAAAATGTTGCTTGCCCTCAAGCAACTGCCTGAACAACTCTCCACCGATACTGCAAAATATGTCTGGGTCCCAGATGCGCCACTGAATCTTTTCTGACTTCTGCATCACCCTGATATGTAAGGATCTCTCAATGCCAGGATCCCAAACTGATCTCTCATGGTACCAACCATCCAACAATCCTTCCGGACCCCATGCAATCATCCAAACAAAATGAGCCACCTCCCAACAAGGCAACTCCTGAAAATCTCCTTCCACCTCAAGCTCCAGTAATGAAGGTGGGTGTAATATCCCCAAAGGGAAATAACCAGTAATAAACAGAAATATGCCAGACAGATATAGAAAATACAATGCTGAACCAGATCACTGAACAATTACACATAGGATGCCAGAAAACTGAGCCATTTTATTAATCTGAAAGTACATAGAGAGGAGTACAAGAAAATCAGAGTACGTGCACCTATCCTTGCCCTAGGCAAGTGGAGACCCTCTCAGATAAATAATGGCTGCAACAAGGACAGCGTCCTAGCTGCTCTGAAGACCGAAGCTGGACTGCGCTGGTACTATGAGCTGAAGACTGGAAAATAGCTGATCTCCAAACTCCAAACCCTCATCAATGGAAAACGCTGTCTCTGCTAGTGACAGCGCAGAAACAGATGAAGCCCTAATCACCAAAACCTCCAGATAGATGGATCAGCTACTGAATGCTAGAAAACGCTGTTGAGCCCACCTCACACAAGCCTGCTCCTCAGATCAGCGTCCTACCTGGTGGATCTGCCTCCTGAATGCTCAGATCTGCTGGATTTGAAGCCTCCAAACCAGATCTGCGTCCTATCCCTCCTGATCTGCGCCCTCCTAGGTCAGATCTGCTACCAACCCTTCAGATCTATGTTGGATCTGACAATATCTCTTCAGATCTGCAGCCTCCAAGGCTGGATCTGATGTTATCTCTTCAGATCTAGGCTAGATCTGCCAATATCTCCTCAGATCTGCAATCTCCCAAGTTGGATCTAGTGCTATACCTTCAGATCTGCACCATACAGAACTAGATCTGCAAATATCTGCTCAGATCTACCCTCTCCAAGGCCGGATCTATCAATGTGCCTTCAGATCTGCGTCCTCCTCTTCAGAACTGGACAGCGTCCTCACTCCAAGACTGATCTGCGTCCTTCCTTCTCCTGGCCAGCGTTTTCTCTGCTCACACCGGACCGCGTCCCTCCCTAGCCGTCCTCACTCTCCTCGCTGACCGTCTCTCCCTCTCCGAAACGCCGTCCCTCCTCTCGAATCGCGTGCTCACAAGAGGGCTCCTCCTCTCCAAATTCGGCACTGCAACCGGCTGCTACGTTGTTACCGAAACCGAAAGGTGTAACGTGACCGTAACTCTACTAGGGCAAAACTCGAAGTCCCCCGAAGCTAAGGGTGAAACCAGAAATAACCTTACCAGGGCAGGCACTCGAAGTTCCCCGAGGCTAAGGGTGAGATCTCCGACCGGAGACACTCGGTTGCACTAAACAGTGCTGCAGACCGACTAAACAACCGGCGTGCTGAAGCAGACAGAAGTCTAGCTCTCAATAATAATATCAAATCATGAATACCAAATGAAGTGGAAACCCCTCATTTTATAATGCTAAACTCCCTCCAAAACCTTAACTGCGTCCTTCACCTTGCAGTTACCCTTGGGTCAGCGTGAGGCCTCCCCTCATATACGTGTGGACCCCCAAGGCCCCCTCTTTAAGTTATAACGTTAATCAACTAGGAAAAAACTTTATTTTATAAAGTGAGGTGACTAAAGTGAGGTGACCCCTCTTATTTCTCACTTTATTTATTATTTCTAACTAAAGCGGCAAAATTAAACAAAAATGAAATATTCCAATTAGCAAGGCTAATTGGGAATATTACAGTGGGCTGAAAATCTGACCTTGGCAAGCATCATAGCTTACCCCATGCTGTCCTACTCTCCACTCATCACAAGTGTAGAGTGTACGCTGATCCTGGGCTGCAATATCATTGCCCTCCAATGGCAAAGTGAAGAACAATCCTCCAGAGAAGGTTCCTCCATCAATGAAGAACAAGTTGGCCCAAAACAAACCATCCATGAAGACTAGGGCATGGTCATCATGGAACATCTGAATGAGAGGTTTGCTGAAGGTTTTACATGATGATACATGATGCAAACAATCTCTCACAAGGATACAATGCAGTCTCATCCACTGCAACTTCAGAAAATCACATGGCAAGCAATGTACAAGATCCCTCACATCTACTAATGGATAGTAAATGGCTGAATATGACATCAACATAAGATCAAACACTTGCCCATGGCTGTACAATGGATGACTATCAATCTCATGGCCCACCTCAAGATAGAACACATATGTAGTAGCGGTGGCCATACCTCCTCCCATGCTCCCATTAGAACATGTAGTGCAGAAATTGTGAGAATTCTTCCCACTCAAAGACACATCCAGCTCATGTGTCTCCCTCATAATCAAGCCTCCCATACAAATCTGATCAATATCAGCAAATGGAGACATGATCAACAGCAAAATGAAGGAAATGTTGAAGGTTTCATGTGGTGCAAGAAGGTACCAACAGCTTCTCCAACAAGTACAGTGCAGTTTTACAAGTTGCTGCTTGATAAGAGTACATGGCAAAATGTTTATGTTAACCATGCATGTATTCATATGATACATGATATAGTGCAGCAAATGAACATCCATGTGGTGATAAAACATTTGCCCAAGGCCACAAAAGAGATGGCTGCCTCCATCACGTATATTGGCCCAATAAAACTCATGGAGCAATATGACAAGCTTGCCCCCTTGTGAAGCAATGCACTGCATAGGAATGGCATGAGTGTGCAAATCAATGAATGTATAAACAAATCCCTCACCATATGCTGGAAGTATGATGGTACATGGTTCCATACATGAGTCCTTCATAGTGTTTTGGCATGCTATGAAGAAGAATGAACCATGTGCTGCAAGAAGATAATCCTCCTCATGCTTGGAAACCCAAGTCAAGAAGAATATGCCATAGATGTCTCTATCATCATTACCTCCTCTTTGTGCAACAAATATGAAGTGATCCTGGGACCTATGGGTTATAGATCCACCATATCTCTGCTGCGCACACTTCATCCATAATGTTCTTCTCCAAGGTGACAACGCTGTGAGCTCATGCAAATAAGCTCCTGTCAATACAAGACTCTGTTCTTTGACATGCTCCTTGTCAAAGACTCCTCTAATAATGCTGCAACAAATGTGGAATACTCCCCAAGATGGAAGTGCTTCCCCATCATCATCAAAGATCAAGGAGATAGTGCCATCCCCTCTTCCTACAACATCATACAAAGTGTGAGAGCAAATCTGCCCTTGCTCTCCCAGAAACAAACCAAGCAACCAAACAATTTGCTGCCTCCCCATACTTCCATCATACAACTCATGTGATGAAGACATAATGAGTATCATATCAACACCATGCATCCATACTCTATGCTGCTCAATGATGCAAGTATCCAGCCATCTTTCCTCCATCCTCCGACTCTTAGGAAGAGTGTTTGCCAAGAGATGGCCAAACTCTTTCAAGAGTAACCAGCGCAGCCAAGCCTTCTGTTGCCCGGTATCATAGATCTGCAAGTAGCCTCCTAGCTCCTTGCTCATCAACCACATCCACTCAATCACTTGTGGATGCCTCCTTCTTCTTCTCATCCGGGTACTCCTCCCATGAGGGTTACCATCCTCCCAAATAAAATTTCTGACTTTGCACTTCATGGGATTTTGAAATGTAAACTTCTCAAGGATCAATGAGACCCTATCAAGAATCAAATAGGTGGTAGGCAAAAACCTCCCATCATGATGTGTATGGCTCAAGGAATGTCCAACACAAGCATGAGAGATGTTATCCATCCGAAGATGTCCCCCATCTTCTATCTGCTCTTGTGAGAAGGGAACCAAATCATTGCGTTCCATGGTGTGTTGAAGTGCATCTCCAATGAGATTTGACCCTTGGTTATGCAAAAGTAGATCTCCACATTGATCAAAAGAATTTGCTGCAACAATGGAATGTGGAAATATTTCCATACCTTGATGTGCATTTGGGACTTCCTGTAGAGCTGCAAGAGTCCCATCCTCAACAGTGTTGGCTGCCCCAACTGTCGATGCATGTGGCTGCTCCTCCACAAGTGTGACAGCGATTTCACAAGCCTCCTCAAGAGGTGATGTGATCTCTTCTTCTCGATTAGAATTGGAAGCGCATGGTACTTCCTCTTCTTTTTCTTCATTCTTCTTGACCTCCTCAAAGGTTGATGCCTTTCCTCTGAATCCGAAAAGAGATGAGAATAAACTCTCCTTTTTCACCGCTCCGGTCTTCTTGGGCTTCGACTCACAGGGACTAGTGGATCCCTCATGCATGGGAAGAGGTGATCTCCCAATGGTACGCTGCAAATCTGAACTCTGCATGCTAGAAAACCCACTGTTCCTTTCACTGTACCTTCCTCCTTCATCCTGCCTAAGCCAACAGTAATCTTTGAAGGGAAAAGCTACTTTGAAGTCTTCCCCCTTGGATTTCCATTCTCTGAAATAATCTTCAAGGGGTATACGACCATGTTGCCTCGGTACTTCAGGTAAGAATGTAGGCATTGTGATTCTCATATTTGCCATAGATAGCCTGCTCCACAAGCTGAGCCAGAACTATGCTTTGATACCACTGTAATATCCCTTTTTCAGGAATATCTCAAAACACGGCAAACTCCAACCAGAGATTGACTGGGAGGGCATTTACCGGATATGTCGTCTCTAAAGAGAACGAGATCCAGAGGCTATCTGGCCCTTTCCAGACTCTGTCTAAGAGTGGAAGATGAAAACACCAAGTGCTATAAAATTATAACACACAATAATATACGACAACTATGGCAACTCCTCCAGAAAATGAATTTCTCAGCAACTCATGCCTGAAAAACGCATTCTTCAGGTGTGATGGCTGTAGATACCATAGAATATATCTGAGAATGCTCAGCAACCAAAAGAAATAACAGCAGCAACCTTTACTCAACTTCTAAGGGCAAAAAGGTGGGGAAAAGTGAGGATTTTGGACCTAAAATGAGTGGATCAGCAAATCTGCGTAACATGACGGCTCAAGGTTCTGGAATATGATAGAATAGGTTAAGAGGGACTTCCATGTCGAATTTCAGCTCAAACAAAGGCGTTTTGCTTAGTTAAACAGTTCCTCCTTCCCGACTAGTCAATAGAAACCCTGATTTCCCAAGACTTTGAGTATGCAAAATTTTACTGAAGCAAGGGCAGCGTATTTTCTGAAGGTATGAGATGTAAAGCACTATGAATAATCAGAGAATGAGTTTGAGTACAAGGCATAGGCTTTCAGAAAGGTTAAACAGCAGTTTTATATAGAAAACCTCTCAAGATAAAGGTGTCGCAAGACAAGAAAATAATCCAGAAACCCTTCAGCGTTTTCTGCAGTAGCTGTGAGACAGAAGATGCATATATATCCAATAATAATGTATAGCAGCAGAAGAGAGTACAAATCTTGAGGAAACAACCTCTCAAGAGAAGAAATGCAAGCCTCCACAACACATGTACATAAACATGAAAAGCATTGCTATTGCTGCATAAACCCCAGGCTATGAAAAACGCAGTCTAAGACAAAATGCTGCTCCAATACATAGATATGACAGTATATAGCTCAAATACAATAGGGGAGCAAAGCTCTAACCCTTATCAGCAATAATATCTCAATCCTCCAAGGGATTGGCTGAAATACACAATACGATCAAAATGCCGGAGTTGCTGGGCAGCTACTGCAACTCCAAACTGAAACCAAATAGAGAAGGCTGAATATGATAATCAACTGAAGTAGTCCTCCTCCAATAGATCTCCAAAGTGGAAGGCTGATCCTTACACTTGAGATCTTCCCCACAAATCAACCGGCAAACCCTCACAGCAGCTACACCATAAAAATAACGCAGATGCAAAAAGGGACTGCGCAGTAGGGGCAGAATAACTGTTGGCCTGATGCCAAGATCTGCAAATCAGCTCCAAAATCTCCCAATCTGATTCTCCAAAGGAAAGAGAGACTCTCCCTCTGAAAAGCAAGAGAAGGAGGTGGCGTCGTAAAGTCACCACGGCAACACCCTACAACACAGAATTACGCTGCTGCAGCAATAATGCTGTCCTGGAGGATGATGCTAAGAAAATAACCTTGCCCGAGCAGGCACTCGAAGTCCCCCGGGGCTAAGGGTGAGATCTCAGCACGGAGACACCGGTTGCACGCGGTCGACAAACGGAGCTAAACGGCCAGGCGTGCCAAAGAAGACCATATGTCTCCACTCAATAATCGGTAATCCAAATATCCAAGCATCTAAACACCATGATGCTGAGGAGGCTCCTCCATCTTTTATAGTGTTGGTTTCCCTCCAAAACCAAATGTAGCCTCTCTCTCTCCTCCACATCCTCATCCTTATCCACATTCTCATCCTTATCTGCACAGAAGCTTGGAGAAACTTCTAGAGTCTCCATAGCCCCCCTCCTCCATGTGGTGTTGGGTCCCCCCTTGACTCCCACTTAAGTTGCAACGTTGTGCTACTAGGTGGATGTCTTATTTCATTTAAGTGAGTTTAGACCCTCTTTACTCACTTTTTATTTATTTGCAAACTATAGGTGGAAAAATAAACAAAATAGAATATTCCAATTTGCTGTCGCAAATTAGGAATATTACATTAAAACTTGACTTGACCTTCGTTCTCTAGAAGATTCATACCATGTTTCATTAATACCCATTAATTATTTAATTTCTCTAAGTTTAGACATAGGGTCCTCATTACAATAATTAATTTTTTTAATAAAACATAAATGGAGTAGAATTTCCATAAACGATTTCTGGGTTCTTTACAACACTGATATCCAAGTCTCCTCACAAAATTTGAGACTTGAAATACTTTCCGATGCTACAAAAATAAACACTCCCTCTTAACGAGGAAAGTATTCTAGCAATATGCCTGCTGCATTCTGCCCTGTCTTGAACCATCCTCTGCGTTGCTAATGCCTGGATGTTGCCCCTCATCTACTGCGTTGCTGCCCTGTGTACTGCTACCCATGACACTGTCACTGTCTCATCTGTACTGCAACTCCCTCTTAATCCTGAACCTATCCATCTCTGCTACTGAAATGAATTCTTGATCATCCCCATCTTCGCTCTGAAGTAGACAAACATAGTCTTTCCCAGAGCTTTAGTGATGATATCTGCCACTTGTTCTCCTGTTGGAGTGTACTGCAACTGTACAGCTCCCCGTTGGACACAGTCTCTGATGAAATGACACTTGATGTTAATGTGCTTCGACCGATCATGAAACACAGGATTTTCAGAGAGCTAGATGCAACTCTGATTATCACATAGAATGTTGGTCGCTTCCATATTTTCCTTGAGTAGATTCAGAAGCAGTTTCCGAAGCCATATGGCCTCACACGAAGTAGTGCCTGCTGCCATATATTTTGCCTCAGCTGAGCTTAGAGCCATGGATTTATGTTTCCTACTGAACCAGGAGGTCATTCCTGATCCAATGCTGAAACAATACGCACTGGTACTTTTCCGATTTACTGGGCTTCCAACCATATTTACGTCAGTGAACCCACTCAACCTGATGTCATCGTCTCAGGTGTATCTCAAGCCAAGCTCGATTGTTCCCTATAGATATCTAAGAACATGTTTCGCTACTGCCCAATGAGCCCTCCTTGGTTCTACCATGAACTGACTGAGGGTGTTAACGTCATAGTAGATGTTTGGCCTAGTGTTGACCAAATACATCAGGGACCCGATGAGCTTCCTATACAACGTAGGATTAGCCTCATCATCTTCGGACGTATCAATTTTCTTCCAATTGGTGATCATTAGAGTAGCCATGGGTCTACAGTCCTCCATTTGAAATCTCTTCAGAATTTCTATAGTATATCTCCCTTGACCAAGGAGGATCTCACCCTTTTGTTGCCAAACTTCCAATCCCAGAAAATAGTTCATCAGCCCCAGATCCTTCATATCAAATTCTACGGCTAAATTCTCCTTGCAGTCCTTGATTAGCCTAGTTGATCCTATTAGAAACAGATCATCTACGTACAACACCAGTATCAGAGGCTCATCCCCTACTCTCATATAGTAGAGATTGGGATCTGCGTCACTCTTAATGAATCCCATCTTCTGCAAGTAGCCATCAATTCGACCATACCAAGCTCTAGGGGCTTGCTTCAGGGCCTTCTTAAGTCTACACACATGAGTTTTCTGCTCATGCATCTCAAAGGCCTCTGGTTGTTCAATATATACTTCTTCTTCTATCACCCCATTCAAGAATGCAGTCTTAACATCCATCTGGTGAATCTCCCATCCCATCTGCGCTGCAAGGGATATCACGGATCTAGTAAAAGTATATCTGGCTACAAGGTCGAAGGTCTCTTCATAGTCTATCCCTTCCTTCTAAGCATACCCCTTAGCCACAAACCTGGCTTTAAATTTCTCTATGTTGCCATCTGCAGCATATTTGATCTTGTAAATCCATCTCGAACCTACAACTGATTTTTCCTAAGGCCTACGAACCACTTCCCAGACATCATTTGTCATGATGGAATTGTACTCTTCCACCATTGCATCTAGCCACACCTAATGCTGAGCTGCCTCCTGAAAACTAGAGGGTTCCCCAACCTGAGCTACCAAGGCTTGGTACCTATCTAGTTGTCTACGTTGCTTGTTCTCATTTCTACGATCTCCAACATACTCTTCTACGTCGCTCAAAATTTGTCGTAATTCCCTGCTCATTCTTCCACTGGTAGTGGGTGGATCTATCTGCTCCCCCTCCTGCAGATCTTTGAGAGAGGAATCCCTTGGATCCTTGTGCCTTGGAGAAGCACTCGTGTTATCCTCCGGAGGTCGTTATGGCTGGACCAGCAAATCCTCCACAGACTGCGATCCAGAAGGCATCTCCCGGGATTTTCTGAAAGCTCTTTCCTCCATGAACTTTACATCTTGTCATACTACAATCTTCCCGCTCTTAGGAATGTAGATCCGATAAGCCTTCGCAATCTCGCTATATCCCACCAGATATCATTTTTCCGCAGTCTTATCCAATTTCTTCCTCTTCCCTTCGGGTACATGGCAGTATGCCACACTGCCAAAGATACTGAAGTGGCTCACCTCGGGCGTCCTACCAGTGAAGACACTTTCTGGAGCGATCTTACCCAATGCATTGTGATGAATCCTGTTGTGAACATATATAGTTGTATTACAAGCTTCATCCCACAGAAATTTAGGCATGTCTTGATCATACAACATTTCCCTTGCAGCCTCGACAATAGTTCTATTCTATTCTTTCTGTGATTCCATTCTGCTCCGGATTATATGGATCAATCCACTCCCTTCTGATGCCTTCCCTTACGTAGAACTCTGTGAAGTCTTTATCTATGTATTCTCCACCATTGGCTGATCGCAGTGTCTTTGTCTGCTTTCCTATCAAATTCTCAACCATTGCCTTAAATTCCTTGAATCGATCAAAGACTTCGTCCTTCATCTTCAGAAAGTAGATCCAAGTCTTCTTGGAGTGGTCATCAATAAAGGTGACGAAATATTCGGCACCAAAGATAGCTCTTGTGGACATTGGTCTGCAGATGTTTGAGTGTATTAATCCCAACACACTCTTATCCCTATTGCTACCTCCCTATTGCTACGCTATTGATGTCTATATTACGAAACATTATATTAAGAATCTGAAACATAAAAGATGAGTAGTGATTATCATTTGAAGCCTCTCAGCGTTTTAGTTGCTGAATCCAATCATACATCTCTGACTAGATAAAGCTGCTACAACGTATTCTGTGAAGTATCATTATTCTCACTTTTAGCTCTATATAAGTGAAAGAACTGTATCAATTTACAGTGTATTTTCAAATTCTATAATCCTCAAAGTGGCTATTGATTTCTATAGCATCGGAAAGTGTTCTAAGTCTCATTTTTGGTAGAGAGGCTTAGACATCAGTCATCCACAGAACCCAGAAAATCGTTTGTGGAAATTCCACTCGGATATGGCTTTATTAAAATAATTAATTATTTTAATGTAGACCCTAAGTATAAACTTAGGGAAATTAAATAATTAAAGAGCATTAATAGAGAAGAGTGTGAATCTTCTAGAAGACGAAGATGAAGTCATATTTTAATCTGAGCCATTGATTAAAGATCTAATCTTGGCCGTTGATTCATCAGCGATAAGACTATAAGAAGAGACTTGAGGGCCATTTGGAAATCAAGCCGAGGACACTCTCAGTACCCGAAGGAAATCGATTTTGAAGCAAGTGAAATCGATTTTAGTGGGTGAGTTTGTAGAGGCTGGGTTGTAGAAGCAAAAGGAGGAGGGAAAATTTAGTTAGCGAGAAGCCGATCTTAGGAGGGTGAAGGGAAGGGTGAGCTAATCAGCAACAAGAACCCCTCCATGCAGAATCACGCAATCCAAAGAGGGATTGCGTGGAGCATTCACGCTGGATGATGCTGAGGGTGAAGGAGGTCACCCCGAGGGTCCAAAAATTGTCTGGAAGATCTAGAAAATTCAGCCAGGTGTTTGCTAATTTTCCTCTGCTCATCAGACTCTTTTAAATGTACTTTCCATTTCTGAAGATAAATATAAAACCCTCATCTACTGCACCAGTTTTCCCATAATGGGTTTTTCCGGGGACAATTGTCCAAAAACCTCTGTGTTCATGTGGCTATTTCTATTGTGCTATTGGTGTAAATTATCTTTCTGTTCTTATGCTCTTAATGATAGTGAAGATCTGCAAATGTGTTTATTTCAAAATTTACTGAAGCATCTGTAAATAACTTATCTCATAAGTAGGAGAAATAAACCAAGTATTGCAGAAATATTTTCCTCTTGCAAATTTCACAGTTGCTTCTGGGGTACACTGCCTTGGCATATTTCCCCAATACGCACCCTCTATAGACGTTATCTCACTTGGTGCTAAGCTCATGAACTCCTGTGATGGTCTTCTTGAGAATTATCAAGGCCCCAAGGTGTAAGTGCTCCATTCTCATGTTCCATAATTCATTCAAATCCTTCTCATCATTGCTGCCTATCAACGCCATTAAGGATTCGAGCTGCAACTTATAGAGTTTATTGCTCCTGAATCCGATTTGTGCCTTCTTCTTCCAACTCAGGTGTTTGACGTATACTCTTTTGTCAATGAAGTAAACATCATAGCTTTTGTTTTGAAGCTGAGACACAGAGAGTAAGTTCATCACCAAACCAGGCACATGCAGCACATTAGTGGCATGAAGCTTATTAACATCTTTGGTTTGAAATACTATGGTGCCCCTTCCAACAGGGGTACATTTTGCCTTATTGCCCATGGTGATTTGAAAGTTCAACTTGCTCTTCTCGGTAGCTGGAGAAACAATCTCGTACTCCCATCATGTGTGCAGAGGCTCCACTGTCAATATACTAGATCGTTGGAGAAGCCGAACTTGACACACAAGCAAATTCTTCTTACAGTCTGGATTCCAGTATAGAAATGTCGTGATCCATCTGTTCTTTCATGTTGTCCCTTTTCTCTGGAGAGCTGTGTGAACCCTTCCGATTTGTTGCTATGAAAATTTCTAAATTTACTAAAGAGAAACCCTACTGTTAAATCTTGATTTACTTCTCCTACTTACATAAGTTATTAATCTGAAATTTCAGCATTAACATCAAGTAAATATAGTTAACAGCCTACACATACAGATCAAATACTGAATAACATGCTCATAGACAAAGTGACACACAAGAATTTTATGGACAAATGTCCCCAAAAAAACCCAATGCAGGAAAACCAATGTTGCTAGCTACTGGAGGGTCTTTATTTTTATGTAGATTTTAAGTACAACAAATCTAGGCACCAAACTGGTTAACCCGAAAGAGAAACCAAAACGGCAGCAATACCTCTATTTTAGAGACAAAAAAACTGACTGATTCACACCCTCAAATGGGAGTTACAGAACTCAACCCCTTTCGGACCTCTGGAAACCCCAGGGCTGCTCTGAATCCCTCTGCGTCAGCCTTCTTGGCCTACATCAACCTTTGCGCTGCTTAGGACGGGTTTGCGTCACCCTAAAAGGGGTTACGCTACCCCTGTGCTGCCCTTGTTGGGCCTGCATCAACCCTACTGGCTTCCCGTTGCCTTTGCACTGCCCCTGCTGGGCTCTTGGCTTGCCTACATAGCTGCTGCCTCTGTGCTGCTTAGGATTGCTCCTCCTCTGCCCTCGTTGTACTCTGGGCCTGGGACTAGACCATCCCCCTTGCCAATACTGCCCCTCGCTGCAGCTGAAACACTTCTGAAATTCTTAGCAAACAATGCCCTAGAATCTCAGCTTAGCTTCAATGCTTTGTCAGTGTGTGTGTTCTCCAACCAATCCCAAGCCTTCTTCTTATACTTTTGTCATTGGAAAACCAACGCATGTTATCTAATCTCTAATCGACGGCTACGATTAGAAGTTGCTTGATCCGCGTCACTTAAGTCATTCTCATCACATGTTTAATTTAATTAACTTTAATCTTTTAATTTTCCTAAGTTAGACTTGGGTCCTTAATTAAAAAGATTAATTAATTAAATATGTCTTAAACTTGATGGAATTTCTTCAAACACTTTCTGGGCCTTGGAGATCTTATGTACTCTAGTCCCTCCAAAAAGTTTGGGAGCTAGAGCACATCTGATGCTACCCCAACACCCCAAAATCTCAACAGTTGTTGCAGCAACGTCAGGTCTTTGTTCCATTCCACGTTCACCACTCATGTTACTCATCTTAGCTCTGATGCCATGAGAAAATTTCAACCCTGAAATACTACTGTAGTGATAGATTAATACCTCCTACTTATTCTTTCAATAAGTTATTTACAGAATTATTCCAGTAAATTTCAAAATATATACTACTACAACAATCACTCTAATATATGTAGAGAACAGAATAGTAAAAAATACAAGCATAAAAATCAATCACATAGACACAATTATTTTTCGACAATTGTCCCCGGAAAAACCCAATGACAATTGTCCTCGGAAAGTACTGGGAATATGGTTGATTTATTAACACTTCAGATTTAAGCATTGGAACTGTCAGCTTAGAACAAAGCAGAGATTGTGAGATTGCTCGAACTTGGGAAATGATTGGGCATGAAACTTGAATGCAATTATGGAAAAAGACAAAGAAGAGGAGAGCATGCAGAGATGAAAGTTCGGTGAACAGGAATAGGTACAGGAATGAGTTGGACAGGTGAATAAGAACAGAAAACAGGGAATATGCAGAAGACAGTGAACAAAGTGTATACAGAACAGGTTCTTGACAGCAGCAGGAAAAGACAAATCCAGTAAAGCCAAAATCCAGAAAAGGGGCTGAGTGAAATTGAAATATGTAATTAAAAATGTGAATGTAAATGTTGTAATTAATTTTTTATTGTTTGTGATGCAAAGGCAAGTATCCTAAGGAAAAGACAAAATCCCACTGTAGCATGGAAATTTGTACATGTTGTAGTAATTCTAAAAAATGAGTTGGAAAAAGGAATAAGAAGACAGAAGCCAAAGAGTCATGACTGTTCACTTCAAATTCCTTGTGAAATACAAACATTCATGTGAGAATTTATATATATAATATCAATTGATAGCTAAAGTGAAGGGGGGAAAGAAGAGAAAGTATGAGAATCACCAGAATATGAAGAATAAGGTGAGAAAATTGAGAGAAGAAGAGCAGAAAGAGAAGCTACAGAACAGAGCTGATATCTGAAGCAAATCAACAAACGTTCAGTTTGACAAATTGAGGAAGTTGGAGCTTCCCTATCAAAGTGCAGCTTGATAGCTGTCAGTTGTAGCTGACTAAGGTTGAAGCCTCCTGTAGGTTGGTGCCTACAGAAAATTGAAGGGAGTTGGTGCTTCCTTGCAAGTTGTAGCTTGCAGAATTGAGGTTGGAGCCTCCTGTAGGTTGGTGCCTGTAGAAAAACAGTGGTGAGAGGGAGTTGGAGCTTGCCTTTGCATCACAACAACAATAAGATGTGGTTTTCTCCCTTTATGAGTTTCCACTTATATCTGGTGTCTCTGTGCATGATATTTATGTATTGATCTGATATGTATCATCTGCTTAATACCTGCTACTCTCATATTAAGTCTACTGCTATATTAAACTAATACTTGCTGCTTACATTCTAAGATTACTCACACATTAAATTGGATATGAAATGAAGGTGTAAATAAGTTTAATGAAAAGTTTTAAGAGATTAGAAATGTGTTAAACTAATTCACCCCCCCCTCTCAGTTTAACTAAAGGTTCAAGAATTGGTATCAGAGCCAGGTTCCTTTGTTCAAGTCTAACAACTGAAAGGAGATCCTAGGTTCCCAAGATGGCTAGTCAAGAAGGAAGCTCAACCAATAAAGCACCTTTCTTCACTGGTGCTAATTATGCCTTCTGGAAAATAAGGATGAGAGCATACATAATGTCTTTAGGATTAGAAGTTTGGGATGCTATGGAATTTGGATACTCCACAAAGTCAAAACAAAACTTTGTGGCTAATGCAAAAGCAATGAATGCAATCTTGAATGGACTATGTGAAGCTGAGTTTATCAAAGTAATGCACAGTAAGACTGCCAAAGATATGTGGGATACTCTAGAGAATATCCATGAGGGAAACAAAAAGGTAAAGACTGCCAAACTTCAAGTATATAGAGCCCAGTTTGAATATTAAAAAATGAATGATGATGAAGATGTTGGCAGCTTCTTCTTAAAAGTTGCAGAAATTGTTAACAATATGAAATCTCTTGGAGAAACCATGCTAGAAAGTATAATTGTGCAAAATATTCTAAGATCTCTTCCATCCAGATTTAATCCCAAGGTGTTTGCTATAGAGGAAACATCCGATTGGGAGACCTTGACCATGAACCAACTACCTGGAAATCTAACAGCATATGAGATGAGGCTTCCACAGAAGAAACCAAGTATGAGGGAGGCATATTTTAAAACAAAAAAGAAGAAAGAAGAAAAGGAAGACATATGCTCTTGCTCTGATGAAGAAGAGGCTAAATTTTTCAAGAAACTTGATAGAGGCTCACGTAGATACAAAGGTAAACTTCCCTTCAAATGTTTTAACTATGGAAGAGTTGGACATTATGCAGCTAAGTGTCCCCACAAGAAAGTAAGAAATCAAGCTCAAGAATCAGAGAGAAACACATCAAAGAACTGGCAGAAAGGAAAGAAATTTAGCAGAAAATCCTTCTATGCTCAAAAAGACAGCAACACATCTGAAGATTCAGATGAATCCTCAGGAGAAGAGGGAACCTCTGAATTTTTACTGATGGCCATAGAAGATCTTGGAGGACTCTTGCTAGAAGAAGAAGAAGAAGGGGAAGTCGACCTTGAGGGGGAGTTAAGAAGTGCCCTGGAGGATATTGACAGACTCAAATTAAAATGCAGAAAACAAAAAGAGATTCTCCTCAAATGTGTGAAATAAGAACAAAATTCATAAGTCCTCATGCAGCTGAAGGTAAAGCTTGAAGAAGCCACGAAGATAGAAGATATGTTACTTCAGCAAATCAAGGATAAAACTCGAGAACAAGAGAAACTGGAAGAAGAAATTGTATGTCTGAGAGAGAAATTAGAAAGTGCTCAACAGAAAGTGTCTATATACCCTTCTCAAATGACAAACTCTAGTAAGTTGAATGAAATATTGGATGCTCAAAGATCTCCTCTAATAAAAACTGGGATAGGCTATGAAGGAGAATCAAGTAAAGACAAAGAAAAGGAACACAAAAATATAATTTTTGTGAAAGCAAAGAAGGCGATGAAGTAGCTCAAATAATTCCTACAAAGGAAAAAACATGTAATGGGAGAGACAGAGACCAGAAGAAACCTCTAATAACAAAGATTGCAACAAATATTAAGACAACAGAGAAAGGATCATACACTCCTAATTATATCAAATTTGGAAGCCATCAAAGGAGATTCTTGCCTCCTATGAAGAATGTCACTTGTTATGTCTGCCACAAGCTGGGACACATTGCTGCATATTGTCATGCAAGGAGGGGTAATTCAAACCAGCTAAAGATGCAAACAGTAAAGAGACTGTCTCAAATAAACAACTGGAGAAGACAACCTCACATCAGGTATGCAATTTGTTTCTATGGTTGTTGTTGTTATTGTAAATAATTTGGCCATAAAATCATTGAGTGTAGAAAGTATGGACAAAGATTGATTTTCAATACTTCAAGGAGGTTTATGAATCAAAGAATTTTTTTTCATACTTACAATTCTGCAAAAACTATGATCAAATTCTTGATATGCAATCAAGCTGGACATATGCCTTCCAAATGTCCTCTGAAAGGATGCAATTCATCACCTCACAAAAGATATCAAACAGAAGGATGCCTCCAGTGGAAAAGGAAGGAGAATAAGCGTGACCTGGCTCTAACTGCTCAAGATCTGAAAATCCAGTGGTATTTGGACATCGGCTGCTCTAAACACATGACTGGAGACAGAAGCAAGTTTATAATGCTTGATGAAAAGAAATCTGGTAATGTTACTTTTGGCAATGATAAATTAGGTAAGATCAAGGGAAAAGGCTCAGTTAGCATAGACAATGGCAGAGGAAAGGCCCAAGATGTACTATTTGTAGATGGGTCGAAAGAAAATTTAGTGAGTGTCAGCCAGATGTGTGACCAAGGCTGTGAAGTTCTCTTTAGAGCACAAGATTGTGAAGTCAGATCAAGCACAACCGGAGAGACTCTGCTCAAAGGTATCTGAACAGAGAGTAATGTGTACATAGTGAAAGAGGAGGATGAAGCCTGCCATCTTAGCAAACTTCAGGAGTCATGGTTATGGCATAGGAGATTGGGACATCTCAGCTTCGACCATATCATCAGACTAAGTAAGAAGAAAGTTGTCAGAGATATGCCTAAAATAAAAAGGCCTTCAAATACCATATGCAAATCTTGTCAATTTGGGAAACGGACTCGCACATCCTTTAAATCTAAAGATGAGCTATCAACAAGAATACCACTCCAGCTTGTGCACATGGATCTGTGTGGACCTGCAAGAACTAAAACACCAAGTGGAGAATCCTACTTCATGTTGATAATAGATGATTTCTCCAGAATGACATGGGTTGCTTTTCTCAAGAATAAATCGGAAGCTCTGGAAAAATTCAAAATATTTAAAGCATTAGCAGAAAATCAGACAAGATGCAAGCTGAAATGCATCAGATCAGACAGAGGAGGTGAATTCACTGATTATGACTTTGCAGACCTATGCAATGAACATGGCATAAAACAACAATTTACTATTGCAGGGACACCTCAGCAGAATGGAGTAGCAGAGAGACAAAACAGATCTGTTCAACAAATTGCTAGAGCCATGATGCAAGAGAAAAATATTGCTCAAACCTTCTGGGCAGAAGCTGTACACACAGCAGTACATATTCTAAACAAAGCTCATTTAAGACCTAACAGTGACAAGACACCTTATGAGCTATGGCATGGTAAACCTGCGTCAATCAAGCACTTTAGAGTCTTTGGTAGCAAATGCTACATAAAGAATAATGATGAAAATCTTGGAAAATTTGATGCAAGAGCAGATGAAGGGATCTTTCTAGGATATGCTTCCAAAAGTAAAGGGTACAGGTGCTACAACAAGACCCTTCGGAAATTGGTAGAAAGTATTGATGTGAGATTTGATGAAGATCTTCCAAACAATACACGAAATACAGACTGTTGCAGTCCATTAGACAACCATGAAGAAGAAAACCAAGATGATGAGAAAACAAGCAAGACTATAGAAGATACAGAGCTGAGTTCTAACGCTCCCTCAAGATATACTCAGAAGAACCATCCTGAAGATCAGATCATTGGAGACAAGAGAGTAGGGGTCCAAACAAGAAGGCAGCTAACAGAACAAACTGAAGAGGTATACATAGCCATGTTGTCACAAATAGAGCCAAAGAAATTTGAAGAAGCCAACAAGGACAAATCTTGGGTAAATGCAATGAATGAAGAATTGGACCAAATTGAAAAGAACAATACCTGGGAACTAGTTCCTAGACCCACTGAGAAAAATGTCATAGGCTCAAAATGGGTATTCAAAGATAAAATGAATGAAGAAGGTCAATTAATCAGGAATAAAGCCAGACTTGTCTGCAAAGGATACTCACAAATCGAAGGACTTGATTATGATGAAACATTTGCCCCTGTAGCCAGAATGGAAGCTATCAGAATGTTCCTGGCATTTGCTTGTTACCAAAACTTCAAAGTATATCAAATGGATGTAAAATCTACATTTCTGAATGGAGACTTAGAAGAAGAAGTCTACACGGAACAACCAGAAGGCTTCTCATTGATAGATAAAGAAGACTATGTGTGCAGAATGAAGAAGGCCCTATATGGACTGAAACAGGCTCCTCGTGCTTGGTACTCAAGACTGGATAAATATTTGCAAAAACAAGGCTTTAAGAGAGGTGGAGTAGACAACAATCTATACATAAAAGCCTATGAAAATGAACTCTTGATTGTTGTAGTATATGTTGATGACATTATGTTTGGAAGCAACAGAGAATAACTAGCAAAAGGGTTTGCTGATGAGATGAAAACAGAGTTTGAGATGTCTATGATTGGAGAACTCAATTTCTACTTAGGACTTCAAATTTAGCAAAAGAACATAGGTACATTCATCTCACAAGAAAAATACTTAAAGGAAATGCTGAAAAAATTCAAAATGGAGGACTGCAAACCTGTGACAACCCCCATGATCACAGGATGCAAGCTGTGTGCTGATGATGGGACTGCAGATGTAGATCACAAACTCTACAGATCCATGATAGGAAGCCTGTTGTATTTGACAGCATCCAGACCAGACATCATGCTAGCAGTTGGACTAGTAGCAAGATATCAAGCAGCACCTAAACAAAACCATCTTCTGGCAGTAAAAAGAATACTCAGATATCTACAAGGAACAACACAGTATGGACTTTGGTATCCTAAAAGCAAAAGCTTCACTTTAACAACTTACACAGATGCAGATTGGGCCAGCTGTGTTGATGACAGGAAAAGTACAAGTGGAGGTGCTTTCTATCTAGGAGAAAGTCTGGTGGCATGGTTAAGCAAGAAACAAACATCCATCTCTATGTCTACAGCTGAAGCAGAATATATAGCAGCAGCAGCATGTTGTACACAAGTCATGTGGATGAAGCAAACTCTTCAAGACATGAAGGTAAGCATTGATGAACCTATTTCAATCAAATGTGATAATACAAGTGCTATAATTATATCTAAAAATCCTTTGCTTCACTCAAAAACCAAACATATTACAATCAAGTATCATTTTCTCCGAGAACAAGTAGCTCAAAAGATAGTCAAACTGGAGTATGTACCAACAAAAGAACAAACAGCAGATATATTTACCAAACCACTTGCTAAAGAGCCATTTGAATATTTGAGAGACAGATTAGGGGTAGTATCTGTAGATGCTACTCTCTGATATAAAGAGAAAGCACAATTTCAGGGGGAGAACAAAAACGAAAATATCCTTCCAAGAGGAGAACAACCAGCAAGGAAAGCATGAATCAGGTTCTCAGAATCAAAGGATTAAGGCAAAAGAACACCAAGTTATTATCCTAGAGTTATCTGCATTATTCAAGCATCAAAAAGTCAATTACAGAGCAAAAGGATCAGTATTGTATTCTGAAACATTATATTAAGAATCTGAAACATAAAAGATGAGTAGTGATTATCATTTGAAGCCTCTCAGCGTTTTAGTTGCTGAATCCAATCATACATCTCTGACTAGATAAAGCTGCTACAACGTATTCTGTGAAGTATCATTATTCTCACTTTTAGCTCTATATAAGTGAAAGAACTGTATCAATTTACAGTGTATTTTCAAATTCTATAATCCTCAAAGTGTTCTCTCAATAAGTCTTATACATCACTATGGAGCAACATGGTACAAAGTCAGCAGAAGAGGGCCTAAACATAACTCAGAGAGAGGAAATGCAAAAAGCAACCCTTTGCAATTGATGTCAAAGGGGGAGGAAGAGCAAACAACAGGAGAAAGAGCAGGCAAACAGAGGAAATGCATTGCCATCAATGCCAAAGGGGGAGACTGTTTGAAATGTTGTCATTGATGGCAAAGGAGGTAGCAGATGCAGAGACAGGAACAGTTACAAGGAGACAAAGATAGACAATGGAGGCAGCAAAGAGGAAATGAATATAAAGGAGAAAGGCAGAGGCAGAGGAAGCAAATACGGAGACAGAGCCGTTATCACAGCAGTAGAAGCAGAGGCAGAGTGACAGAAGCGGCAGAGGCAGAGCCACAACTGTTATTGCAGAGAAACCGCTGTTATTCCAAGAATATATATATATATATATATATATATATATATATATATATATATTCCGAGAATTTTTTATACAGCCGGGCGTTACACATAATATAAATTAATTTCCGGACTTTATATTCAAATGCTCTGTATTTAGTTGAAGAACTCGACCTCTGGTCGATGTGGTGTTTCTAAATTGTACATACCTAGAGTGTAATGAGCTCCGCGAACCAGCGTGAATAGGCTCTGTGGGGATGAGCACTGTACACATAGCCACAAGGGTTATGAATGGTGGAACTTTGCGTCAGAGTATAACGGAACCATAGTCGAAAAAAAAAAAAAAAATATATATATATATATATATATATAATTGAATGGAGCAGAGTTGAATCATAATAATACATTGAAAAGTGAGCGATTTTTTAAAATAATAAAGACGGATGGAACCATGAGCGGGGAAGTGGAACCATGACCCGATGAACAGTAACAGTGGTTTGGAGCAAACGGTGGATTTCATCGCACCATTATTATACGGAAGGTGGTATTTTGGAGTTTCGTGGCGATTCCATTGATTGATCGACGCGTATCCTTGGATGAATAGTAAAACCACCGTTTAACGGAGCGCCATCGCGCGTTATTGTTTGCGCATGTTGATCGAGCGATATACGTTGGATCGGGCAACGTAATACCAACCGTCGAATGGGCGCGTGGGTTAACAAAGGTACGGTGTGCATTCGATTGGTCCTTTGGTTGTATTGTGAGCCCGAGGCGGAGTCATATATAATGAATTTGGTTTATTAATGTTATTCGACGTATTGTAATCTTAGTATGAGGCCCGGTGAGTTATATTAAAAAGAGTTTAACCAAGGTTAATCGTATTGGCGGTCAATCCTTACGGATGTCGGGTTATTTGCGTGAATGAATTGCATATATATATTATATAGGTTGAGATATTATGCCGTGTGTATAATATTTGAATATGAATAGTGTGGGAGCATTTTTATTCAGGTGTAAAATGAGAATGGATCAAAGGATAAGTAAATCCAAAAGAAGAATTAAGTAATGAGACTGCAATTCCTTGGCTTGGAGTTTTATTTAATTGCCAGTCCCGGAAACAAGAACCTGTTGAATTGCCAGAATTGTGGATGGTTGAGTGCGTTGGTTTTATTTTGACAAAGGACTTGTTATATTGGGAGATATAAGGTTGTAAAGGTATTCATTAATCAAATTCTAAGAATTTGATGAATGAATTGAACAGAGGATTAAGAAGACCCTTACTGAATAAAAAGATGAGAATTGGGCGTTGTGAGATTGTCAGGATGGCGCACAGCTTTGGGAAATGATGCTTGGGATGAAATATTGAAAAGTACTGGGAATATGGTTGATTTATTAACACTTCAGATTTAAGCATTGAAACTGTTAGCGTAGAACAAAGCAGAGATTGTGAGATTGCTCGGACTTGGGAAATGATTGGGCATGAAACTTGAATGCAATTATGGAAAAAGAAAAAGAAGAGGAGAGCATGCAGAGATGAAAGTTCGGTGAACAGGAATGGGTACAGGAATGAGTTGGACAGGTGAATAAGCACAGAAAACAGGGAATATGCAGAAGACAGTGAACAAAGTGTATACAGAACAGGTTCTTAACAGCAGCAGGAAAAGACAAATCCAGTAAAGCCAAAATCCATAAAAGGAGCTGAGTGAAATTGAAATATGTAATTAAAAATGTGAATGTAAATGTTGTAATTAACTTTTATTGTTTGTGATGCAAAGGCAAGTATCCTAAGGAAAAGACAAAATCCCACTGTAGCATGGAAATTTGTACAAATTGTAATAATTCTAAAAATGAGTTGGAAAAAGGAAGAAGAAGACAGAAGCCAAAGAGTCATGACTGTTCATTCCAAATTCCTTGTGAAATACAAACAGTCATGTGAGAATTTCTATATATAATATCAATTTGATAAGCTCAATAAGAGAGAAGAAGAGAGAGAGAAAATATAGAGAATGCAGAATATAGAAGAATAAGGCAGAGAAGATTAAGAGAAGAAGAGCAGAAAAGAGAAGCTACAGAACAGAGCTGATATCTGAAGTAAATCAGCAAACATTCAGTTTGATAAATTGAGGAAGTTGGAGCTTCCCTATCAAGTTGCAGCTTGATAGCTGTCAGTTGTAGCTGACTAAGGTTGAAGCCTCCTGTAGGTTGGTGCTTGCAGAAAATTGAAGGGAGTTGGTGCTTCCTTGCAAGTTGTAGCTTGCAGAATTGAGGTTGGAGCCTCCTGTAGGTTGGTGCCTGCAGAAAAACAATGGTGAGAGGGAGTTGGAGCATGCCTTTGCATCACAACAACAATAAGATGTGGTTTTCTCCCTTTATGGGTTTCCACTTATATCTGGTGTCTCTGTGCATGATATTTATGTATTGATCTGATATGTATCATCTGCTTAATACCTGCTGCTCTCATATTAAGTCTACTGCTATATTAAACTAATACTTGTTGCTTACATTCTAAGATTACTCACACATTAAATTGGATATGAAATGAAAGTGTAAATTTAATGGAAAGTTTTAAAAGATCAGGAATGTGTTAAACTGATTCCCCCCCCCCCCCCCTCTCAGTTTAACTAAAGGTTCAACACATCAATGGTTGAGATTGCTTCAACGGGGATCAACCCAACTAGCCGTTGGAGAATTTATTTATAAATTAGAGTTCGGTGTTAGTCCATAGAATCATCTAATTATTGAAGCGTGTACTTGCTCTAAAAAACTGTTGTAACTTTTTCCGGTTAATAAGACGCAAAGACTTTGGGGTTTCAGACTGTGGTGTTCCTTTTTCAGATTTATGTGATAATATTGCTTTTAATACTCTGTTTCTTTTATTTGCATTTGCTGGTTAATAGCCTTTGAGGATTGATCTGTGCACATGTATCTTGCACATATTTCTGGGTTTTTAAAATATCATTTTGGTTTGATAGAACTAGCAGGTATCTCTATTTCTTGACGATTTTATGAATCTCTATTAATTTAACAATTAGATCTAAGTGTGCAAAAGTTATTCTTCAAGATTTGGGCGTTTGAGGAAATCCTCAGCTGGATCAACTGACTCTTATATTACATAATCTAAAAATCCCATTGTTTTTAATTTCTGAAGTCACCTTCCAAAATTTTTATTTGCATGGTTTTTCTTGGGCTTGTGCCTCTTTAAAATCTCTAGTTTATTTCTAAATTTGTGTAAAATTATAAATCTGGCTAGTAAGAGGCTTAGATCTTCAAATCTGGGTGCAGAGTAGGAATCACTACTTAGATCTAACAGATGTGTGCATAGATTTCTATATATATTGTATAGATCAATAATTGTAATTGTGTAAATATTTAGAATTTTTAGATTTTGACTTCTAACTTGGGATCGGGGTTCCATTTCCAGATTTTTGTATATATATTGGGTTTTTGGGTCTTTTTGTTTCTCGTGTGTGAAAGTATATATCTGGAATTTTTCAAAGGATTTCTCGAAATCTTAGCAAGATCTAAAGCCCTGGAGGGCAAGATCTTGCTTCAGATACAATCTGCGTGCAGGGAAAACTTTCAATAAAATTTAAATTCGAATTTTAGATCTGCCTTTTCTCATAAACAAAATTTTTTGGGCAACAAAATTTTTATTTGACCTTTACTTTTGGGGTTTCGATTTTTTTTAAGGTTAGGCGTCAGACCTCCCTGCTGCATTTATTCCCTGCCAGGTTGCCTCTTGCTTCCTAAACCCTTGCTCCATCTTCCCTCACGCAGCCCCTAGCCTCTGCTCTTTTCTGCATTTCCTTACCTATCTTCTGCCTCCAGCAATCTCCTCGTTGCCATTTCTGCAACCGAGCCCCTTTCTCCTGCGTTCCCATCCTTTCCTTTCCTCGTCGACAAACCCTTATCCTCTGCAACGTTTTTCCCTCTCGCAACTTTCTTTCCCTCTAGCTCCCTAACCCACAGTTCCAATCCCCGACTTCTGCTGCCATTTCCTTGTTGTCGGCTTCAATCCCTACATGCTCCATCATGCAGCCTCCTTGCTACCTGCAAATACCTCTGCGTTGCCGCCATCATCCTCTATGCAACCCCTTTCCCTCTACCTGCAAGTTCTTCCGCTGCTCTTACCTTCTTCGAAGGCTCCTCTCGCTTGATCCCATTCCTCTATACCTAACATATCATTTCGATTTATTTCTTTAGGGTTTAGATTTCAATTCTTTTGGGTTTGGGCTTTGGACCCTCATTTAAGAATTTTAATTAACTTTTAATCTTTGTAAATTTAAAAACTAAAAAAAAAATTATTTATTTTCATTAACCTTCGTAAAAGATTTTAAAAATTCCAAAAAAAAAGTCTATATTTTTTAACTTTTAACACTAGTCAATAATTAAATTTTTTACTCCATTTGCATGATACTTTTAATTAGAAAAAGAAGAAGAGAGAATCAATTTTTAAGGTAGCTTATTTTCAATCTTAGGGTTTTGGGTTATTCCTAAGGTGTTAAAGCGTCAAAGGCGAAATTTTTAAGTAAGGAAGAAGCATAGCATTTCTATAGTCTAAGGTAAAATTAAATTTTTAACATCTCTAAAGTTTTGACTATAAGGAAAAATTTAAATTTTTCGGATTGGAATACTTAAGAAAATCATTTTAATTCAAAATTTCTTGAAGTGTTTAGCATTTGAATTCCATGGCTCTTTCATGATAATATCTTTCAAAATTTAAATTCTTCAAGTCTCGCATTGAGTTTTGAACATTTTTTTGGTGCTTGATATCACTAACTGTGGTTTTAATTACTTGAATTGATATTTATTGCTTATTAGACTTTGAGAGTTTTTCAAGTGATGGAATTATGGTGAATTAGATGTCTTTCGTTTCCTAGATTGAGTATCTTTAATGCATTATCTCGAAGGTGATACTAAAAAATTGTGAAGATATTTTTGTTCTCTTTGAGCTATAATTACAATGGAAGGATAAGCTTGTGATTTGATTGGGAATTATATTATGATCTTTTAAATACATTGTCAAAAGGTTTATCTTTCAGTCTAGTGAAGTGAATATCTATTTGAGTGGCTAAAAGACTTTGGCATACATCTCATAGATAATCGTGGCATAGGCGCTTTCATCTTTGAATCTAACTGTCTCACTCCATCTTATAATCATCTTGTGAATTTTTATCTTAAGTTAGACCCGCATACTAAAATTGTACTTCCGAACATAAGCTTGGTCGATAGAAACATTAAGGGATCAAACTTGGAACAAACATTCAATTAAAATTAACTAATGTTCCCGCACTTCACATTAGTCTTAGGATCTGCATTACATATAGGATAGTCATTCATCCAAAAAGCAGTTTCTCATCATATACTTGGTCCTAATTTCTTAGCAAGAGAGTTGACTCCATGAGGCACTTGTATCAATCATCTAAATCTAATCGAATCCTTAAATCTTGTTGTATTTAATACGCGTATTTGGTCGCTCAATTGTGTCTCCCGAACTGGTTGTTCCCAACTAGTTCTCCTTCATTCCATTTATGTAGGGTATACCCCCTTAGTATGTTGTAGGGAGACAGCTTAAACGGAGAGATTGGGGATCAGGGTGACAACCCTCGATCTGAGTTGTTGTCGCGATGCCTAGACATTTTGTGCCACAACACTCCCATTACCCAAGTAACAAGACACATCCAAACAAGGGATGTGTCCTCTATCCCATGTATTTGACAATAATATGTGAGGCATGTGTCTGATACATGTTTGCCATGTGTCCTGCGAATAGGGCATCTGCCCTCAAAATCTCTCCAAAATCAGACACGTGTCTCCCACGAAAGTGACCCATGGCCCACAAAATCACGCTTTTGCTTTCAGTTTTGGTCATTTCACTCAGCAACTTGGAGGTGTGAAATGATTTGGAATACAGCTAAGGGTTATTGTGCAGTGCTAGAAGAGATTATAACTATTTAGCAAGTGGATTTGTCAACCATTTTTCAAGCTTTTTTCCTACAGCAGTCCACTGCCTACCTCATTTCATAGAAATCATGGCTCAATCATCAAGGGTAACTGGAATAGTATAAAAGAAAGGGAGGAATTCCTCCACTGAGGTTGTCACCCCTCCATTTTTTTTAGGGTTTGCTAGTTCTCCATTCTTGAGTTGGGGAATTCGGAATCTCCACAGTATTCATTTTTACGTCTACGTTTCAGGTCTAGATCAAGACCCATCATCGGGGCAAAACCTGCCAAGAAGAGAGGAGGATTGATGAAATAAATATAAGATGGAGTGAACAGAGGGATGAGGAGAAAGCAGGAGTACTAGAAAAAGTTGCTAAAGAATGTGCTTGTAAGTTTTGCCTCCTTGGTATTGCAGAGAAATTACATTCCAGTAAATCATTAATCAAATCTAAAACAGTCTCTCTATATCGGCCAAGTCTAGGATTGTAAACAGAATAATCACCTTTAATTTGTTTAACAATCAATGCTGAATCTCCCATTATTGCTATTCTTTTACCTCCTAAATTTTGATTATCTGGAGTCCTAGGATGAGAGCTTCATACTCAGCAATATTGTTTGTGCATTTGAAATTCAGTCTAAAAGCATGGCCTTCTGCATGATTTTTCTCTATATTAGTTATCCATCCTCCTGCTCCTACTCCTAATTTATTTACCGAACCATCAAAGTCTAAATGCCATAAAGATTCATGAGAGATATTATCATTGTTTGGTGTTTTCTTTTTTTCTCTTAGTTCAGTCTTGATTTCATTATCAGTTTCTGCATTACATAGGATGAATGAGTCTAGATCAGTAGGTGTGGTATAAATTGGGTAATTTATTGACCTTCCAGCACTACTTACCATATATTTCATTAATGTTTCCCTATATAACTTCTTAGGTTGACCAAAAACTGATATAGTAGCATAAGACATGTCCAATTGTAGAGATCCCTATAACTTTGCTCCCTATGAGCGAGATAATAACATTCCATATTTAAGTGGGATATCAGCTACTACAATGTCCATTAATATACTCTTACCAGAATATTGAACTAAAGTTACACACGGATCTTTGATTAAACCTAGGCATTTTATTTTGCTTGAGTCAAATGAGAATAAATCCTTATAGGGCCTTGTGATGTCTAAGTTCAGGGTTTCCATTATAGGTTTGGGCATTAAATTATGTGAAGCTCCTGAATCTAGCATCGCATTATGTATGTAATATCCCGAATGGAAATAAACAGCAATATAAACCACATAAACAAAGACAAACAACAACTAGAGAGATATCACATGAATAATAACCAATATGGAGAACGTTGAGCCATTTTATTAATACTGAAAGATAGAAATGAGTACAAAGGTGATCAAAATGATGGCACCTTGACTTGCACAAGGCAAGTCTAGAAATACTCTCAGGATATGACCCGAAATGGCTGCTACTCAAGACTGCGTAATCTCCAGTGTTGCTGGTGCTGGTGCTGCTACTGCTGGAATGAAAGGATGACTTGGGGCTATTCCCCTTCTCGGAAAATTATGAAACTCCAGAAATGGCCTCTCCACACAAAACCCAGAAAAGCCCAGAGAGCTTTTTGGAAATGGATGACCCCCAAAAATACCTCCCTTGAGGCACTACGTTATTCCCCAAGAGAAACGCCGACCCTGAATGCTCTGATGCAAATGATGGCCTCTGTCTCTATCAAAATGATATAATATGGAAGGGTTGATCCCTCTCCAACTCCTTCGGGTTGAACCCCGTGATAAACCCTCAATCCGGAACCACCTATATCCAAGACTGCGTCCTCCCTTTCACTGACTGCGCTGTCTCTTCCAAGGAATGCTCCTAACTGTGGATGTTGTTATCCTCTCTGGTAAAACAAGATGAAACTCCTCACCCGAGTAAGCACTCAAAGTCTCCCGAGGCTGAGGTTGGGATCTCCGAGCGGAGACACCCGATGTACTGAACAATACATGCAGACTTTGCTAAACAACAAGCGTGCTCAATGTCAAAAGACAAATCTCAAAGATGCATAATCAGAATGAATGAGAATGAGGAGACCCTCTTTTGGTGTAGTGGTTGGGCCTTAGTGGTATCAGAACCGAGGTCTCGAGGTCGAGACTCGAGGAGCTTGGTGAGCTATAATGTCCCGTGTGCGGGTAAGGCCCGCAACCACATGTCTGGATCTGTGTAATGAGGGGTGCTGCGCAAGGGCCCCCGCCCTCAGATGCTCCGGTGGGCCTTAAGACCCCACCCTTAACACCCTGGGATGCCACCCTCACTAACAAGCCAGTCTTTTGGTGTAGTGGTTGGGCCTTAGATTTTGCTCGATTTGCATTCTGCACTCGAAAGAAGAAAATCATGAGTTGTTGTTTAACAAATTCTGGAATGGAGAAACGTTGAGCGGCAAGCCTATCATAGCTGGATTGAACCGTGTATTAGTATTCTTTTGAGGGAACCGTCCAAAAAAATTTCGAAGCCTTAAGTCTATTCATTCTATTTATTTGGAGTCGGCGAAGTTAGCCAGGGCCGTAATTGGCGGAATTAAATTACATGGAATCCTGATTTTTGAATTGTATGCGAGGCTGATATTTCGATGTAAGCCAGCCGAGCTTTGTTCTTATTAAAGCAGTCACAGAAATTCTATTTGTCGCAAAACCAGTCGCAGGGTCATCCTAGGGTGACAAGAAACTAACTGGCCATCTTTTATTGAGCCCAACAAGTTATTTCGATCCTTCAGGAAAACCATCAAAAGTCAAAGCACAGTGCATTGCCAAATGTTGAATTGAATGACCATGAATTATCTCATACGCCAGTTAAACGGAGCCTTTAGCAAAGTATCAGCGAATGGAGAATTTGATACGCCGTTAGGGTAAAGCTTAATGAGACGCTGCGAATGAGCAATTCCATCTATGCAGAGACCGTTGTCATGCAAAGAATGCAAATTGGTTGATCCAATTAGAGACCCAAATTGGGAGTTTGAGTGAACGCCAGGTTTGGTAAGCCAAGCTTAAGGATTGAATAGTATGGAGGCCGTAGCAATTAGCAAGAGCCGTCAATTACTTACATAAACCACGACATTTTTTGGCCACCAACAAAATGGTGTAATTGGGTCATAAATTTGGACCATCTCGCTGGGCAAAGGTGAGCACGACACGCTAACACCGGCCCTTGTATTTTCTTCGAGCCTGATCGACTGCCATGTTCAGGTGAAATTGCGGAGGCTGACCCATACAAATCGCATTGAGGAGGAGCCACATAACTCTGTGTGGCTAAGTAGAAGTAGATTTTCGTGGAATCAACTCAACATTCAGAAGGGTTGTCCGTAATCACTATGCAGGAGACAGTGATCACTTCCGCGTCGGACAAATCCAACCTCGATGTCAAATCGGAAGAGGCTGAGAGACTTGTATTCCTGGACGGGTTGAGGACAGACTTCCTTGATCGAGCATCATTTCCGCTCTAAAGACAGGGTCGTAAGGTCGGCTCAATAAATTATCAACCACGGTTTGAGCTTTAGTATGCGCTGAGCAAGAGTTAGAAACAAGCTCTCATACGGTTTCTCGGTAGCACCGGATATTATGACAAGTAAAGTGTGGGTCTGTTGTGTGTCGTAGCAGCAAATCCAAGTGGGTTATTATATCAAATTTCTGAGGGATAAAGGGGGCGGAATTTCCAACATCTAGGCATTAATTTGAAGTTGGGCTCCACCTACATGTGAATCAATTTCTGAAGAATGAATTTCCAAGAAAGGCCGAGTACAATGTGATTACCGTTGCTAGAGGTTGTCATCAAACAAAGGAATTTGTGGATGTTTTCTTACTAAACGTGGGAGCTGTGGAAATTTTTATTGTTTTTCCCTGTGGGAAACATTAGTGTAGGGTTTGGACAAGAGTTTCAGTGACTGAGGAGACGTGGTAGCCGATTTACTCTTTTCTGCATTAAAAAGGAATATTTTAATAAGAGGGAAAAATGCTACATGAATAAAATAAAAATAAAATAAGGCTCTAGAAGGATCCAAGAGATCTATAAAAGAAAGCCAGGAGGCCATTGAGGGATATCTTTGGAGTAGATCATTTTGTTGTGTATGAGAGGTTTGAGAACGTGGTTCTCTACTTCAGCCATAGCCCCAGGACGGAAACCCTCGGGTGAGTTGTGAGTATTGAACGGAAACCCAACTCTCTTTGAGGAGACTTCATTCAGAAGTTTCGTAGAGCTACAGTGATATTGGAGTGAGGATCATTCAGATCTTCAACGGGTGCTTTAGTGAATTCAGTGGTAGTTGTTGCCAGAGGGAGAGTGCAGCAGTTCAGTTTTGGAGGCCAGCACAGTGCAGCAGTTCATATTGATGGCCAGTTCTCCATCTCAGCTCTTTTGGGTCAGATGTATTTGTAACCCCAGTTATTATCTATAATAAAAATGTTGTGGTTCTTCCTATTCAATATGTTGATGGATTACAGTGATTATGTGTTTTATTTTACATGGCAATCTTCTGTTTATTAATTCAGTAATTTTATGTTAAAATGTTGGGTTAGTGTAATTTCTGCAAATTTAGTAAAATATCCCATTTGGGGATATTACAGCGCCACTGCCAACATACCAAATGCTAGAAGATACTCTGCTAGTAGAGGAGAGTGCACACTCCCTCTGAACCTCTATGGCAAGTAATACTGCACTGGATGCCTAACAAGCTATGAATCCAAACTCTCGATCAAAGCTCTCTGAGCAGCCCTCAATCTCTGCAAAAGCTGCCATGGTTTTCTCCTTCCCTTTCTTGTTCTTCTTATCTGGACACACAACAGCATAGTGTCCCATCTTTTGACAATTCCAACATTTGACTTTGGAATAGTCCTTCTCTTTGTTCTTCTGCTTGCCTTTACCTTTTCCTTTGCCTCCACTGGTGGAAGCTCCCTTCTTTGCTTTGTCTTTCTTGCCTCTTGCCAACAATGCCACATTGGCATCCTCCTCCCCTTGTTTGGCTTCCCCTAGATGGTTCTTCCTGATCTCATTCTGAATGCAATCATCCCATAACCTTTCCCATCAAGGAAGGTTCTCCCGTGCAACAATACCATCTACAAAACTCTCCCAAGACTTGGGAAGTCCATGCAAAGCTATCCTCACCAACTCAGTGGGTGCAATGGTCTCTCCTACGGCTGCCAACTCATCTCTCACCGAAGTGATCTTGGTGAGGTATGATGTAGCACTGTCAATCTTAGCCATTCTTATGGCCTTTGGTTTCTCCTTTAGGACCATCTTTTTGTTCTCATTTGAGCTCTGGTAAATGTAGAAATTTCTGAAACTTAATTCTTATGTAGAAATTATTACTGTTAATCTTGTTAAGCTTCTCCTACTTATACAAGTTATTAACTGAATAAATTCAAGTTACCTTCAAAGGAAAACACATAACAGATCTCTACCAATTCATATCTAGAGTAAGCATATGCACACATAGACACAGTGACACAGTGATTTCTAAACAAACTGTCCCCGGAAAAACCCAATGTGGGAAAACCGGTCTCTGGCTGCTGGAGGGTTCTATTATTAAGAATATTTTTGATACACAACTATGGTTTCTAGATTTGGAAAAACCTAAAGAGAAAACTCTAGATCTGCAGCTCCTAGCTGATCTAAGACCAAAAATATTGACTGATCCACACCCTCAAACAGGATTTACAGAACTCAACTAGATCTAGGCCTAGAAACCCTAGCGCTGCCCCTGAAAGACACTATTGTTGCTGTTGTTGCCGTAAACTGTTGTTGTTGCTGCCTTTCTCTGCGCTGTCCTTGCTATTCTCTTCTCTGCTTCTTGTGTATTCTAGACCCCGAGATCAGATCATCCCCTTGGTCTAAATTCCCCTCTCTGCAACTGAAACACTTCTGAGAATTCTTAGCAACCCCGCCCTAGAATCTCAGCTTAACTTCAGTGCTCTGCCTCCATGAGTGTTTTACAAATGACCCCAAGCTTTTCCTTTAGACTTTTCTCATTGACAAATCAACGGCCAAGATTAAATCTTTAATCAATGGCTAAAATTAAAAGAAAGCTTGATCCGTGTGACTTAAGATAATTTCATCACATGTTTAATTAAATTCACTTTAATTATTTTATTTTCCTAAGTTTTAACTTAGGAAATACATTAAAATAATTAATTAATTTAATATCTCCTAAACCAAATGAAATTTTCCAAGTCCATTTTTGGTTCTTGTAGATCCAGTGTACTCTAGTCCCTCCATAAAGTTTGGGAGCTAGAGCACAACTGATGTGACCCCAAATACACAAAATCTCAACACTCCCTCTTAGCGTCAAGGGTGTGCTCTAGCAATACATCACACTCATGCATTACATGATTTTGTGCACTGGTTCTGTGTTGTTGAAGCTTGGCCTCCTGCCACTCAACTCTACACTACTGCTGCCATTCTGTACTGCTGCCCATGACTCTGTCACTGCCACTGCAACCACTGTACTGCAGCTCCCTCTTCTTTGGAAGACCACCCTTTCCTCTAGTGGAACAGGTTCTCGATCATTCCCATCTTCTCTCTGAAGTAAGTGAACTTAACCTTATTCAGAGCCTTTGTGAAAATGTCTACTACTCGTTCACCTGTAGGAGTGTATCATAACTGTACTGCTCCCTTCTGAACATAGTCTCGGATAAAGTGACACCGAATGTCAATGTGCTTCGACCGGTCATGAAACACATGATTCTCAGAGAGATTGATGCAACTCTGATTATCACAAATGATCTTGGTCGGCTATATTCGTTTCTTAAGTAGGTTCAAAATTAATTTGTGGAGCCATATGGCCTCACACGAAATTGTGCTTGCTGCCATGTACTCTGCCTCGGCTGAGCTTAGTGCTACGGACTTTTGTTTCCTGCTACACCAAGAGGTCATTCTTGATCCGAGACTGAAACAGTACCCGCTGGTACTTTTCCAATCTATTGTGCTTCCAGCCTAGTCTGCATCTGTGAACCCACTTATCTGAATTTCATTTTCCTTTGTGTACTTCAGCGCATACTCGATTGTCCCTCTCAAGTATCTGAGAATATGTTTAGCTGCTGCCCAGTGAGCCCACCTTGGTTCCACCATGAACTGACTAAGGGTATTCACTACATAGCAGATGTCTGGTCTTGTATTGACCAGATACATCAATGATCCGATGAGTTGTCTGTACAAGGAGGGATCAGCCTCATCATCCTCTGATGTGTCTATCTTCTTCCAATTAGTGATCATTGGCGTGGCCATGGGTCTACAGCTAGGTTGCGGGGAAGCGTCCCTCCCCCCTCGTTCCCGTTTCAGAAACGCACTCCGTGCGGGAGCGTTCGGAAACGCGCTCCCAAAAACACTTCCTGAGGGGAGTGTTTTCGGGAGCGCGTTTCCGAACCTGTTAAAACGCTCCCTGCCTTTTCGGGAGCGTTTCCGGAAACGCTCGGGAGCGAACGCTCCCTGAGTGCTTTCGGCGATTAAAAAACGCTTCGGGAGCGTTTTTTAAATGTCGGAAGCACTCAGGGAGCGTTCGCTCCTGAACGCTCCCCGAAAGAAAAAACGCTTCCTGCTGGGCGGAAATTTTTTTCAATGAAAAAACGATTTGTTTAGGGCCAGAAATGGGTTTTAGGGCTGATGTGGAGGTAAGAGAAGCATTGACATTTCATGGTAATGTTAAATTCTTAAATTTTCATTTTTCATTTTCATCCTTTTACTTAAATTTTTAACATTACCATGAAATGACTCAGGATGTTTAAGAGTGGTTTCGACCTCATTGGATTTCATATGGAGAAACTAGAATTTTAGGTTTCACTCAAAATTCAGCAGACTTAATGGTTTTCATGGTTTCATGGTTTGGGAATTTGCAATGTTTCCATTTGATTCTATCATGTGTAAGGGTATGATATTGGCATTTGATCAAGAGCATGAAGTCCTTTAAGAACCTTGATGTACCCTTCAATCAAAGGAAAACAACTGGTTAGGAATGCTAATCTTTTTCTACCGCATTTTAAGGTTGAGGAGATGAACCCTTCACTCAAACCAAAATCATTGGTTAGGGATGTTAAACTTTTTCAATTTCTATCATGTTATAAGACTTTGAGCTAGATGATGTTTATGTATCTCTTGTTGATGATCCCATTTCTAGTAGCGATGAATCAATGATGAGTTTCATGAGAGACCATGTTGCTCAGTGATTTGTAGTTTTGATGTCTATTTTTGCTACTACTACTACTACTAAAGTTGTAGAGGAGTTTTAGGAGTCCTCAAACTTTGAGCCATATTATTTATGTGGCTCATGTTGATGATCCCTTGTCTAGTAGTGGTGATGATTTTGATCATGATGAGGAGTGATCATGTTGTTGATCACTAATATGTAGTCTTGTATTAGGCCAATGGCCTCATAGCTTGTAGCATTGTTTTTGGACTTTATGGGCCATTTGGAGCCTCATTGCTTATGTATTTTTCGATGATATGTATTGCACTCCGTGCCATTTTGATATATTCACCTTTGCATGGTATATAAATGAGCAAACTTTGCATATTTTGTCTCTATTGGCTTGGAATCATGGTTGCAAATCTTAAAAATAGTTTTTTTATTAAAAAATAATTATTTAATGTATTTTTTTAAAAACCGGTTCATTGAGATCTGACGACTCCCGGTTAGAAACCTAGTTCATTAGGTCCATCGGTCCGGTCACCGGTTCCGGTTTTAATAACTATGCTCACACAAATCCAGAAGTACAAGAGGGGTACATGAAGGCATTGGACAAGTTGGTACCTGACAGGGAGGAGTGTGCTAGATTGCGCCTTGAATTAGGCAAATACTTCAGTGACACTGCTAACTTTGGTTCTTTCCATGCAATGGAAGACGGGGACAAATTTGATGCTATCACATGGTGGGAAGCATATGGCGACATGGGACTTTTGCCAAAGTTGGCTAAAAAAGTTCTCTCACAGGTTGTGAACACTTCTTCTGCAGAGAGGTGTTGGAGCACCTACAACTTCATACACAATGTGAGAAGAAATAGGTTGAATGAAAACCGAGCTGAAAGTTCGGTTTATGTGCATTACAACTTGAGGTTGTTGAGCCATTACTGTGATCGGGCAAATGAGGATCAATCATACAGAGTCTGGGACAACAACCCAGAGGATGATAATTTGGAGGACGACACGGTACATATGGAAGAATTGGAAGCATAACTTTTTAGGGATGATGATGAAGCATCAGCAGCACTGCCACACACAGGGCCAGTCCCACCATCTACTGGTAGCAGTGCGGGTGCCGGTGCCAGTGCCAGTGCTAGTGCCAGTTCTTGATATCACACTATTGCTCCTTTGTAGATCCAGCCTCCACCTTCTAGTCATGGTCGTGGTACTCCTGAGAGTACTAGAAGACCACCATTTCCTCGTGGCTCGCACAAATTAGACATTTCTCGTGGGCGTGGCAAGGGGCCAGCCAGTAGATAAAATATATTTGTTGTTTACTAGTCTTTTCTAATTGTTGTTGACAGTTGAACAGTTGAAACTTGACTCTTTCATATATTTAATGACAATTTAAGTTTGAAGTTTGAATTTAAAAGGTGAAACTTTGAAGTTGGCATTTATAAGTTTACAAGTCATTATGAATTATGAATATGATGCTTCATGAAAGTTATATGGTGATCAATGAATCAATGATGATAAATGTTATATAATATCAATGATGATAAATGTTAAATATTGAATTTTGAAATCAATGAATCAATGATGATAAATGATATATATCAATAATGATAAATGTTATATATTGAAATTTGAAATCAATGAATCAATGACGATAAATGTTATATATCAATGATGATAAATGTATATTGAATTTTGAAATCAATGAATCAATGATGATAAATGTTAGATATTGAAATTTGAAATCAATGATGATAAATGTTATATATTGAATTTTTAAAGCTTGAAACCTTCAGATTGATGATTCGCGAGACTCAAGAGTCAATATGTTGTATGCTTCCAACTTGTGGGCGTGGTTGATGAAGATTATAACTTCTAGATGATTGATGTTATATGATTCAATCTATGTTTTTATGTTTTATATGTCTAATTCATCATGCTACATGTTTTTGTTGACATATATGCATCAAAATATAAAAAATATTAAAAATATTAAAAAAAAATAAAAATAAAATATATATATATATATATATATATATATATATAAACGCTCCCGAAAACGCTCCGGACCGGAAGCTTTTAAAAATGGCGCTCCGCGCTTCGCTCCCGCTCCCGCTCCCGCTTCCAAGTAACCTTCGTCTACAGTCTTCCATCTGGAATCTTTTTAGAATCTCTGTCGTGTATCTTCCTTGCCCTATGAAGATTTCCCCTTCATGTTGCCAAACTTCTAACCCAAGAAAATAGTGCATCCGTCCCAGGTCCTTCGTGTCAAATTCTGTTGCCAGATTCTCCTTGCAGTCCATGATGAGCTTGGATGACCCAGTCAAAAACAAGTCATCCACATACAAAACAAGAATAAGTGGCTCATCTCCTACTCTCAAGTAGTATAAATTGGGATCTGCATCACTCTTGACGAACCCCATCTTCTGCAAGTAGCCATCAATCCGACCATACCATGCCCTGGGGGCTTGTTTCAAGCCATACAAGGCTTTCTTAAGTCTGCAAAGATGAGTCTTCTGCTCATGTGCCTCGAAGCCCTCCGGCTGCTCTATGTACACTTCCTCCTCTATCACACCGTTCAAGAACGCAGTCTTGACATCCATCTGGTGAATCTCCCATCCCATCTGCGCTGCCAAAGAGATGATGGATCTGATAGAAGTGTACCGTGCTACAAGAGCAAAGGTTTCTTCATAGTCAATGCCTTCTTTCTGGGTATACCCCTTTGCTACAAATCTTGCTTTGAATTTATCTATGCTACCATCTGCAGCATATTTGATCTTGTAGATCCACCTGGATCTTATGACAGATTTGTCCTGTGGCCTAGGGACTACTTCCCAGACATCATTTGTCATGATGGACCTATACTCCTCCACCATGGCATCTACCCATACCTGATGCTGAGCTGCTTCTCGAAAGGTAGAGGGCTCTCCAACCTGAGCTACCAGTCCCTGGTATCTGTCAGGTTGTTTCCTTATCCTCTTCCCTTCCCTAGGTGTTCTAACAAATCCTTCTGTATCTCTAAGAATTTGTTGGAGTTCTCTGCTCGGTCTCCCATTAGTGGTGGGTGGTCTCACTTGTTCTTCCTCCCGTTCTTCGTTGGAGGAGCTTCCTTCAGAACAATTGTGCCTAGGAGAGGCACTAGACCTCTCCTCCAGAGGTCGTTGAGGCTGTACCAGTGGATCTTCCTCAATCTGCGTATCTGTGGCCATCTCTCGAGATTTCCTAAATGCTCTTTCTTCAAGGAATTTTACATCCCTTCGTACCACGACTTTCCTGCTCTCTGGAATATAGACACGGTATGCCTTTTCATTCTCACTGTAGCCCATCAGAAAACCCCTTTTTGCAGATTCATCCAGTTTCTTCCTCTTTTCCTCTAGAACATGGCAGTATGATATGCTACTGAATATCCTGATGTGGCTCACTTTAGGCTTGCTGCCTATGAACACACTTTTGGGTGTCACCTTCCCCAAAGCCCTATTTGGACTGTTCTGAATATAGACTGTTGTGTTGCAGGCCTCTGCCCATAAGAATTTGGGCATTTCCTGGTCGTACAGCATTGCCCTTGCAGCGTCTATTATGGTCTGATTCTTCCGTTCTGCAACTCCATTTTGTTCTGGATTGTAGGGAGTTGTCCACTCTCTCTTGATGCCTTCCTGCGCACAGAAATTTGTGAAGTCTTTATCGATATATTCTCCACCATTATCTGACCTTAACTTCTTGATCTTCTTTCCTGTAGAGTTCTCCACCAATGCTTTGAAATCTTTAAACCGATTAAAGACTTCATCTTTGGTCTTCATAAAATAGATCCAAGTTTTCCTGGAATAATCATCAATGAAGGTGGCAAAATATTTTGCCCCACTGAGAGTTGTTGTAGACATCGGACCGCAAATGTCAGAGTGTATTAACTCTAATACAACTTTGGCTCTGTTGCTGCTTCTTGTAAACGTTGCCTTAGCGTACTTCCCTAGTACACATCCTCTACAAACATCGTCTTTCTTTGTGCTGAGTTTTGGAGCCCCTATGACAGTATTTTCGAGAATCCCCAAGGCTCCATGATGTAGATGCCCCATCCTTCTATGCCATAATTCATTCAGATCTTTGTCATCTGTACTGCCGATCAGGGCCACCGGAGATTCAAGCTGAAGCTTATACAGCGTGTGACTCCTTACTCCAATTTGTGCCTTTCTACTCCAGTTAGGATGTTTGACATATACTTTGTCTTGAATAAAGTATACATCATAGCCCTTGTTCTGAAGTTGAGACACCAAGAGTAAGTTCATCCCCAACCCTTGTCCATGCAGAACATTCGTGGCTCAAATCTTGTGGCCATCTTCCGTCTGAAAAGTTACGGTACCTCTCCTGATGGGGGTACATTTTCCTTTGTTTCCCATAGTTATTTGGAAATTCATCTACTCCTCTTGATAGCTCGAAAAACATCCTCGAACCCCCGTCATGTGTGCAGATGCTCCACTGTCAATATACCAAACATCAGGAGGAGCTGTGCTTGACACACATGCAAGATCCTCCTCTAGTCTAGATGCCAGCACTTTCATGTCATGTTCCCTTTGCATCTTTGCATGCTCTACAGGACTGCGTGAGTCCTTTTGGTTGCATGAACCATTCCCTTGGTTCATGTCAGATTTTCCCTTCTTGACAACTGCGCTGCCCCTTCAGATCTGCAATTTCTCTGATACCATGTAGAAATTTCTGAATCTTAATTCTTATGCGGAAATTATTATTGTTAATCTGGTTAAGCTTCTCCTACTTATACAAGTTATTAACTGAATAAATTCAAGTTAACATCAAAGCAAACAACATAACAGATCTCTACCAATTCAGATCTAGAATAAGCATATGCACACATAGACACAGTGACACAGTTATTTTTGGACAAACTGTCTTCGGAAAAACCCAATGTGGGAAAACCGGTCTATGGCTCCTAGAGGGTTCTATTATTAAAAATATTTCTGAATACACAACTCTGATTTCCAGATCTGGAAAAGCCTACAGAGAAAACTCTAGATCTGCAGTTCCTGGCTAATCTAAGACCAAAAATATTGACTGATCCACACCGTCAAACGAGATTTACAGAACTCAGCTAGATCTAGGCCTAGAAACCCCAGCGCTGCCCCTGAAAGACACTATTGTTGTTGCTGCTGCCGACCGCTGCTATTGCTACTGTCGTCTGCTGCCTTTCTCTGCGCTATCCTTGTTGATCTCTTCTCTACTTCTTGTGCATTCTAGACCTCGAGATCAGATCATCCCCTTGGTCTAAATTCCTCTCTCTGCAACTGAAACACTTCTGAAAATTCTTAGCAACCCCGTCCTAGAATCTCAGCTTAGCTTCAGTGCTCTGCCTCCATGTGTGTTTTACAAATGACCCCAAGCCTTTCTTTTATACTTTTCTCGTTGACAAATCAACGACCAAGATTAAATCTTTAATCAATGGCTAAGATTAAAAGAAAGCTTGATCCGTGTTACTTAAGATAATTTCATCACATGTTTAATTAAATTCACTTTAATTATTTTATTTTCCTAAGTTTTAACTTAGGAAATACATTAAAATAATTAATTAATTTAATATCTCCTAAACTAGATGAAATTTACCAAATCCATTTCTGGGTCTTGTAGATCTAGTGTACTCTAGTCCCTCCACAAAGTTTGGGAGCTAGAGCACAACTAATGCTACCCCAAATACACAAAATCTCAATAGTAAAGCTTGGTCAAGGCAATCCACATTTCGTGTGCATAAGTCTTTCCTCTCACATGAGGAATGACATGATCTTTGACTCCATCCAAAATCAATCTTTTGGCCAGAGCATTTTTTTGAACTCGTTAATCAGATTTAGATCTGCTAGGAATCAAGTATCGGGTGTTGGGTGGTATGTACCATAATGCTCTAATGTAATATTCCTAATTAGCACCGCTAATTGCAATATTTGATTTTGTATAGTTTTGCCGACTTTAGTTAATTAATAAATAAAAGTGAGAAAAGGGGCCTAACTCACTTAAATAAAATAAAGTGTTTCCCTAGTAGAGGCAACATTGTAACTTAAAGGGGAAAGCCTTGGGGGTCCACACACACATGAGAGAGGCCTCACGTGAACTCCTAAGGTAACTGCGCAGGTCAAGGAGGAACTCAAGGACGCAGTTAGGGTTTTGAGGGAGCTAGCACTATAAAAGGTGGGGGTTTCACTCGATTTGGCATTATGGATATGTTATTGATATTGAGAGCTAGACTTCTGTCTACTTCAGCACGCCGGTAGTTTAGTCGGTCTGCAGCACTGTTTAGTGCGAACTGAGTGTCTCCTATTTGAGATCTCACCTCGGGGTTCTAGATCATCCTGGTACCGCCGAGCTCATTTCCTTCGCCTTCCGTAGCCAATTTGCAGTGGATTTTGGGTGGACGTTTGCAGAGGATCAGCCCCTTGGAGTGACTGCGCAGTTCAGGAGAGAGGATGCAGTTTCTGCAGGGAGGACGCAGTCATTGTTGTGCAGCGCAGTTGTGAGGTGATTTGGTGGTGGTTTTCAGCGTTTTCGGCCTTGGGAGATTGTTGTGTCAGCCGGAGGTTTTGCAGGAGGAGTCAGGCCCTTTTCTCAGCGTGTTCCTTGAGCTTCTGCGCTGGTCCTGAAGGGACAGCGTTTTTCTAGGAGGGTGGTTTCTGGGGGTGATTTTCGGAGGTGGTCCATTTTATCTATGATTTCTGGGTTTTGTCCGGGGCAGCGAGTACAGGTGATCTGTAGATTTTTAGCTCATTCCAGCGAGGGGATCAGCCTCTAGTTCCAGTTCTTTCCAGGAGCAGCAGTTTACGGCAGTTTCTTCCAGCAGCTGGGAAGCAGTTTCTGTAGTAGCCATTTCCTGTTTCTGAGAGGGTTCTTCACTTTCCTGGTGCAAGGATAGGTGCTCTTATTCTGATTATCCATTGTACCCATTTATATTCTCAGATTAATAAAATGTCTTAGCATTTCTGGAATTTTATGTGTACTTGCTTTATATTCTGTTCCGGCATTTTTCTATATAGTTGTATGCTTGTATTGCTGCCTATTTCCCGTTGGGGATATTACACCCAAACCTCTGCTTCCTCAAAAATACTTTGGATTCTCTCCGTCCATGCATTGTAGTTATGTAAATTTTTGTAGATGTTTTATGCTTGATGCAACTTTACTTTTTATTCCCAATATCAAACAGCAATCACATAAACAAGAAAGTAAAATGCTGATAGAACATACCAGTAGATCGACAGAAGACAACCCAAAAATATATGCGTGTAGGTGCGTGTAGGTGCGTTACAGCGGTCAACAGGATGCTTCAACCAGCAAAGTCTCAATACGGTCAGCCAACCAGGAGTGTCACACAACCCTCTCGGACAACAATAGTCTATTAATCTAGGTTGTCATTGATGTCATATGATGATGAAGAAGTGTCAGTCATGTACCTTGATAAATAATGATGGATGACCATACTTGTTGAAGGAATAGATGATGATGATCGAAGAATACATAATGAACCATACACAAAATATTTCCGAAGCGAGACATAGATGAACAAACTATACGCTGAACATTTCATAACGCTTAACTCTGAACGAATTACATGTCGTCTCCACCAAAACATTAGTCGGCTTCAGGTCTATTTAAATGTTGGCTCAAACTACGACAAGCATTCACTATATATCCACGACATAAAATTAATCTAAATGCATCTGAAATCGGGACAAGTTCGATAAATGTAAAAGAACAGTTCACATCTCGTGAACTCGGAAAAAGGAAAAAAAAACGTTGATGTCCTTGGGGAATATATGATTGCATTTATTTCTGGATAATATGTGATGGTGAATCCAATAGCACTCATGAAATAGTAAGATAAGAGCCTGCGACAAACATCTATTTTGAACTGAGAACAATTTCGACCTGAAGAAAAATAAATTTGACACCTATAGCATCTATAGCAGAATTCCCAAGCGGACCTAAGATAAGAAGGGTCATGTATGGTATTTCGAGCTTGATCTGGAAACCGCCGAAGTTTCTTCTACACAGTTTCGCTCTAAAATAAATTTGACAGCTTAACTTTGAATAAGGCGTGACTTAGTCTCCTAGACTCTGATTTGTGGACAGGTTAGCAGCTTGGATTGCAGCCTTGTGGACGAGTGACCAAACCTGTGGACAGAAGCCTGTAACTGCGTTTTTAGCTCAAACATATGTTCTTAGGAATAGTGGTATTCGGATCTAAGGTAGCTTACCTCAGATTATTGGAGCAGACTTTGTGTGGCTCGAACACCTACAGGCAGCATTACTCGGACCTTTTGTGATTACCCTCGAATCTGATGCTTTTGTGACTCAGACCTACAACAATACCTTCATACTTTCGGATCTATTCGTTCAGACTTCAGTAGCTCGGAATTGTGACAAGGCATCCAAATTTGTGAAGACAAGCTCAAGTGAAGTCAAGGATAAGTCAAGCACAAGAAGTCAAGTACAGTGAAGACAAGCACAAGTTATTTTGGAGCTGATTGAACATCTGAAAAGTTGAACAGTGAAGAATTTTGTTAAAGACGTTCAAGTAAGTACTATTCTCATTCTCCATCAAAAGAAGATAAGAGGGATTGGTGTCCTTGGGGTAGGAGCCCCTAAACACAAGATTGGTGCCTTAGAAAAGATAGGGTCAAAGCCCTAGAGGTCAGAGCCTCATCAAAGTCCAAGTTGGTGCTTGGAAAGAGGTTGGTGCCTGATTCATTGAAGGGTCGGTGCCCTCATACATCTATTGTACTCAATTATTTGAAAAAGGATTGAAGTTCTTATTAATCCTTAATAATAATATTATTATACACCTCTCTGTCTTTAATTGTGAAGAATCTAACTGGCAAAAATTAACAATTGAAAACAAATACCGATTCACCCCCCTCTTAGTATTTCCAACAATTAGTATCAGAGCCAACTTCTTCACTATCAGCCTAACAACTGGAAGAAGGATTCTTAGGCACAATGAAGAACATAGAAGCAACAGGGAAGCTGCCTATCTTTGATGGAACAAATTTTGGTTTTTGGAAAAAGAGGATGTCCTACTATCTAATGTCTCTTGGTCCTGAAGTATGGCACTCTGTTTTGGATGGGTACAAAGCTCCCTTCGGTCTTCCAACTGATCCAAATGAAAGAAAAGCCTACATTGCTAATGCCAAAGCTTTAAATTCCATCACTAGTGGAATTACCGATTCCGAATTCATGAAAGTCATGAATTGTGACTCAGCCAAAGAAGTATGGGATAAGCTGGTTTCCCTGTATGATGGGGACTCCAAAGTTAAGAAGGAAAAGCTTCAAACCTATAGAAGACAATTCAAGAGTCTGAAAATGGATGATGAAGAAGATATTGCATCATACTTCCTCCGAGTAGCTGAAGTGGTTAACTCTCTTAAAGGGCTAGGAGAAAATATTGAAGAAAGCACTATTGTTCAAAAAATCCTAAGATCGCTTCCTGACAGATTTGACTCCAAAGTAAGTGCCATAGAAGAGATGAAGGACCTAGATACTCTCAAGATGGATGAACTTCATGGAATTCTCATTGCCTATGAGATGAGGAAAGGAAGTCTAAATTTCAAAGAAGCGGCATTCAAAGCCTCAAAATCAACAAAAAAGGAAAAGGATGGAATTGCAGCAGCAATGAATCTGATGCTGAAACCGAATTAGCTCAATTTGTACGAAGACTTAAGAAGGGATCTAAGCTAAAAGGTAAGTACCCTCTTGTTTGTTTAAAATTTGGAAGAATAGGTCATTACGCTGCAAAATGTCCTCATAAACATGATAGTTATGATGAAGAGGACTCTAAAAGGATGATGTACAAAAAGAAAGGTTTTAATAAGAATAAATTCTTCTCCAAACAAGATGAGTCTGATGAAGATGAATTTGTAGTCATCAAAAGGAAATCAACTAGAAATATGCGTCATCACAAAGAAAGTGATGATGAATCAGATGAGGAAAGTAACTATGTTGGAAGCAAAGAAATGTTATTCATGGCATTTAAAAATGATGATGATTCATAATTGGAAGATGAAGGAAACATGGATAGATTACTAATGAGTGCCATTGAAGAAATTGAGAATCTACGAAAGAAGATAATTTCTCTCAAAGTATAAAAAGAGGAAGCAAAAAGAAGGGAAGACTTCTTCAACAATAAGCTAAAAGAGAAGGATGATATCTGTGAAAAACGTGAAGCCGAAATAATCTCTAAGAAAGGAATTGGAGCAAGTCAAAAGAAGTTGGCAAAGCTCTCAAGCACTTGATAACATTCTTAATACTCAAAAACCTCAACATGACAAATATGGAATTGGTTTCAAAGGAGAACCATCAAGTACAAAGAATAATGCAAGGAGTTATGCCGACATACTCTCTTGCCATCCAAAAGAAGAAAACTCATCTCGTCAGGAACAAAGGCCCATCTCAAAACCAAGAATTGAAGAAAGAGCAACTCTAAGGAAGAATGCTGATTCAAGCTATGGCTATTACAATAGGTACCAAACTATTTTTCTTGGGTATTGTTACTACTGTAAAAAATTTGGGCATCAAGCTAAGCATTGCAAGGCTCATAAGAATGAAGCACCAAGATTGAGAGATCAAAACTCACAACTCCTTTGATCTTTTGGCTAAGTTTGATCCGTCTTGCTCATTATGTAATAATTATGAAAATAATGAACAAAATTGCCCTCTCAATGGAGAATAAGCTAAAAACGTAAATCTCAAAACAGATAAATGTGGCCTAGCTCTATGTGCTCATAGTGAAGAAAATCATTGGTTCGTGGATAGTGGATGCTCAAGACATAAGACAGGTGACCAAAAGAAGTTTGTCGCATTGGACAAGAAAAATGGAAATGTATCCTTTGGAAGTGGATCGGCTAAAATCACTGGAAAAGGAATTGCTACCCTTGTAAATGGACAAGGAAAGGCTCAAAATACCTTACTGGTAGAAGGGATCAAACACAATCTCTTAAGTGTTAGCCAAATTTGTGACCAAGGACATAATGTTGTCTTTAATACTAAAAATTGCGAAATAAGAAACTCATCCTCGGGTGAACTTGTGGCAAAAGGAGTAAGAACACCAGATAATGCCTACATTCTCAGTAAACTACAAGGAGATAAATGTTACTTAAGCCAAACAGATGGAAGTTGGTTATGGCATAAGTGATTGGGGCATACAATTTTTGATAACTTGGTCAACATCAGCAAAATTAATGTAGTAAGGGACATTCCAAAAATGTTCAAGCCAAATCGAGTTGTATGTGGCCCATGCCAACATGGAAAGCAAACCAAAACTAGCCACAAAACTAAGGAGTTCTCAACATCAAAACCCCAAGAAATCATTCATGCAGATTTATGTGGGCCAACTAGAACTCCAGCGCTTCAAGGTGAAAGGTACTTTGCTCTATTTGTTGATGACTATACTAGAATGATGTGGGTATATTTCATAAAATGTAAATCTAAAGCATTTGAATGTTTTAAGAATCTTAAAGCTCTCATTGAAAATGAGAAAGACTCTAAGATTAAATGTCTGAGAACGGATAGAGGAGGAGAATGGACAGATTCAGCCCAGAGGTCTGAAACCTCTATAAGACTCAAAAGAGTCTCATACCAACCCGAAGTTGGTTTACCTAACCCGTAGTCTGTTGGAGGTCCGAAACCTCACTAGACTTGATCCCAGATCAAGTGCTTGAGCACGTGCCATCCTCGACATAGAGAGTATGACAATCTCCGATGCATCCATCGGTCTTTGCTACTGGTATCTAGCTTTTCCCACCTCACTGGCCAAATGAGAGGTACTTCCCATAAGTCTAAGACTCAATGGGTAAGATGCATACGGGGCATAGATCATGAGAGGTGAACCAACTCAACATCATAACTGTGGGGCAAAAGCACCACAAGGTTCGGCAAGCCTAGCCCTGTGTGTGCTTATAGCTCCGAGAAGCTATCCCCAAAGCCCCCCAGAACTCCCAAAGCTCATCGCCCAATAGGACATTCAGCATAGGGTCGTTACACGATTCCAAGATTCTCACGGAAGGTTAGGAACTTGACCTTCCCCACGGACTTTATGAGAATGTCCGCAATTTTCTCATCAGTTCCTATATGATTGAGCCTTACGGCACATCGTTGTACCATATCCCAGATAAAGTGGTACCTTATATCAATATTCTTGGATCGATCGTGGAACATGAGATTCTCGGACAACTGAATCCTACTCTGGTTATCATAGAGTATCACGGTGGTATCTAGCACATGCCCGAACAACTCACTGAAGAGCTTTCGCAAACAAACTGCTTCACAACAAGCCATACTCGTTGCAATGTATTCGGCCTCCGCGCTGCTCAAAGCCACAGACTCCTGCTTCCTGCTCATCCATGATGTCGAAGCAAACCCAAGTGTGAAGCAACATCCCAATGTGCTCTTACGATCCACCACACTACCAGCCCAGTCGGCATCAATATATCGATGTAGTGTCACACTCTCGGCAGTGTATCTCAGCCCATGGTTTATCGTGCCCCGAAGATATCTCAATAGATTCTTGGCACCAACCCAGTGAATGTGATGAGGTTCAACCATATGTTGACTCAAAGTTTTCATTGCAAAACATACGTTCAGACGGGTGTTCACTAAGAACATCAAGGCCCCTACGAGTTAACAATACTCAGTAGGATTTGCTAGCACGGGCCTAGCAATGTTGTCACTCAACTTCTTAAAGTTGAGCTACATCGATGTCGACACGAACTTACAGTCCACAATTCCAAATCTTTCTAGAAGCTTCACAATATATTTTCCTTGAGAAAGGAAAATCTCGCCAAGTCTCTGCGAGACCTCCAGGCCTAAGAAGTAATGCATCAGTCCTAGGTCCTTCATCTCGAACTCAGCAGCGAGCTCCCTCTTACACTGATAAATGAGAGGGTCAGCACCTGTCAGGAAGAGGTTGTCCACATACAGCACCAGAATGAGAGGCTTTTCTCTATCAACCTTGAAGTAAAGGTTCAGATCAGCATTACTACGAGTGAAGCCCGGCTTCATCAGGTAGCTATCTATCCTCTCGTACCAAGCTCTGGGTGCTTGCTTCAACCCATAGAGGGCTTTCTTCAACCTGCAAACATGGATGTCTCGATCTTGGACTTCGAACCCTAGAGGTTGCTCCACATACACCTCTTCCTTTATTGCACCATGCAGAGATGCAGTCTTCACATCCATCTGATGAAGATTCCATCCTTGCATAGCAGCAAGGACTATGATAGATTAGATGGTGGTATATCGGGTCAGAGGTGCAAATATGTCATCATAGTCTACGCCTTCCTTTTGAGAGAAGTCACGGGCAACGAATCTTGCCTTGAACTTTTCAGCATTACCATCAGATCCATGCTTGATCTTATAGAGACATTTCGAGGTGACAACTTCTTTGTCCTCCGGTCTTGGAACCACATCCCAGATATCATTCTTCATAATGGACTCATATTCCTCATGCATAGCATCCTTCCAGACTTGATTCTTTACGGCTTCTTCAAAAGATCCAGGCTCAGATTGTACGATTGTACTCATGGATGCTAGATACCATTGGTATCTATTCAGCTTCTTGCTTTCACGGAATGTCCCCCTTCGGGCCATATGATTCTCGACATCCTCGAGAGTGTCCCTGAGCCATGATGGTCTTTTCTTAATTGAAGGAGGAGGATCAATAGAGTCCATCAGTCCTTCAATATCAGGCAACGTCTCATCCTTCAGTTCTTCTTGATTTCCAAGCCTTGCTTCATGATCTTCCTCAGATCTCGAAAGATTAATTACTTTCCGCAGGGAAGCATCTTCGTCAAAGGTAACATCGTGGCATATCTCCACTTCCCTTTCACCAGGCACATAGACTCTATATAGGCCTTCGAAGTTTCGCTATAGCCCGCAAACATTCCCTTCTTTCCAGAAGCATCCAACTTGCTCCTCTTCTCCTTCGGCACATGAAAATAAACATGGCATCCAAAAACTCTAAAATGTGAGACGTCAGGTTTCTTACCAGAGAAAACCTCTTCGGGAGTTTTGGAGTCCAAAGCGGAATGCGGGCATTGGTTTGTAGGTACACAGTAGTGTTCACAACTTCTCCCCACAGAAACTTCGAAAGACCTTGGTCACAAAGCATGGCATTGGCAACTTCCACAATGGTCCTATTCTTTCTTTCAACAACGCCATTCTGCTCAGGAGTATAGACAGTTGTGGTCTCCCTCTTGATGTCAGCATCTTTGCAAAAGTTCTTGAACGCGTTCGTCTCATATTCAGTGCCATTATCGGTCCTCAATATCTTGATCTTCTTCCCTGTTAGATTTTCTACCAAGGCTTTGAAGGTATGGAACCACATGAAAGCCTCATCCTTCTTCTTCAAGAAGTATATCCAGCTTTTGTGAGAGAAGTCATCTATGAACGTCATATAATAAGAACATCCTCCCAAGGATGTCACGGGCAGCATACCAAACAGATCAGAATGTATCAGTTGCGAGACATCATATGTCTTTGTGACACTTGAGGGGAAAGGTCCCCGTGTATTCTTTCCTTCAACACAGCCCTGACATACACCTTCATGATCATTTTTGAACTCAAGCATCCCCACCACCACCTTCCTTGCTTCGGGAAGGGCTTTGTAGTGAAGGTGTCCAAACCTCTAGTGCCATAGTTCAGTCTGTCAGATAGTATCACATGTCATCCCTTCCAGTGGACTTCCTCCAACCTGGTAGAGTGTATCAACTCTAAACCCAATCGTGATAGCTTCCTTGAAACTCTTATTCCAGATATGCACCTTTCCATCAATGAATGCCACATTGAAACCTTTTTCTTCCATGGTTGAAATAGACACAAGGTTCTTCTTCAAATCAGGTACATATAGTACATTTTGCAGGCGGAGGACTTGACCTTGAGACAAGTGGAGGGTCACAATCCCTGTCCCTTTCACGAGATATGTGGCATTATCTCCAAGGATAATTTTCAGATTAACATCCTTCTCAACCATGTCAGAAAGTGCTTCCTTGAACCCAGTGATGTGCCTTGAGGCACCAATATTGTGCCTTGAGGCACCACTATCTATCAACCAGACATCCATAGTGTCGGGTGGAGATGTAGCAGAGAGGGAAGATACAAGAATGAATTCATTTCTTTTATCATCAACAACATTTGATTCCTCATACCTGGAATTTCTCGACCTTTTGTAAGGTTGTCCATTTCCACCAGAGGGAGCCTTCCTCTTTCCTTTGAACCTGTTGTTCCTTTGATTGTCATTCCTCAGGTTGTTGTTGTTGTCATCATCATTGGGAGAATCCTTCTTGAAAGGGCATTCTCTAGCATAGTGGTCGGTCTTGTGACATGTGTAGCATTTGCCTTTCTTTCCTTGGGCCCCTGCTCTTCCTTTGTTCCTCAGACCACCAAAGTTATTCTTAGCACAAGCAGTGAAGACAACATTTCCTTCAATTTCATATTCCTTCATCCTTGTCTCTTCTTGTACGCATCTCGATAGTACTTCGTCAAAATCAGGTATCACATGTTATTGAGAATGGTAGTATTGAATACGTCCCATTCGGATGAGAGACCTCCAAGTGTGGTGAGAACCATTTCTCGATCAGCTATTGTCTCCCCAATAGCCAAAAGATTATTTTTGATTTCAATCAACTTTAGAAAATATGATTGAATGGATTCATTCCTGCCTTTCTTCAAATCCTTCAGTTGGTTCTTAAAGAAAAGGACTTGCTTTGCATTGTTGGCCTTGAACATTTGACCAACTTATCATACATCTCCTTGGATGTGCCCATCTCAGAGATATAGGCAACCAGAATCTTATGAATTGAGTCCCTGATCATCAACTTTGCTTTTATTTTCCCCTTCTTATACTTTGACTTGGTGGCAGCAGGTGCAGTGGATGGAGGCTCTTGGATTTTACCCTGCACATATTCCATAACATCTTAGTTTTCCAACATAAGATCCAATGTCATCTTCCAGGGATGGAAGTCTTCCTTTCCAGTTAATTTGTCATCATCTTTAAAGCCATTATAGTTTGAGGTACCCATGCTCTTCAATTGCTACAAACTTAGGCTTTGTCTTCACCTCAACTCTGATTCCATGTAAATTTTTGTAGATGTTCTATCCTTGATGCAACTTTACTTTTTATCCTCAATATCAAACAGCAATCACATAAACAAGAAAGTAAAATGCTGATAGAACATACCAGTAGATCGACAGAAGACAAGCCAAAAATATATGTGTGTAGGTGCATTACGGCGGTCAACAGGATGCTTCAACCAGCAAAGTCTCAATATGGTCAACCAACCAAAAGTGTCACACAACCCTCTCAGACAGCAATATGAGTCAACCCAAAGTCAATGCAGCCCGGTCGAAGTCAACGTCCAACCTCGATTTCTGTGCCAATAAATGTGGACTGCAGAAATCGGAATTCTGGGACAGATTTGGGTCAGTTTAACCATACGTTGACCAAAGTCAATGCTGGTCAACTCTGCACTGAAAACCCTAGGTTGAAAACAGAAAATCATTTTGATGTGTTTCCCACGTGTGGAGAAGAAGAGACTCCAAGTGATGATCGAACCAATCAGATGAGGAGAGAGAATGTGTGATGATGGATGAGTGAAAATGACCTCCAACATTGACCTATTTATATCCATCAGTGAGGGTGTGTGACACAACTGCTGGGACTTCAAGCCTACATTTCATTTCTAGCCAACCTGCACATATTTTGAATAAATTCAAAATAAATGTTCTGCTCATCGGATCAAGATGATCTTTAGATCGACCTTGCACCTCTCCGAAAGACGAATCCAATCAAAATATTCGCATCTTCATCTGACCATCACAACATGGAGTTTGGACCTAGTTGTCCAAAATTAACAAGTTACTCTGCCCATCTAACTTGTCTTCAACCCTCAATCCCAAAGACATGATTCACTATCCTATAAAACTGAAATTTCAAATCTAGGTAAAGGTTTTCTGTTTTCTGTGTAAATATCAGACTGTTGTAATTTACACATTGCTATCACAAATTGCAATTTCCAGCCAACTAATCTCTGATACCATGTAAGATTTCAGTCTCCACTCTGGTTATCAGTTTTCCCTTATCACTCCATGCATTTAATGTTAAATCCAAGCATGATAAAAACACTAAAATTTGGAAATGACATTTATTTCTTAAAACAAAAATTTGGAGATTTTACTACTGCTGGAAAATGTAGAAATAAATGCACAATAAAATATAACAGCCACACACAGAAAATGACACAGTGATTTTTGGTCAATGTGACCTTGGAAAAACCCCCTACAACTCATGGGGAAAACTAGTTTGAGAGTTCTTTATTTCTGAAAATATTTTACAGCGAAACTGAAATACACAGAAAAATTCCAGCGTTCACAAAATACAACTTATCTCAATTTCCGTGCATAACCTCTGCCTCCAAAATCGTGCCAACAACAAAACAGAAGAATATACAACATTAAATGTTGTACGGCCTGCCTTGGGTTTCGTGCCCAAAATAGTCTATATGGATTTTACAAAAAAGTACAACAGTCCTCGAAAAGCATGCCCAATTGCCTCAAAAAATGTGCCCAGTTGTGTCTCGAAATTTGTGCCTTCAGTGGTTGTCTCTTCCTCGATTTTTGTGTTGTACCTTCCTCGAAATGCATGCCAAATGTTGTACGAATTTCTGCCTTGGAATGCGTGCCAACTCTTGTTGTACAGATTTGCTAAGAATGCCTCCTTGGAATGCATGCCAAGGTTTGCTGCTCTCCTTCACTTCCTCCCTACTCAGAAATTTTTCCTTGCTCTCTCTTGCCTTTTCTCTCAAATGCTCATGAAAAAATGAATGTGATCTTTTCTCTCCTTTTACCCAAAATGACTTTTTGGGCAACCCTAAGATCTAATGGCTCAGATTCATTTAGATCAAGGGATGAGAATAAATGTGCATTTAATTCTCCCTTTCTATTTTTTAACTCACCCACTCAAATAAAGACCCACTTAGCCTTTTATTTCTATAGTCACTTTTACACTTTCTAATTCTTCATTGACTTTAATAAAGTCACTTTAAATTTAGAATGTAACTTTATCACTTATAAAGTCACTTTTAAATTAGACTGACTTTACCACTTATAAAGTCACTTTTAGGAGAAGAAGTAAAATACAGTGGAAACTTTTCCCTGGGCCAAAGATCAAAGCCATGGAGAACCACTTTTCCTCTGGTACCCAAAATTTAACAGTTTTTGAACATAAATCCCTGGAAAACCCCAAAGAGGGAAAAACGGTGCAGCAGATATGAGGGTTTATTATTATTAAGTAGATTCAGAGTACAGTAAACCTGGCACCAGATCTGGTTCACCCGACAGAGAAAAACATAAATCTGCAGCTAACCTGTTGTTTTGTGGCCAAAATTCTGATTGATCCACACCCTCAAACGAGATTTACAAGATTCATTCCAAATCTGGCCCTAGAAACCCAAACGTTGCCCCTGAAGCCCCAACGTCAACCTTGCTAGGCTCTACGTGCCTCTGCGTTGCTCAGAGAGGGACTACGTAACCCCAGAGTGGGTGACGTAACTTACACTGCCACTGGAGGCCTCTGTGTAACTCTGAAGCTCTCTGAAACTGGAGCGTTGCCCCTTCCTGGGCCTGCATTGTGACTGAAGCCTCAGCGTTGCACAGCTGTTGCTGCTGCCCTTGCTCCTCTACGCTGTCCCTGAAAGTTGCTTCTCTACCTCTTACTGTCTCTTGGCTCCAAGATCAGATCATCCCCTCAGTCAATACTACCACTTGTAGAAATTTCTTTGAATCTTATACTTTATGCAGAAGTTATTACTGTTAATCTGGTTATGCTCCTCCTACTTATACAAGTTATTAACTGAATAAATTCAAGTTAAAATCAAAGTAAAACACATAACAAATCTCTACCAATCCAGATCTAGAATAAGCACATGCACACATTGACAAAATGACACAGTTATTTCTGGACAAATAGTCCCCGGAAAAACCCAATGTGGGAAAACCGGTCTCTGCCTGCTCGAGGGTTTTATTATTAAGAATATTTCTAAATACACAAATCTGGGTTCCAGATCTGGAAAACTTGACAGAGAAAACACTAGATCTACAGCTCACTATTGATCTAGAGCCAAAATAATGACTGATCCACACCCTCAAACGAGATTTACAGAACTCAGCCAAGATTAGGGCCTAGAAACCCCAGCGCTGCCCCTGAAAGGTTCTGCCTCAGCCTCTGAAGCCCCTGAAAGCCTCTGCGTCAGCCTTGGAAGTCCTCCAAACCCTCAGCGCTGCTCCGGAAGGGAATGCGTTACCCCAGACTGGGTGACACAGGCACTACGCTACCCCTGAAGGGTCTCTGCGTAACCCCTCGGGGTTTCCTACTGAAAATCACATTGTCCTTGGAGAGAATGCATTGTCCTTGCTGCTGCTGCCTTCCTCTGCGCTGTCCTTGAGCTAATCTCTGCCTCTTGTGTATTCTAGACCCTAGGATCAAATCATCCCCTTGGTCTAAATTCCCCTCTCTGCAGTTGAAACACTTCTAAGTATTCTTAGCAAACCTGCCCTAGAATTTCAGCTTAGCTTCAGTGCTCTGCCTCTGTGTGTCTTTACAAATGACCCCAAGCCTTTCCTTTATACTTTTCTTGTTTCCAAATCAACAACCAAGATTAAATCTTTAATCAATGACTAAGATTAAAAGAAAGCTTGATCTGTGTGACTTAAGACAATTTCATCACACGTTTAATTAAATTAAATTAAATTATTTAAGTTCCCCAAGTTTTAACTTAGGAAATACACTTAAAATAATTAATTAATTTAATATCTCCTAAACCAGATGAAATTTCCCAAATCCATCTCTGGGTCTTGTAGATCAAGTGTACTCTAGTCCTTCCTCAAAATTTGGGACTTGGAGCACAACTAATGCTACCCCAAACAAGGTTACTTGGAAGCGGGAGCGGGAGCGGGAGCGCGGAGCGGGAGCGAAGCGCGGAGCGCCATTTTTAAAAGTTTCCGGGTCCGGAGCGTTTTCGGGAGCGTTTTTATATATATATATATTTTTTAATATTTTTAATATTTTTTATATTTTGATGCATATATGTCAACAAAAACATGTAGAATGATGAATTAGACATAAAAAACATAAAAAACATAGATTGAATCATATAACATCAATCATCTAGAAGTTATAATCTTCATCAACCACGCCCACGAGTTGGAAGCAGAGAACATATTGACTCTTGAGTCTCGCAAATCATCAATCTGAAGATTTCAAGCTTTCAAAATTCAATATATAACATTTATCATCATTGATATATAACATTTATCATCATTGATTTCAAATTTCAATATCTAACATTTATCATCATTGATTCATTGATTTCAAAATTCAATATACATTTATCATCATTGATATATATATTATAACATTTATCATCATTGATATATATATTATAACATTTATCATCATTGATTCATTGATTTCAAAATTCAATATACATTTATCATCATTGATTCATTGATTTCAAAATTCAATATATAACATTTATCATCATTGATATTATATAACATTTATCATCATTGATTCATTGATCACCATATAGCTTTCATGAAGCATCATATTCATAATTCATAATGACTTGTAAACAGTAAACTTATAAATGCCAACTTCATTAAAAATTTAAATATATGAAATCAGTAGCAAGTCAAGTTTCCACTGTTCAACTGTCAACAACAAATAGAAAATAGTAAACAACAAATATATTTTATCTGGCTGGCCCCTTGCCATGCCCACGAGAAATGTCTAATTTCTGTGAGCCACGAGGAACTGTTGGTCTTCTAGTACTCTCAGGAGTACCATGACCACGACCAGAAGGTGGAGGCTGGATCTACAAAGGAACAATAGTGTGATATCGAGGAGTGGCACTGGCACTGGCACCCGCACTGCTACTAGTAGATGGTGGGACTGGCCCTGTGTGTGGCGGTGCTGCTGATGCTTCATCATCATCCCTATAAAGTTCTGCTTCCAATTCTTCTAGATGTAACGTGCCGTCCTCCAAATTATCATCTTCTGGGTTGTTGTCCTAGACTCTGTATGATTGATCCTCATTTGCCCGATCACAGTAATGGCTGAGCAACCTCAAGTTATAATGCACATAAACCAAGCTTTCAGCTCGGTTTTCATTCAGCCTGTTTCTTCTCACATTGTGTATAAAGTTGTAGGTGCTCCAACACCTCTCTGCAGAAGAAGTGTTCACAACTTGTGAGAGAACTTTTTTAGCCAACTTTGGCAAAATTCCCATGCCGCCATATGCTTCCCACCATGTGAGAGCATCGAATATGTCCCTGTCTTCCATTGCATGGAATGAACCAAAGTTAGCAGTGCAACTGAAGTATTTGCCTAATTCAAGGCGCAATCTAGCACACTCTTCCCTGTCAGGTACCAATTTGTCCAATGCCTTCATGTACCCTTCTTGTACCTCTGGATCTGTGTGAGGTTTCACCCTAACCCCACCTCCAGGTGCAAGTTGGCCCAACCAAGATGGAGAGTAATATTTTGGCGTAAGGATATATGCCAAAGCATGCAGTGGAACATTGAGTTTATTCCACCGTGCACACACACAGTCATGAATCATAGCATACAAAATGGGATCATTATCCTTAACAATATCTTTTATTTGCCCCAACATGCTATCCATCTGCTCATAAACCTCTCCAATCACTGGTTTATTAGTATCTGCAAAGCGAATCATGTTATAAATGGGCTTGGTAAAACTCACAATTTCCCTCATACGTGCCCAAAACTGAGGGTCAAGGGCGGTCTCCTCCACATGTTCAAAACTTTGCCTCTCAACCACTGTTGCCGCCCTGTCCTTTAATAGCTGCCAGTGTGGGCTTGATACCATTGCAGCCAATGACTCTCTTACCTTCAAAAGGCGCCTGAAGGTGAGGTAATAACTAGCAAATCTAGTTTTTCCTATTTTCAACAACTCCAATTGGGAGTGAGTACGGAAAAGCCCATGGGTATTGCTATGATTTGTAATAAATTTGATCATTTTCTTACCTCTCTTGTACAAATCACCAAGCCATTTGAACTGAGGTTGTTTGTTTTTTATGATATCATGCATCAAAAGGTTCATTGTGTGAACCGAACACCCAGACCAAAAAATGTTGGGGTATTTATCCTCAACAATTGCTCCTGCTGCCTTACAGTTAGCAGCATTATCAGTGATGACCTGTATCACATTGTATGGCCCAGTCTTTTCAATTATTTCAAGTAATGGTTCTGCAATGTTAATGCCGGTTTTGAATTTATCTGAATAATCATAAGCTGCCAGGAACACTGCACCACTAACCGACACAGCCAAAACATTTATCAATGGTTTTCCTTTTACATTGGTCCATCCATCAGAGACAATGGACACCCCATGCTCATTCCACGAACCTGTCATTCTAGCCAAAGAATGATTTATTTTAGCTCTTTCATGATCAAGACCCACGGTTCTGGCCTTGTCATACCCAGGGCTTTTGTATCCTTTGGGGGCATCATTAATGGCAGAAACCATTTCATGCCAATAAGGTGAGCGAAGAACATTGAATGGCACCCCACATGCATATAGAAACCGGTGAACTTTTGAATCCACATCATTCCTACACCCTTCGTCTAGGAAATCGGATATGGTTCTACGCCTTAATCCAGTGCCACTGCTTCCGAAACCACTGGCATGGGTGGAAGTTGAATGTGTTGGGCCTGAATCAGCGATACCCTTAGATCTTTTAGATGATCTCTGTATGGCAACCCCTCTTCCTTCCTATATATCTCTCTCTGTGGTGCTGGCACATAAGTACAAACTTTGATTCCAAAATTTTTAGTTCCATCTCCTGGCATTATCCCACAAAGGTGCCTTCTCAGACGGGTGTATGAACCATGGTATTGTTTATTGCAATGGGGGCAAATAAATTTAGTGGTTCCACCACCTTTCCCTCATTCTTGTTTTTGAACATATTTCCACAAAGGATATTGGTCTTGTTTAGTTGGGGATTCTAGGTTCTCAGGGTCTCCACTCCCCACTTCCTCCTCAGCATAATCCTCCTCTTCAGGATTTTCTTCAGATCCACCATAACCCTCCTCTTCATCCTCCTCTTCTCTGATTTGTCTCTTTTCTTCTAGCACTCTCCAACACCATTATCACAAAGAAAGGAACCAACATGAGGAAAATTCCTAGCCATATAGCCATGATGGAAACAAGTTTCAAGTTTCTAGAATCTAGCCTGCAAAACAAATAGAAAAATGCCAAATGGGAATAGGACATGCAACATAGGAAAAAAACAACTCATTTTAAAAGTTTTAAATCCAATAAAATGCAACATTCAAGCAAAATTCAAGTTTTCATTTTCAAACCATTTAACAATCTACAAATTCATCTTAGAAAATACAAAATTGGATTAGAAGGCCTACCTCTTTCTTGCAATCCTCCTGTCAGCCTTGCTCCTTGCTCTCCTGTCAGCTTTGCTCCTTGCTCTCCTGTCAGCTTTGCTCCTTGCTCTCCTGATTGCTGTCAACCAAACCTTGCGCTCTCGGCTCTCCTTCTCACTCAATTTCACTTCTCAACTAACAAACAATAACTGAAAATGAAACCCCCCCCCCCCTTTTATAAAAATCGGAAATTTTTCATAAAAAAATTTCCGCGCGGCGGGGAGCGTTTTTCCTGCCGGGGAGCGTTCGGGAGCGAACGCTCCCCGAACGCTTCCCGCGTTTAAAAAACGCTCCCGAAGCGTTTTTTTAACGTCGGAAGCGTTTCGGGAGCGTTCGCTTCCGAACGCTCCCTGAAACGCTCTCGAAAAAACAGGGAGCGTTTTTTCAGGTCGGAAACGCGCTCCCGAAAAACGCTCCCGACAGGAAGCGTTTTCGGAAGCGCGTTTCCTAGCGCTTCCGAAACGCTCCCGCACGGAGCGAGTTTCCGGAGCTGGAGCGAAGGGGGTACGAAGCTTCCCCGCAACCCTGACCCCAAATACACAAAATCTCAACACTCCCTCTTAGCATCAAGGGTGTGCTCTAGCAATACATCACACTTATGCACTACATGATTTTGGGCACTGGTTTCGTGCTGCTGAAGTTTGGCCTGCTACCACTCAACTCTGCACTGCTGCTGCCATTCTGTACTGCTGCCCATGACTCCGCCACTACCACTGCAACTTTTGTACTGCAACTCCCTCTCCATATGTTGCATTTGTGCTGCTCATAGCACTGCCACTGCTGATCCGCTGCACTGCAACTTCAGTTGTTGAGAGAAACAATTGAATCTCCTACCCAATCTTTGACAAACAAGTCTGATGGGCTGCATCCTCATCACTGAAGCTCCATAGGATACATATCTATGCTGGCATCTAAAGAACGATGCACAGTTATAGCTCTGCCTGCGTAATTAGACTCCCTCTCCACTACTGAAGTCACATCAACCCCTCGTGCTGAAATCTATCACGTTGTTGCTTCACTGAGCTATCCCTCTAAAGCTTTCTGCGCTACTGCAGTTGTGCACTGCGTAAGCAGCACTTCTCTGCGCTGCTGAAGTCACATCAGCCTCTACGCTACTGCTCCTTCTAGTCTTCAGATTTGCCTCTACCTCCGCCTCATCTGTGATATATGCACCCTCTACTCCACTTGTCCCGCTACTGTCTTAAGGCTGTCGTAGCTCGCATGTGATCCAAGAGATGAGCTACTCAAGGATCCTGCCTTTCTTTCTATGTAGCTCCTCTACATATCCATGTCACCCCACCTCCGTGGCTTATGAGGACTCATGGTTGCATCATGGTTGAAGAATCCTTTGCTCCATACAAGGCATCGTCTCGTGGCCTGCCAATGCCACCTCCTTCGGCAAGCTCCTGCCAACGTATGTTGATCACCCCGTGACCCCGCATACTAATGTCCTACCAAGACAACCCAAGGAGTCTTCCCATAAACTGGTTGGCCATCGGAGCTGACCGAAACTCCCCTAGAGAATGTGCACGCTCAACAGCTAGGCCAACTGTACCCTCCAAAACATAGTCAACTGGCCTGCATGGGAAACGATAGGTAGTCCCACCTAGATCCCAATGCCAGTCTGGGGTTCCTGTATTTCCACCGCCTGGAAACTACTGCTGATCTACACTCGGGTCCACCACCATCTCCATAACCAACTCCACCGGGTACCAACTCAAAATCTCTCGCCATCCAACCTCAACATACCTGTGGCTTGTGGGCTGCACTTACCTATGTGGCACAATTATGCTTGGAGGTTACACTTACTAATTGGGGGTACACTTACCTCAGAGCGTTTATTACTGAGCAGGTGTGTACCTTTACTTTAGGTGTTACACTCCAAGGGGGAACACTCCTTTAGGGAGTTCACCTACCCATGAAAGGTGCAATCCTTGAGGCAATTAATGGCAAGTCTGTAACCCCCTCCTCACCTTAGCTTATAAAAGGAAGGAAGACACAGAAATCTTTCAGCCGATGTAGCATTTACCGTGCATTTGAGCCTTGCCGTGATATCAAGTACTTAATCCTCTCTGTTAGCAGCCATTATAAATTTCCTTTGGTAATGAGTTTCTATGATTTTCTGTTTGGAGACTTGGTGTTTATACTTTCCGGGTTGCAGATTTATGAAGCTAAACTCCTAATTATACGCTCTTTTGTTTTTCTCATAGTATGCAGTGTTTGCACTCCTGAATATTTCATTACAGAGTTTGAGTAGATGCAAACTCTTAGCTTTTAATAGGTGAAACTTAGTTTTCGGTTGTAGGACTTGCAGGTTATTCTTCGAATTCAGATCTGTGCAATGAATCAATAAGGTAACAATGCAAAGGGTTCTAGTTGGTTAAAGATACAAACCATTCATTGCCTTTTACCTATTCTGACCTTATTTCAGAATTGACTGTAGTAGCATAAGTTGTACTCAATGATTCACATACTTTTTAGCTTTTCTGAATGATATAAGAAGTATTGTTTCAATAAAAAACAACAATGCTGTTAATGAACATTGAAAGATAGCCTATACCGAATCTCATTTTATAAATAGATATATCTTATAATGACCTGCTATCATGATTCACCATTAGTACTCACAAGCAAGTAGATCCCAGCGAAGAGAAGGCCTGATGTACCCGATGTCACACACATATAGCTGAACGTATAGAGCGCCTTGTTTAGATGCATTCCTGTTGCAAAAACAAATAATTAATATTATCATAAACAACATTGATGCTGCCCTATTGCCTAGTATTCCATGTGTGCAATAAAATTCTCTCCTAAAAGCATGTTAATTACTAATTTAAACTTAGCTTATGTTATAAGACTGAATTTTTACACTAACGTACTTACCCAATCCATCCAGAAAACATCCAAACATTACAAGACCCAAGCAAGGAATGATCCACTGTAACATTCTCTCTCTGTGACCCTACAAACAATTAGAAATATTACACAAATTAATTATTTAGATTTCCCAACAGAACTATATACCTATAAGTACAGTTGATTTTGAGCATTCTCAAAGCATATACATTTCGTATTTCAACACATTTTTCTTTGTGATCAAGAAAGAGATAAAAAGCACACGTAACTTTTATCATGTTGCTCGACACTTGCACACAAATTCTTCTTAAGCATCAAAATGGGAGTTCAGAGCAAAGATCAACTTAGATGCTATGTGATATCACCTAAGAATCCCCACTTTCTCAAAAAATGTAATATTCCTAATTAGCAGTTCTGCTAATTAGAATATTAATTTTGTATTTTGCTAAAGTTTTGGTCAAAAGGATGTGGGCTTAGGGACCCACGAATAAAACTTAATAGACTATAGGCATTTCACATTAGCCTAAGGAAAAAATTGTGGATCTAGTGGAGAAAGATGGCCAAATGAGAGGAGACTGCACAACACATGGGGAGAGTGCAGTGATTCGGTCGAAGAGGAGGCAGCACACTCATGAGGTGGGGCCCAAGGGAACGTTGGCTATCTTGGGACAAAAGGAAGCATACAACCTCATTTTGATCATTCAATTGTCCATTTCGAATTTGTCTTTGACAGAGAGCACGCTTGAGCAGGAAACCACGTCTGCAAGTGTTGTTTAGCACACCGAGTGTCTTCGAGCGGAGATCCCGGCCTCAGCTTCGGTGGACTCCGAGTGCCAGCTGAAGGGAGGTGTCTTGCCATAGTTGATCATTTCCAGCAGCAGAGACTTCATCCACAATGCAGTCAGCTCTACAGCAGCGCAGTGGCATCTACAGTAGCACAGTGGTTGCGTAGTTAGTGAGCGGATCACTCCGGGAGCTTGGGGAGTGAGAGGAGATTTTGGAGGAGACATGGTGAGGAGTCTTAGAGCTTCCTAACAAGGATTTTGCAGGCATTTTGGTGATCATCAGCAGCAGAATTTCCAGGAGGAACCGAATTGCCTAGCAAATTAGTGAGCCAAGCCCAAGAGGGCCAATTTTTGGGGTCAAGCATTTGACAAACCTTTCGTCAGTTATTGTGGGTTTCCTGCGTAGAGCCCATGGTTAAAATATCGGAATTTTCTGAGCAGTATCGCAAGCCCAAACAACAGATCTCCTATTGCAGCAGCACCATTTCTGGCCAGGGACAGCGCAGAGCTACAACCACTTAGTGTACTTTCTGAGGGTGATTTTCAGCTTGTCTCAGAGGCTATCTTCAACTTGCCTTGAGCAAGCCCAGGTGCCTTCATTCCAGCGCCTCCATTGTACACATTTTCCTTAAATTAATAAAATGGCTCAGCTCAATTTCATGGCTCAATTTGTGTTCTGATGGTGTAATTTCATTTGTTGTTTGTTAATGTCTTTTGAGTGCTTGTTATTACTGTAATTTACCATTAGGAATATTACAAAGGTATTAGAACTCACAGACTTGGCTCAGCTGGTGGAGAGTATCGCAGTCTATGACACCGGAAGATAAGCAGAACGTTACTTACCGGAGACAAATGTACAGGAGCAGAGAAACAGAACTAGAAATCACTCCAGATCTTGTGAATAGTGAACCGGAGGCTGAAGAGAGAAGCATGTGTTGGACATTGGATAAACCAACACTCCCCGTGTGTTTCGCAACATGTACTAATGTAAATTTATGTAGATGTTCTATGCATGATGCAACTTTACTTTCACTATAGCAATCACATAAAAAATCAAGTAAAACGCTGATAGAAAATACCAGTAGATCAACAGAAGACAAACTAGAAATAGATAAATGTGTTGGTGCGTTACGGTGGTCAACAGGATGCTTCAACCAGCAAAGCCTCCTTGGTCAGCCAGCCCAGCATGTGTCATAACAACCCTCAAAACAACCACACGGTCAACTCAAAGTCAACCCCAGAAAAGTCAAAGTTGCCCAGAAAAGTCAATGCAGAACAACAGCAAGTAAAAGTCAACGCAGCTCGGTCTTCGATCAAACTTTGACCATGATTTTTGTGCCAAGGTGTACGGACTGCATAAATTGAAGTCTATGCCAAAAATAAGCTTCTTTGGACCATGCGTTGACCAAAGTCAATGTTTGTCAAACCTGCGTTAAACCCTAGTTGCAGCAAAAACAGTCTTTGTCCTTCTCCCACGTGTGAACCGCAGATTTGCCTCCTTGGAGCTCGAACCAATCATAAGTGGAGAGAGAAACATGTGTGATGAGGAGATGAGTGAAAAGTCCTCCAACGTTGACTCTATTTATATCAATCACTGAGGGTGTGTGACACATTTGCTGGGGGTGTAAAACCTTAAGGCCGACCTGCACATATTTTGAAAGTATTAAAAATAAATTCAAAATAAATGTTCTGCTCATCGGATCAAGATGATCTTTAGATCAATCTTGCACCTCTCTGAATGAGAAACCCAATAAAAATATTGGTGTCTTCATCTGAGCATCGCAACATGGAATTTGGACCTAGTTGTCCAACTTTTAGACTCCCTCTCAACTAGGGAGAATTCCATCCACCTGTGCAATCAAACATCGTGCGTCATCCCGCCGAAACTTGCTTTGTTGGCCTCTTTATTTCAGAACAGAAGTGGATCAATCACAAAGACATCATTCCCGGCTGACAGATTCAACCCAGAGGTCCGAAACCTCTATAGGACTCACAAAGAGTCTCATACCAACCCGAACTTGGTTTACCTGACCCAAAGTCAGTTGGAGGTCTGAAACCTCACTGTACTTGATCCCAGATCAAGTGGTTGGACCATGCTATCCTAGATAGGGAGTACGGCAATCTCTGATGTGTCCATCAGTCTTTGCTACTAGTCTCTAACTTTTCCCACCTCATTGACTAAATGAGAGGTACTTCCCATGAGCCCTGAACTCAATGAGTAGGATGCATATGGGGCACAGATAATGAGAGGTGAACCAACTCAATAATCACAACGGTGGGGCCCAAGCACACCAACAAGGTTCGGCAAGCCTAGCCCTGTGGTTGCTTATCGCTCTGAGAAGCTATCCCCAAAGCCCCCCAAAGCTCCCAGAGCTCATCGTCCAACAGAACCCACATCATAGGGTCGTTCCACGATACCAAGACTCTCACGGAAGGTTAGGAACTTGACCTTCCCCAAGGGCTTTTTGAGAATATCCGCAACCTGCTCATCAGTTCCTATATGATCGAGCCTTACGGCGCCTCGCTGTACCATATCCCGGATAAAGTGGTACCTGATATCAATATGCTTGAATCGATCGTGGAACACTGGATTCTCGGACAAGCGAATCCCACTATGGTTATCACAAAGTATCATGGTGGTATCTAGCACATGTCTGAACAACTCACTAAAGAGCTTTCGCAACCAAACTACTTCACAACAGGCCATACTCGCTGCAATGTATTCGGCCTCTGTCGTGCTCAAAGCCACCGACTTCTACTTCCTTCTCATCCATGATATCGAAGCAGAACCAAGATTGAAGCAGCATCCCGATGTGCTCTTACGATCCACCACAATGCCAGCCCAATCAGCATCAGTATATCCAAGGAGTGTCACACTCCCGACAGCGTATCTCAGCCAATGGTTTATCGTGCCCCGAAGATATCTCAGAAGATTCTTGGCACCAACCCAGTGAAAGTGATGAGGCTCAACCATGTGTTGACTCAAAGTGTTCACTGCAAAACATATATCTGGACAAGTGTTCACTAAGAACATCAGGGACCCTACGAGTTGACGATACTCAGTCGGATTTGCCAATACAGGCCCAACAGCGTTGCCACTCAACTTCTTGAAGTTGAGCTCCATCGGTGTCGACATGGACTTGCAGTCCACCATACTAAATCTTTCCAGAAGCTTCACAATGTATTTTCTTTGAGAAAGGAAAATCTCGCCAGGTCTCTGCCAGACCTCCAAGCCTAGGAAATAGTGCATCAGTGCTAGGTCCTTCCTCTCGAACTAAGCAGCGAGCTCCCTCTTGCATTGATGAATGAGAGGGTCAGCATGTAATATTCCTAATTAGCACCGCTAATTGGAATATTTCATTTTTGTATAGTTTTGCCGCCTATAGTTAAATTAATAAATAAAAGTGAGAAAGAGGGGGTCAACTCACTTTAATAAAATAAAGTGCTTCCTAGTAGATGAACGTTGTCACTTAAAGGGAAAGCCTTGGGGGTCCACACGTTACATGTGAGAGGCTTCACGTAGGGACTAAAGGCAACTGCGCAGGCATAGGAGGAGCTCAAGGACGCAGTTAGGGTTTTGAGGGAGCTAGCACTATAAAAGGTGGGGGTTTCACTCCATTTGGCATTATTGATATTGTTGATGATATTGAGCTAGACTTCTGTCTACTTGAACACGCTGGCTGTTTAGTCGGTTTGCAGCACTGTTTAGTGCGACTGAGTGTCTCCGGTCGGAGATCTCACCCTTGGCCCCGGGGGACTTCGAGTGCCTGCTCGGGCAAGGTTTTTCTTCAGTCTTTAGCAGGAGATTTGCAGGTGTTTTGTTGGGAGTTTTGCTGAGGAGCTGAGTTTCATTGGGTGACTACGCAGTCCTTGGAGGGAGGACGCAGTTTGAGTTGGAGCTGTTCAGTGGTAGAGATTTCTGCAGGAGATTCAGGCCTATTCCGGTGTGGAGGTTCAGCGTTTATCATTTGGTGAGTTTCCTGAGGAGTTGTGGCCCCATTTCAGTCTATTTCAGTTGGTGTCTGCGCTGGTCCTGGAGGGACAGAGTTTTTCTAGGAGGGTGGTTTCTGGGGGTGATTTTCGGAGGTGGTCCGTTTTGTATATGGTTTCTGGGTTTTGTCCGGGGTGGTGAGTTCAGGTGGTCTGCCGATTTTCAGCTCATTCCGGCAAGGGGATCAGCCCCTAGCTTCAGTTTATTCCAGCAGCAGCAGTTTACGGCAGTTTCTTCCAGCAGCTGGGAAGCAGTTTCTGTAGTAGCCATTTCCTGTTTCTGAGAGGGTTCTTCACTTGCCTGGTGCAAGGATAGGTGCTCTTATTCTAATTATCCATTGTACCCATTTATATTCTCAGATTAATAAAATGGCTTAGCATTCCTGGCATTTTATGTGTACTTGCTTTATATTCTATTTCCGGAATTTTTCTATATAGTTGTATGCTTGTATTGCTGTCTATTTCCTATTCGGGATATTACAGTGGTATAAGAGCATAGATCTAGCTTAGCCTGTGGAGCTAGCAGTCTATGACCCTGGGGGATAAACCCTACATCTGTTACAGAAGCAAGAGATACAGAGACGTTGAGCGTAGGTTGGAGAACACCTACGGAGAGGGGGACTGTGTTCGAGTGGTGGACACAGATCGGAAGCAGCCCGAGATTTACAGAGATCAGGAGCAGCCTGTGACAGATTCCGATCAGGAGCAGCCTAAGATAGATTCAGAGCAGGAGCAGCCTGTGGGGGATGCAAAGCAGCAGGGTCCTATGGCAGACGAGGAGGATACGAGGAGATTTAGAGATGCGCTCCTCCAACACATGCAGGATGTGTCGAAGCAGATGGAGTCGGTGGGACAGAGACTCACTACATTAGAGGTTAAGCAGCAGGAAACCCCAAGGGTTTTTCAGATCGGTGAGGGATCGGGCACGTCCCACCATATGCCGGAGCGTGATGCTATCCCCATCATGGCATCGCATGCACCCACGCGATCCACTATGCCCACATTCCTAGCGGAGGACACAGGGGCAGGAGCACAGCGGGATATTCCAGCACCCACGCGATCCACTATGCCCACATTCCTAGCGGAGGACACAGGGGCAGGAGCACAGCAGGAACCAGAGCTTGAGCCTGGCCAGATGGACGCCTACATTGCAGAGTACCTGGCACGCAGGCCGGCGATCAGAGATCTTATCTCATTCAGAGATTATGTTCAGCTCCAGCGTGATGGTTTTGATGGCTCATCAAACAGTTCGGCAAAGTCTTGGGTGGAGAAGTTGGACATCTATTTCCAGCTTAACCAGATGTCGCAGTCAGAGGCCATTAAGGTGGCAACATTACATCTAGACGGTGAGGCCCAGGACTGGTGGTTCCATGGGATGACGACACTCGGACATTCTGCAGTGACGACATATGCCGAGTTTACCCGGAGGGTGATAGAGCGCTTTGACAGGAGGGATCCGGAGCAGCACTTTGTTGAGCTGACAAAGCTCAAACAGACTGGGAGTGCAGAGACATACATTTCAGACTTCTTGAGGGTTTCGGTGATGGTACCTGATTTATCTGCGGCTCGGATGGTTTACATGTTTGTGGAGGGGTTGTCAGAGCCACTTCGTGGCCTAGTCCGGTCGACTAGACCAGCTACCCTTCAGGATGCCATCAGCAGGACTCGGGATTTACAGGATGTCTTACCCAGGACTCAGACACCTTATCCCCAGAGACAGGCCTTCCAGCCTAAGGGGAAGGACACGAGGATTTCGCCTCCCAAGGCGAATCCTGGGCGAGGGCAGTTTGATGATGAGGCCAGGAGAGAGTTGAGGAGGAAGCGGTTGTGCTTCACTTGCCAGGAGCCATGGGCACCGGGACATAGATGTGCTGCAGGGAAAGCACATTTCATTGAGGTCTTCTCCGAGAGCAATGGGGAAGAGGATGAGGGGGATGACGTGGAGGCAGGAGATTGTTATGCAGCGCAGGGTACCTTACCACCTCCACCACCCGCAGCAGGTGGCGCATCATTTGCACCTACTGGAGGAGCTCTAGCCGCATTGCGGGGAGTTCCCAAGTATTTGATGTTGCGCGTACGGGGGACAGTACGTGGACAGCGGGTCTCAGTCTTGGTTGATAGTGGGGCCACCCACAACTTTATTGATGCACAGATGGTTGAGCGGAGAGGCATACAGACTGAGAGTTTTGATGGATTTTCCGTTTTGGTCCCAGGGGATCAGACTATGGTGTGTACTCGGTATGTCCCAGAGTTATTAGTGACGATGGGCACTTATACATTGACAGATCATTTCTTTGTGGTGGATATCCCGGACACCAACATGATATTGGGTGTTCAGTGGCTCATTACTCTGGGGAAGGTCACGACAGATTGGAAGGCCCTAGAGATGGAGTGGGATGATCCCAAGACAAGGAGGCATGAGAAGATACGGGGACAGCACACATATCCGCCTCAAACAGTGTCGGCACATAGGATGGAGGCAACCTTTCGCAAGGGAGACATAGAGTGGGTCGTAGAGTTGCGAGCTTCGGAGGCAGTAGATACAGGTCAGACAGTGCATCCTGAGTTACAGACTATCCTCGACAGGTATGCCGTAGTGTTCGGGGATATTCCACCAGGGCAGCCACCGGATCGGGGGTTTGAGCATACTATCGAGCTTGAGCAGGGTATACAGGCAGTGATCACCACACCGTATAGGCATCCCAAGGCCTATCGGGATGAGATAGAGCGTGCTATTCAGGAGTTGCTGGCCCTTGGTCACATTCGGCCGAGCACGAGTCCTTTTGCTTCTTCTGTAGTGTTGGTGAAGAAGAAGGATGGCACATTGCGAATGTGCATTGACTACAGGGTTCTGAATAAGAAGACCCTGAAGAACAGATACCCCATTCCCAGGATCGATGAGCTGATGGATGAGTTGAGAGGAGCACGGTTCTTCTCAAAGATTGACTTGAGATCCGGGTACCATCAGATACGCGTGAGGGAACAGGACATTCCCAAGACCGCCTTCAGGTGTCATTATGGGCACTTCGAGTTTCTGGTCATGCCTTTTGGGCTGACCAATGCACCCACTACCTTTCAGTCGTGCATGAACCACATTTTCAGGGGTCATCTGAGGAAGTTTGTGCTGGTCTTCTTCGATGACATACTTATATATAGCAGGACTTGGGAGGAGCATCTCCAACACATTGAGATAGTTTTGCGCATCTTGGAGGAGTAGCAGTTCTATGCCAAGCTCTCCAAGTGTGAGTTCGGCTTGACGGAGATGCTGTACTTGGGGCACATTATAGGAGTGGACGGGGTGAGAGTCCACGAGGAGAAGATCAGGGCCATCAGAGATTGGCCAGAGCCGAGGAATGTGACTAAGCTTCGGGGATTTATTGGCATTTGCACATACTACAGGAAGTTCGTCAAGGGCTTCTCACAGCTTGCTGCACCCCTCACAGATTTGACGAGGAAGGGGGCATTCAGTTGGTCGGACACAGCACAGCGAGCTTTTGATAAGCTCAAAGAGGTGATGAGCAGCTGCCCCGTGCTGGCATTGCCAGATTTCACACAGCCATTTGTCCTCGAGTGTGATGCATCAGGAGAGGGGATTGGTGCAGTTTTGATGCAGGGCAGTCACCCGATAGCTTTTGAGAGCCGGAAGCTCCTTCCACATGAGAGGTTGTATTCCATATACGACAAGGAGATGTTGGCCATCATGCATGCATTGGCCAAATACCGACAGTATCTAGTGGGCAGCAGATTCAGGGTGAGGTCAGATCACAATAGCCTGAGGTACTTTCTGGAGCAGAAGCAGTTGCAGGAGAGACAGTAGAAGTGGATCAGTAAGATCCAAGCCTATGACTTTGACATAGAGTATGTCAAAGGCAAGAATAACGTGGTAGCCGATGCCCTTTCCCGTAGACCGGCCACGTTATCACTTATGAGCTTGGACGCTGATTGGAGGGCTCGACTGCTGGTAGAGTACTCCAATGACAGGTTTGCGTGTGAGGTTTTGGATGGGCAGGTAGCAGATGACAGGTACAGGGTGGTCGACGAGATCATCTATTACAGGGACAGGATCTTTTTGACTGAGGGATCTCAGCTCAAGAAGAAGATACTCCAGGCTTCACACGATTCTCCACTGGCGGGCCATCAGGGGTTCACCAAGACTTACAGGGCTATTCGGGAGAGGTTCTCATGGAAGGGCCTCAAGGAGGACGTACTCCAGCATGTCAGGGAGTGCGATGTTTGCCAACGGAACAAGGGAGAGATGAGCCATCCCGCAGGGTTGTTGCAGCCTCTTCCCATCCCGGAGGGGAAATGGGAGAGCATATCGATGGACTTCATCACAGGGTTGCCCATGGTGCAGGGCAAGGACTGCATCTTTGTCGTCGTTGACCGACTGACGAAGTATGCTCACTTTTTCGCCATATCCGCACATCACACAGCAGCGCAGGTGGCTGAGTTGTTCTTCAGGGAGATTTTCAGGTTACATGGTCTACCCAAGACCATTGTCAGCGACAGGGACAGCCGCTTCATGGGCGGATTCTGGCAGGAGCTCTTCCGACTAGTGGGGACGGAGTTGACACCGAGCACTAGTTATCACCCCCAGACGGACGGGCAGACAGAGATAGTTAACAAGTGGCTGGAGGGCTACTTGCGTAACTATGTCAGTGGGCAGCAGAGGGCATGGCTGAAGTGGCTGCATCTGGGCGAGTACTGCTACAACACGACGCATCACATGTCCATTGGTATGTCACCTTTCTATGCTTTGTATGGATATCATCCCTTATCTTTTGTGGACATGATGTTTGGTGCTAGCAGGGCTCCGAGAGCCAAGATATGGATCCAAGAGAGCCAAGATATCCTCCGAGCTCTCAAGGACAACATAGCCACAGCACAGAATCAGCAGAAGATGTATGCCGATAAGGGTCGGGTGGAGAGACACTTTGAGGTAGGGGACTTGGTCTACCTACGACTACAGCCATACCGACAGTCTTCGCTTAAGCAGAAGGGGGCGGAGAAGCTTAAGCCCCGCTTTTATGGGCCATACAGGGTGATACGCAGGATCGGGCAGGTTGCATATGAGTTGGAGCTGCCCCAAGGCAGCAAGATTCATAACATCTTTCATGTATCATGCCTGAAGAAGGCACTGGGCCAGCAGGTGACAGTCACAGAGGAGCTACCACCCACGGGTGATGAGGGGCATCTGGTGTTGCAGCCGGAGGCTATTATTGATACTAGGGAGAGGCAGCTGCGGAGCAGGACGATTCGGGAGTTCTGGTGAGGTGGAAGAACTTGCCGGATGAGGATGCCACTTGGGAGGATGAGAAGATATTGCAACATCCATCACTGCAGTTGCTTGAGGACAAGCAACGTTTTGCCGGGGGAGACTGTAATATTCCTAATTAGCACCGCTAATTGGAATATTTCATTTTTGTATAGTTTTGCCGCCTATAGTTAAATTAATAAATAAAGTGAGAAAGAGGGGGTCAACTCACTTTAATAAAATAAAGTGCTTCCTAGTAGGTGAATGTTGTAACTAAAAGGGGAAAGCCTTGGGGGTCCACACGTTACATGAGAGAGGCCTCACGTAGGCTCCAAAGGCAACTGCGCAGGCATAGGAGGAGCTCAAGGACGCAGTTAGGGTTTTGAGGGAGCTAGCACTATAAAAGGTGGGGGAGTCACTCCATTTGGCATTATTGAGATTGTTGATGATATTGAGCTAGACTTCTGTGTACTTGAGCACGCTGGCTGTTTAGTCGGTCTGCAGCATTGTTTAGTGCGACTGAGTGTCTCCGGTCGGAGATCTCACCCTTGGCCCCGGGGGACTTCGAGTGCCTGCTCGGGCAAGGTTTTTCTTCAGTCTTTAGCAGGAGATTTGCAGGTGTTTTGTTTGGGAGTTTTGCTGAGGAGCTGAGCTTCATTGGGTGACTGCGCAGTCCTTGGAGGGAGGACGCAGTTTGAGTTGGAGCTGTTCAGTGGTAGAGATTTTTGCAGGAGATTCAGGCCTATTCCGGTGTGGAGGTTCAGCGTTTATCATTTGGTGAGTTTCCTGAGGAGTTGTGGCCCCATTTCCGTCTATTTCAGTTGGTGTCTACGCTGGTCCTGGAGGGACAACGTTTTTCTAGGAGGAGGGTTTCTGGGGTGATTTTCGGAGGTGGTCCATTTTGTATATGGTTTCTGGGTTTTGTCCGAGCGGGAAGGAAAGGGCTGTGATCTATAGATTTCGCCATTCCGCGAGGGATCGGCCTCTAGTTCCAGCTCTTTCAAGAGTGCCACACTAGCTTTTCCAAGAAATTGAAGCAAGCGAGAAGAACATTTCCTCGTTTGACTAGGGTTCTTCACTTTGCTCCCCGTGCAAGGATAGGTGCTCTTATTTTGATTATCCATTGTACCCATTTATATTCTCGATTAATAAAATGGCTTAGCAATCTGCATTTTATGTGTACTTGCTCTATATTATGTTTCCGGTATTTTTCTATATAACATATGTTTGTATTATTACTATATTTCCCATTCCTGATATTACACAAAGACTGCATATTCTATCCACACACAGCACTGCACGAGGCTTCTCCTTGAAAACCTTGAAGTAAAGGTTCACATCAGCATTACTACGAGTGAAGCCCAGCTTCATCAGGTAGCTATCTATCCTCTCGTACCAAGCTCTAGGTGCTTGCTTCAGCCCATAGAGAGCTTTCTTCAACCTCCAGACATGGGTGTCCCGATCCTGGACTTTGAACCCCACAGGCTGCTCCACATATACCTCTTCCTTTATTGCACCTTGCAGAAATGTGATCTTCACATCCATCTGATGGAGACTCCATCCTTGCGTAGCAGCAAGGGCTATAATAGATCGAATGGTAGTATATCGGGCCACAGGTGCAAATATGTCATCATAGTCTATGCCTTCCTTTTGATAGAAGCCACGGGCAACGAACATTGCCTTGAACTTTTCAACACTTCCATCAGATCCATGCTTGATCTTGTAGAGCCATTTCGAGGTAACAACTGCTTTGTCCTTCGGTGTTGGAACCACATCCCAGACATCATTCTTCATTATGGACTCATACTCTTTGTGCATAGCATCCTTCCAGACTTGATGCTTTACAGCTTCCTCAAAAGATCCAGGCTCAGATAGTACAATAGTACTCATGGCCGCTAGATACCCATGGTATCTACTCGGCTTCTTACTTTCACGGAATGTCCCCCTTGGGGCCATATGTCCATTGGCATCCTCAAGAGTGTCCTTGAGCCATGATGGTCTCTTTCCCAGTGAAGGAGGTGGATCAATCGAGTCCATCAGTCCTTCAACATCAGGCATCATCTCATCCTTCGGTTCCTCTTGACTTCCAGGCCTTGCTTCATGATCTTCCTCAGATCTCGGAAGATTGACTACTTTCCTCAAGGAAGCATCTTCGTCAAAGGTGACATCGTGGCATATCTCCACATCCCTTTCACCAAGCACATAGACTCTATAGGCCTTCGAAGTTTCACTGTAGCCCACAAACATTCCTTTCTTCCCAAAAGCATCTAGCTTGCTCCTCTTTTCTTTCGGCACATGAAAATAAACAGGACATCCAAAAACTCTAAAATGTGAGACATCAGGTTTCTTACCAGAGAAAACCTCTTCAGGAGTTTTGGTGTCTAGAGCGGAATGCGGGCATCGGTTTTGGATGTAAACATCAGTTTTTGCAGCTTCTCCCCACAGAAACTTCGGTAGACCTTGGTCAGATAGCATGGCACAGGCAGCTTCCGCAATGGTCCTGTTCTTTCGTTCAGCAACACCATTTTGCTCAGGAGTATAGATAGTTGTTGTCTCCCTCTTGATGCCAGCTTCTCTGCAAAAGTCCTTGAACTCGTTTGTCTCATATTCAGTGCCATTATAACTCAGTATTATGGTTACATGTTTATGTTTTATTTGATGTTATCACTTAATATTTCCATTAGGAATATTACACCCTCACATGGAAGTTTCCCAGGGGAAATGATGCATGATGCCTAGAAATAACAAGTATCCTCATGTGGTCCCACCAAACACATCTGGTCCCTGAAATTTCACAGTGCTTAGAATGTCTTCAAACATGACATTGCTCCTATATGCCACGATATCCAAAAGTCCAATCAAATCACTGAAAAGAGCCTAACTAAACATAGACCAAAATCCGTGGTCTCAAAACCAATGAAAGCTCGATCCATAGGTAAATCTTCCAAATGGGTATTCAAATATGTAATAAACCTGTCAATCTGCCCAAACTCGGAAAATATAATTTACTAAATATAACTTCTCAAATTTTCCTCAAATTCAAACCCCATGCACAACTGCCCCATGGGCATCTAAAACTATGATCAAATCAGGAAAAAGTTGAATTCCAAGAAGCTATTGAAATTTGAAACTAACCTGATCATACCCTCTATGAGAGTCTTTAAGCTCCCATACTTGCTCTAAACACTGCACTAAACTTGTAATTGCAGGACAAGTACTCTATTGAATGTATGACCATAAAATGTACCTGTATATATGTGTGACCTTCTCAAGATCCTATCCTACCATCAACAATTGAAAACAAAGCCATTCAACAATGTACCAATTCTGAAAGGCACTCACAAACCATCAACGTTGAATCAATGGATCAACTAACCAAATCCATCCCATGATGGGATTAACGAACTATGATGGGTACTCCAATTTGATTTTGAAGAAATCCAATTTCGGCACTAACACTAAGCATTTTGGCATAATGCCAAGATAAGGACACTTTTAAATTGACAACATTTGGCCTGAGATATTGTACAAATACAAATTTATAAATTTTCTCAGTCTAACAAAGCATATTAACCATCCGTTCTATCTAATCTTAAATCACACAATGCAAAAAAATACTTCATAATCTGATCATTGTATAAAATAGACATAATAATATGGCTTAAAATTGTGTTAATGAAGCACACAGACTTCCAAAATACCACCACTATCACGTTTCACATGTCTAAGGTTCAAAAACCCTTCCCTCTCATATATATTGCTACATATTAAGAAAAGTTGTGGAAAGAAACCAGAGAGACTGTTTGATTTTTATGTTTTGGGGGGCATTTTGGAAGACAACACGCCAAGAAGACTGGAATTGAAATTGCTCAAACTATTGATAATTACTAAAATTTTGAATTGCTTCAGTGACATCATATATTCCCTATCCAAAACGTTTCTTGCCCCATGGGGAAAAGCATCAAGAAATTAAAGTCCATACAATTCATCTATGCACCTAGTGACTTTTGACATCAAAGCAAAGCAAAGCAAATTGTAATTAACTGTGTACACTGAAAACATTCTGATCATACCTTAAAATGGACAAGAACATGCCCAAAATGCAATCCAATAAAACAGGTGACACAGGCCATAACTGAACTGCAAATTAATGAACATTAAAAAGTCAGCCAAACCATATACTAATAAACTAAAATCATTTAGGTAATACATTACAGTCAGATATTTAGCGAATGAAAAATATGAACAAAGAGAGCACAAGAAACTAGGGAAAGCGCATTCTAACACAATATACAACTTTGCAGAGTCATTTTGGCAAAAACTAAAGGATTTTAGCAAGGTTCCATCTCTCATACTTGGAAAGAACAAAGCTTCATTAGATTGGAAAGATGGTCAGAAAGCTTCCTTAATTATGAGCTTTGCAAGTTCCATTTGTTGATTTTCTAGTGCAAACAAGACTAGTACAATTTTTCAAACTGATAACTGCTTCCAATCATACAATTTGACTTCGTTAGAGCATTCCAATCATTAATCAGTTATACTTGAAAATTTTCAACCATTAACTTCAATAGAGCAATAGAGATCACAGAAAACAATAAATCAAGAGACACCACAATTTCTTGGGACAAAACCCCACAAGGGAAAAACCCGGTACTCTTTCATTTGGAGAGAGAGTTCAATTCATCAATAGTACATTGTTGAAATTTGGTTACCAGAGGACAGGTGGTTCCCTAAGGCTTTGATATTTGGCCTAGGGAAAAGTGTCTAAAAGAATTTAATTTTTCTCCTAAAGTGACTTTATAAAGTTATAAAGTCAAATATAATTTAAAATTGACTTTAAGTGATAAAGTTACTAAAGTCTAATTTTAAAGTGACTTTAATAAAGTCAATGTGAAACTAGAAAGGAAAAGTGACTTTGGAAATAAATGACTAAGTGGGTCTTTATTAAAGTGGGGTGAATTAAAAAATATAAAGTGAGATTTAAATGAGCATTTAATCAACTCTAGATCTAAAGCTATTTCAGCCATTGGATTTAGGGATTCTCCAAAAGTCACTTAGGGTTAGGTTAAAGGAGGAAAAGGTCAATTATTTTTCTTTCATAAACAGATTGGGAAAATGAGAGCTGGAGATTTTTTTGAGCAGTGAGAAGAAGGAGGGCAGCAGCACTAACATTCAGCAAATCCGTATAGCAAGGGTAGAGCATGAAGTTTCTAGGCAAGAGGGCACGAATTTCGAGGGAGGAAAGACAGCATTTATTGCTGCACATTTTTCGAGGACCATACAGCAGTTTGGAGGCACGAAAATCTAAGCCCGTATAGCAGGAGAGAGAGGGTTGTTTTCTGAAATCCGCACAGCAGAAAATCAGCTCTGAAATCGAGGCCGTACAGCAGATTTAAGGCAGCAGTACAACACGGTTTTCGAGGTAGCTGTACAACAAGTTTTTCGAGGAGGGCGTACAGCCGTACAACACAGATTTCAATGTTGTCCGTACAACATTTAATGCTGGACTGTTTTCTATAATTTTTGTTTTTGTGGGCACAAAAATCGAAGTGGAGTTTGGCACGGTTTTCGAGATAAGCACTGTTATGAAGTTGCTGTAATTTTTTTTGCTGTGTAAATTTCTGTCTCACTGTAAAAGCAATATTCAGAAAATAAAGAGAAGCTTTCGAACTGATTTTCCACAAGATTTGTAGGGGGTTTTTCCAGGGTCACCTTGACCAAAAAACACTGTGTTAAAATGTGTTGAATCGCTGTTTGTGTCTGCTGATTTTTATTTTTGCATTTTCTAGCATTGTGAAAAATTTCCAGAATTTGTGTTTTTCAGCAAATATTTATTTTCCAGATTGTTGAATAAAAGGTTATGGGAAAGGGCATTTAACTAATTGGACAAATAAGGTCAAACTGAAAACCGGGGTGGGAAAACAAAAATTTCTACATGGTAGCAGAGGTTGGGTGCTGAAAGTGCAGTTTGGGACAGCAAAGGAGAAAAATACAGTCTGCTGATTTTTCACTCAGAAAATTCCAGCAAGCTGATTTTTCACACACACAATTTTTATCTTTACTACAGCAGTGCTATTTTCAGTTTTTAGGACAGCAGGGATGTCATTGGGATTGAGGATGGAGGATAGGTTGGATGGGCATAGTAAGTACAGTGTTTGGAAGGAGAGAATGCAGAGTATCTTTGAGGAGGCAGAAGTTTGGGATGTCATGGTGCATACCGCATAGCACCCTGTTGTTGTGCTTACTGATGTTGTTCAGTTGGCAGCTTATACTAAAAAGAATAACAAGGGTAAGACACTGATTCTAAACGGAATCAAAGACCATTGCATTCCTCATGTGAAACGAAAGACAAATGCCCATGAGATGTGGACAACATTGACCAATCTCTACCAGAGTACCAATGAGAACAGGAAAATGGTCCTAAGAGAGAAGTTGAAGACCATTAAGATGGGTAAAACTGATAGTGCAGTTGGATATCTCACAAAGATTACTAATGTGAGAGATGAATTGGCAGTAGTTGGAGAGGTCATTCCATCCACTGAGTTGGTGCGGATTGCAGTGAATGGCCTCCCCAGTTCATGGCTGAACTTTGCTAATGGGGTTTGTGCACGTGAGACCCTTCCCACATGGGAGAGGTTTTGGGATGATTGCATTCAGACAGAAATCAGAAAGGGTCAGCTTGGGGCAGCCAAGCCAATTGAGCAGGATGAGGATGTAGCATTGTTGGCAGGAGGCAAGAGAGGCAAGGGAAAGAAGCAAGCTTCCACAAGCAGTGGTGGGGGCAAAGGCAAAGGTAAAGGTAAACAGGGTAACACGTAGAAGAATTATTCCAAGGTGAAGTGTTCGAATTGTCAGAAGATGGGACACTATGCAGTTGTGTGTCCGGAGAAGAAGAAGGGGAAGAACCAGAACATGGCAGCGTCAACAGAGGTAGAGGACTTCATGGATCACTTTGACCGGGAGTTTGGGTTCATTGCTTGTGAGTCCACTAGTGTAGGATCACCTACCACGGAGGTTCAGAGGGAGCATGCATTTCCCTCGACTAGCGGAGCATCTTCGGGTATCTGGTATGTGGACAGTGGGGCTTCACGTCATATGACAGGAGTCAGTGAGTACTTCTCAGAGCTTTCAGAGAGTGGCACTGATATAGAGGTAGTACTTGGTGATGACATAGTTGTTAGAGCAGTCGGTGTGGGGACACTGACATTTCATAGGGAACCCAAACCTCCCTTGAAGGTGTCAGATGTTTTTTATGTGCCAAGGATGAGGAAGAACCTCATATCCGTCTAAGCCTTGGAGGAAAGAGGATATGAGAAATTGTTCAGGAGAGGAGAGGTGCTGATATATCCCAGGGGCGCTCCAGCTGATTCAGCTAGAGTGATAGGAGTACGCCATGCAAAGGTGTACAAGTTTGCATTTCAACCCCTTTTGGCATTGAGCAGTAGTACCGACAACAAAGCTAGCAGTTCTGAGCTGTGTGAGATTTGGCACTACAGGATGGGGCACATGTATCATGGGGCCTTGAGGACATTGCGGGAGATCACTACACGTGTGTCAGATTTCAGTACTGATCACTTTGATACTTGCAGAGGATGTGCGACGGGCAAGTTTGCCAAATCCCCTTTTCCCAGCAGTGACAGCAGAGCAACTGGGATACTTGATTTGATTCATTCCGATGTGAGCGGTCGGATGTCTCACGTTTCCTTGAGTGGATATGAGTATTATGTATTATTCATTGATGATCACTCCAGGAGGACCTGGATTTATTTTGTGAAGACCAAGAGTGAGGTCTTCAAGCGGTTTTAGGAGTTCAGAGCTCTTGTGGAGACTCAGACAGGTCAGAAGATCAAGTCCCTGAGGTCGGACAATGGAGGTGAGTACACCCTTGGAGAGTTTGTTGACTATTGGGCAGAGGCAGGCATTAGAAGGGAGTTCACAGTTCCTTACAACCCCCAGCTGAACGAGGTTGCAGAGAGGAAGAACAGAGCCATCGGAGGGTCTGCCAAAGCCATGTTACATGATCAGGGGTTGCCATTGTTTTTGTGGGCAGAGGCCTGCAACATTGTTGTTTATTTGCAGAACAGGAGTCCGCATCGTGCCTTGGGGCATGTGACTCCGAAGGAGGCTTTTTCTTGGAAGAAGCCTGATATTGGTCATCTTCGTATCTTTGGGTGTATTGCATACTCCTACGTACCCAAGGAGAAGAGGACCAAACTAGAGCCCACCGTAGAGAAGGGTATCTTTGTGGGCTATAGTGAGACCTCGAAGGCCTTTCGGATTTATATTCCTGCACAGAGGAGAGTTGTTGTCAGACGAGATGTGAAGTTCGAGGAGGACAGGGCCTTCAGGAGGTCACAGGAGTTAGAGTATCTGGATTAGCCAGACCCTCAGCAGCAGCTGAGTCAGTCGCAGGGATCAGTTGGTAGGGATCAGGATGATCCGGAGGTACATCGATTATGGTGTCAGGTCCGTCAGTGAGCAGTGGCTCGCAGAGTCGGAGGGGTGGTGCTTCGGGCAGCCTGCAGAGCAATCCGCAGAGCAATTCACTAGGGAGTCCACTGATGGACAGTTCACACGGTACTTCAACATCTACAGGTTCAGGGGAAAATAGGAGGACAGCAGACAGATAGTCAGGAGTTCAGGCTCCTGACGATGAGGAGGAGGAGTTTCATTCTCCTGTTGGAGAAGTGTGCTCAGGGAAGAGGAAGCCCAAGTGGCTTCAGGATACCTTGAGAGAGACCAGATCTGTTGCTATGTCTAAGAGGCCAGTCAGAGAGAGCAAACCACCTGAGAGGTTTTGTAGCTATATGGCAATGGTTGCCAACATCCTTGACTCTGAGCCTTCTAGCTATGAGGAGGCAGCTAGCCAGCAAGTCTGGAGAGAGGCTATGCAGGAGGAGTATTCTTCTATCATGAAGAATGATGTTTGGGAGGTGGTGCCGAGGCCTAAGGGCAAATCCGTGGTTACTTCCAGATAGCTTTACAAGGTAAAGCATGTTGCAGATGGCAGCATTGAGAAATTCAAAGCAAGGTTTGCGGCTAGAGGGTTCTCCCAGGTAGAGAGAGTTGATTATGAGGAGACCTTCGCTCCCATGGCTTGATATACTTCGATCTGCTCCATTATATCGATAGCAGCAGAGATGGGTTGGAAGATCCACCAGATGGATGTGAAGACCGCATTTCTCAATGGCTTCATACAGGAGGAGGTGTACATTGAGCAGCCACAGGGCTTTGAGGTGCATGGGAAGGAGTCCCATGTGTGCAGACTAAAGAAGGCCCTTTATGGCCTGAAGAAAGCTCCCAGAGCTTGGTACTCCAAGATAGATACATACTTGCAGGAGATGGGTTTCACAAAGAGTGAGGCAGATCCGAACCTTTACTTTATTGTGATAGGTGAGGAGCCTCTCATTCTAGTGCTGTATGTGGATGACTTGGTCATTATGGGTGCAGAGAGACTCATAGAGCATTGCAAGAGAGATCTTGCGTCAGAGTTTGAGATGAAGGACATCGGCTTGATGTATTACTTTATGGGTTTGGAGGTGTGGCAGGAGGAGGGGCATTTCTTCCTGGGGCAGGGGAAGTATATTGTGGACATCCTTGGTAGATTCCACATGGAGGATTGTAGACCCATGTCGACGCCGATGATCACCAACTGGAAGAAGCTTCATGCTTCAGATTCCGAGTTGGTGGATCCCACATTGTACAGACAGCTGATTGGTTCCTTGATGTATTTGGTCAACACTAGACCAAATATTTGTTTTGCAGTCAACACAATGAGCCAGTTTATGTGTGAGCCTAGGAAGGTTCACTGGGTCGCTGCAAAACACATTTTGCAGTACTTGCAGGGGACAGTGGAGTATGGTCTGGACCAATGTTTTGAAAATCGAGATCGGGATTAAATCGGCGAGGGGAAAAAATGACCAATGTTTTGAAAATCGAGATCGGGATTAAATCGGCGAGGGGAAAAAATCGTAAAAATCGAGAAAAAATCGGGAAAAAATCGACACATACAAAAATATTCATTTTTTTTCAATTTTTTTAATATCTAAAGCATCCACAACATAAAATAAATGCATTGACACATAAATATGAAAAAAAAACTAATATATTATATGTGTAATATCATGTCTAGTGCTACATCACACATAAAACTGAATCCTGTCCTGAATACTAAGTCCTGAGTCTCAAGAGTCAACTCAGCCTCAAAATATCAACAAAAAATATAATAATGTATCTCATATCATGAGTCATAATGTCATATACAAAGGAATGTTAATGCACCATATAACCTATGGTCCTATACTACTGATTTCCTCTGCCCCTCTTGCGAGAAAATACAACAGCTTTGCCTTTCCCTATAGATGAAGACGCTGGCGGGACTGGCAATGGACTCTGTTGTGCTCTAGAAGTAGAAACTGAAGTACCAAAACGGGAACCTGAAGCACTAGGAGCTAAAGGAGGCAGACCACGTCCTCTACCGGTAGCAGTGGTAGGTGGTGTCACCTCCTCCTCCTGCTCCTCCTCCTCGTCCTCGTCCCCCTCTACTAACTCCTACTCTATCCAATCAGGGGCTGACTCCATGACAGGCCTCTCAGCCTCAACCCTCCATTCAGCAGTGGTGTCAATCGCATCTAAAGAGATAGCCTCCATATCAGGTGTCCTCTCAAGTTGTCTCACCCACAATCTAAGATTGTAGTAGACGTAAACCATGTCATTGAGGCACTCGGCCTCCAACCTGTACAAGGGTCATAAATTAATAAATTAAATATTTAAAAAATAAAAATATTTAATGAATTCAAAAAACAGTTGGAAATTGGAATAATTTAAGTTTTTTACCTGTTGTGCCTTTTGGTGTGTATTTTTTCAAATACACTCCAGTTGCGCTCGCATCCTGAAGAGCTACATGTTTGGCTGAGTATTCTAATGGCAAGTTTTTGGAGTTTTCGTAATCTGCCACCGTAGCTCCTCCACCATGCCTCTACAAGTTACAAGTTACAAAAAATAAGATAAACTTATAAAGTTACAAACATAAGAAAAATTTTAAAATAATGAAAATCTTACCTGGCATTTTAGTAGTCCTATCCTGGACAGCCATGTCGAAGCTCAAGGTGCCACCTGCCATTCTGCATACCTTCATTTCTTTGGATATCTCTGCACGTTCTGATGGATTTGCCACCATCTTCTGAACACAAGTGAAAAAGCCATCCATGACCTCAACATCAAATAGGAAACTACATGAATAAGCAAATCCATGCTTCAGGAAGATCCCTGCAGCATGAATGGGACGATGGAGTGTGTTGTTTCATCGGTCATCAATCACTTCCCATAAAAGAAGTTGTTTCTAAAGCCCCTCATCACCCTTATCATCATAGTAGCTGCGAACAACTTCTTTGGCCCTATCCATGGCCTCATACAAGTAGCCCATTGCGGGCTTCTCTGCATCCACCAATCTAAGTACCTTTACCAAAGGTTCAGTAACGCTGCACACCTCTTGCACTCCAGCCCAGAAACTTTCCTGATATGACACCAACCTGCAGATGGCCTCTCCCTCTGGTTTGCGGTTGATAGTCAAAGCACGCCACTCCTCTGAAAGAAACATTCTCTTCAAATCCCACTTAGAATTCAAGAGAGATTGAAGAGAAATAAAACTAGTGGCAAATCGTGTAATAGCAAGCCGCACCAACTCCTTCTTGTTGGTGAATGTTCTCATCAAATGAAGCACAGATGCATGATTATATATAAATTTTGTGATGCTCTTTGATGATTCTACAATATCTTTGACAAAATCAATCTTTTCGATGTCCTCCAACATCAAATCAAGGCAATGTGCAGCACAAGGTGTCCAAAATATGCTCGGATGCCTCTCCATAAGCATCTTGCCAGCAGAAACATAGTTTGCAGCGTTGTCCGTTATGATTTGGACAACATTTTGGGGCCCAACCTCTAGAATGAACACATCCAATAAATCACATAATAATCTTGCATCTTTGACATGTGCAGATGCATCAACAGATTTCATAAACATTGTCCCCTTGGGACAACTGACCAAGAAGTTAATAAGGGTCCTACCCCTTTGATCAGTCCAACCATCTGACATCACAGTGCATCCTGTGACTTCCCATGATGCCCTTAACTCCTCCAATCTCTTGGTGCAGTCAGCTTTCTCATTTTGTAGAATGCGCCCTCTAAAGTCATCATATGAAGGGGCTTTGTATCCTGGGCCAACAACAGCGATAGCATCAATCGTAGCCTGATAAAATGGATTGTTCCTGGCAACAGTGAAAGGAATATCACTCCAAAGAAACAGTTTGCCCAACAACTTATCAGCTTCTTCCTTCTCCTTTTTTTTAATAAGGGAGGAGATAGATGGCTGTGCCCCGGGAGTGGTTCTAGGAACAAAAAATGAGGAGGCAACTGCGGGGCTGCCTGTAGAAGAGGTTGATGCTGAAGAGCCACTACCACTCTCACGGTCAACTCCAAACCCTGATATTTGACTCTTCAGAGCTGCTTTGCTGAGTTTAGTGGTTTCTATTTCTCCCAATGAGTTCATGGCTCTTCTGATTATTTCTGGATTGGTGTTTGTGCAAGAGCCTACTTCATGCCCAGGAATTTTTGCCAGGTGGTATTTCAACCTGTATACCCCCTGTCATGTGATGACCACATAATTTGCAAGTCAAGTTTGATCGGTCAAACCCCTGATCAGGTTCACCAAATTCCCATAAAGGATCTAATTTCCTTGGCATGTTGGAAACTTTGAACTTTGAACGTTGAAATTTGAACCTAGGGCACAAGAAAAATTGCAAGTTAAAAAATAAAATAAAATAAAAAAATTACAATTTTACATACAACATTTTGATTTTTTTCACAAAAAAAAACCCTCAACTCAATGCAAAAATAATGGGAAAAAATACATGTTGAAACACAAGCAAAAATAATGGAAAGAAACTAAGAGCACAAGAAGAAATATAAAAAACAAAATTTGACAAACAATTTTTTGCATTTTTGACCAAAATAAACCCTCTCCTCTCAATAAAAAAAAAAAAAAAACACAACCAAATGCAATCACAAATGATGAAAAATACATAGGTGACAGAAACCCATGGAAGAACAAGAAAGAAACAAAAAAAATGGGTCAAATTTGATGCCCATACCTGGAAAAACGTTTTGCCGAAGACACTTGGTCCAAATTCGATTTTTGTTCGCTTGGCTTGCTAAAATCCTTCACTTTTGTCCAATCTTGCCCTTGTAGATCACTTATCTCCCTCCTTAGCTCTCCTCCTTCACTCCTTAGCTCTCATAACCAAACTTGTCAATGCAAAAATGAGAAACAAAAACATCAAAATCGCACTTAAAACCCGTTGTTTTGGAAGCCCATGATTTTTTCCGTATGGATCACGATTTTTTCGAAAAAATCGCGATTTTTTCCTGATTAGCGATTTTTTCAAAAAATCGTCCAAAACATCGCCAATTTAATCATTTTCTCAAAAAAATTGCGATTTAATCACGATGTTCAAACCACTGGTTTGGACTACACGCAGGGGGATGGAGTGAGATTAGCAGGTTACACTGATTCTGATTGGGTTGGTTGTGCTTCTGATAGGAAGAGCACTTCAGGATGTTGTTTTGGGTTGGGTTCGGCAATGGTGTCTTGGTTCAGCCGGAAGCAGCAGTCAGTAGCATTGAGTTTACCAGAAGCAGAGTACACGACAGCCAGTCTAGCTAGTGGTGTGGCCATTTGGCCTCGCAAGATGTTGTTTGGCTTATTTGGTCAGTCGTTGAGACCTTCAGTGATATACTGTGATAATCAGAGTTGCATTAAACTCACGGAGAATCCAGTATTTCATGACAGGTAAAAGCATATTGGCATCAGATATCACTTCATCAGAGACTATGTTCAGAAGGGAGCTGTGAAGCTTGAGTATATTCCCACTGATGAGCAGGTGGCAGATATTCTTACCAAAGCCTTACCACGGGGCAAGCATGTCTACTTCAGAGACAAGATGGGTGTGGTGAGGAACACCTTCCTCGATAAGAGGGAGTGTTGAAATTTGGTTACTGGAGGACAGGTGGTTCCCTAAGGCTTTGATCTTTGGCCTAAGGAAAAGTGTCCAAAAGAATTTCATTTTTCTCCTAAAGTGACTTTATAAAGTTATAAAGTCAACTCTAATTTAAAAGTGACTTTAAGTGATAAAGTTACTAAAGTCTAATTTTAAAGTGACTTTAATAAAGTCAATGTGAAATTAGAAAGGAAAAGTGACTTTGGAAATAAATGACTAGTGGGTCTTTATTAAAGTGGGGTGAATTAAAAAATAGAAAGTGAGATTTAAAAGAGCATTTAATCTCAGCCCTAGATCTAAAGCTATTCAGCCATTGGATTTAAGGATTCCCCAAAAGTTACTTAGGGTTAGGTTAAAGGAGGAAAAGGTCAATTATTTTTCTTTCATGAGCAGATTGGGAGAAGGAGAGAAGAAGAGCTGGAGATTTTTCTGAGCAGTGAAAAAAAGGAGGGCAGCAGCACTAACATTCAGCAAATCCGTACAGCAAGGGCAGAGCACGAAGTTCGAGGCAAGAGGGCACGAATTTCGAGGGAGAAAAGACAGCATTTATTGTTGCACGTTTTTCGAGGACCGTACAGCAGTTTGGAGGCACGAAAATCGAGGTCCATACAACAGGAGAGAGAGGGTTGTTTTCTGAAATCCATACAACAGAAAATCGGTGTTGAAATCAAGGCTGTACAACAGATTTAAGGCAGTCGTACAGCACGGTTTTCGAGGTAGCTGTACAACAGCTTTCAACAGGTCGTACAACAGTTTTTCGAGGAGGCCGTACAGCCATACAACACAGATTTCAATGTTGTCCGTACAGCATTTAATGCTGAACTGTTTTATGTAATTTCTATTTTTGTGGGCACGAAAATCGAGGTGGAGTTTGGCACGGTTTTCAAGACAAGTACTGTTATGAAGTTGCTGTAATTTTTTTTGCTATGTAAATTTCTGTCTCACTGTAAAAGCAATATTCAGAAAATAAAGAGAAGCTTTCGAACTAGTTTTCCCCAAGAGTTGTAGGGGGTTTTTCCAGGGTCACCTTGACCAAAAATCACTGTGTTAAAATGTGTTGAATGGTTGTTTGTGTCCGCTGATTTTTATTTCTGCATTTTCCAACATTGTGAAAAATTTCCAGAAATTGTGTTTTCAACAAATATTTATTTTCCAGATTGTTGAATGTAAGGTTATAGGAAAGGGCATTTAACTAATTGGAAAAATAAGGTGAAACTGAAAAGCGAGGTGGGAAAAAAAAATTTCTACATACATCAGAATATTCAAGTCAAAATCCCAACCTTGACCTCAATAATTTCCAAGTCAAACCAGTCAAAGGAGAGAGAAAAAGTCAATGCATTGTTCAAATTCAAAGTCTGCACAAGAGGGCTGAATTTCGACTTGAGGCTTCTGGTCAAAGAGCCAAAATTCGGCCTGCAATTCCTCAGTCAAAGTCTCAATCAAAGTGCCACAGTTTACCTGCTGTAAACTCTCAGTTAATGGCTGAAAACATATATAAATCTTTGGTCAAACACAGTCAATGAACCACAGAAAAACCCGGCCTCTAAATCCAGTCAAAAGCTTGTTCAAACAACAGCAAGAATATCTAAGTCAATGCTGGTCAACAAAAGTCAAATATGTTGGTCAACGCAAAAATCAAATTCCCCTTTCTCCTCGAACAAGTGAACAGATCTTCTTGTGCTGGTCGAATGAATGAGCAATATAAGATCCCAAATGAGGTCAATCAAATGCCAATATATATGTGAGTCAAGAGGTGGGTTTTGACCATAGGGCCTGTTACCCACCACTTCATGGGTGATATCCCTAGGAGAAAAAATTTCTCGATGATGGACCTCAATCGGCAGCCAGTAGACCCTTACGGCCTCTTACTAGCTCATTGTGTCATTTCTCTGCTACCCGAGCCAACCATATGGTCCATCACCCATCTATATTGATCGTATGTTTGAAGGTGGGCCTCCTGAAGCCAAAGGTATGTCTTGTCATTTGGTAATTGAGTATTAGGTTTACTTACCATGGATACTTATGGGCATGGATTGATGGGGGGATTTGGTGACCATATGGTCCATCACCCATCTATATTGATCATAAGTTTGAAGGTGGGCCTCCTGAAGCCAAAGGTATGTCTTGTCATTTAGTAATTGAGTATTAGGTTTACTTACCATGGATACTTATGGGCATGGATTGATGGGGGGATTTGGTGGAAAGAGTGGACTTAGTCTATGCTCCTATCCCCTTAATCTCTTTTGGGTGTTACCTTTGCAATTTAGCCCCGTGGGATCTCCTTTATTGACCATTTGGCCCTAGGGTGGTGATACTTGTGAAACCCCAACATTGGGTGCGTGGTCCCGCTCCTTTATCCGTATATATTACTCCCCTTCCACTGATTATACTCCCATTCATCATTTCTTCCACCTGGGTCCACATAGCTCCAATGGCTCCATATGGGATCAGCTTCCTTATCCCCTTACCCCCACCTTGGCTCAGGCCTGGAAAGATGCCCTGGAGGTTGAAGAAACTAAAAGAAAAAGAAAAAGCATAATTGGCCACACTTAACAAGAAATTGTACCACAAAATGCAAAAGATGGTTGGGACAAATAATTAGCACGTGGGCAAAAGCCAAAGGATGAGCTCTGCCCCTTAGCCATGGCCATCACCCTAGTTCCATAGGCCTTAGATGAGCCTCCTTTATCATACAAGAACCCATGATTGTCCCAACCCTCTTCGAGGGCAATGAATCGCCCTACCTTGAACAGGTAATCGCTGTTGTATCTCACAAATCATGCTCTTATCCTTGAGCCCCGAGCAGTTAATTAAAGAAAATTCATAAAAGGAAAAAGGCATATAAAGAAGGGTGGAAAAAACATGGTTGGGACACGTCATGTACTACGGCTGCTCCCTCTTACACATTATACACCCTGGTGTGGGCTTCCCCTTATCTAGTTGTCCTTATGCCCCGATATATGGCCAGGGTTGCCCTTCTCATTCCCTACTCCGTTTCACTTATTTATCACCTTCCACCCCCATTCAAAGGATGTACCTTGGACCTACTATCCCCTTTAAGGGTTGAAACCACTTAATAAGGTACATGGCTAACCCCCTTTAGAGTATGGAGACACTAGCACATGCCAAAGGCCACTACGAAAGGGCATGCCATTATGAAGTGTTCAAATTGTTATCTATGATTTGTAAGCCCTTTACACGATTATTCTAATGGTTGGTTGTACAAGAAGCCTAGGGGGTACATTGGATCTTATGTAGAATTATACGTGGTTTCCATTTGGGTCTAGTCTCCCTATACGAGATCCTAACCCCCGAGGGCTACATTGGCACACATAGGGTGTGTATCGAGAGGTATGGACCTCCACAGCAGTAGACAACGCTTCATGGACCCCTTTAGATGTTCAGGGATTACTAGAGATCCACTCTTGGACGACGAAGATGCATCATGCCCAACCAGCCCCACAAGTGCACCACACACTTGGAGGGTCCCCCAGTGCTTCTACGAGGACCCAATAATATTTATTCCAGCATCTGAGCCTTCACAGAGCATCTACAAGCATCTTTGATTCATATGGAGACCCATGGGGTCATTTGTGTGCCCCCACACCCCCTGGGAGCACCACAAGTCTACTACTTGGAGAACAAGGGGCCACCCCCTTGTCCATCATATTTCAAGGGATTTATTCCTCATTATGGCACTTCGGGTGCTACTAGGCCTCTTGGAGGGCCCTATGACATGTATACATCAGTATTTGGCCCTTGTGTGGCTTATTTTTACACCTATGAGCTAAATTGGGCTAAATTGGTGGGGTTGTCACCAATAGGGGTGTTAATTTCACATTATTTTATTATTAGAACTATTAGGGGCTTTAGGCTAATTCGAGATCCTTATGAGCCTATATATTGATGTTAGCTCCATTCATTTTCATCATCACATTTTTGGATTGGATATCCCTCTCATAGAGAATTTCGTACTTTTTCATTGGAGGAGTTTTTTTTTTTTCAGTTCAGGGTTGGGTCAGTGTCGCGGATCTCCAATGTTAGTGTGAGGTAATCCTTGTTGGAAAGTGTAACTAGGTTCGGTCTTCATATTGACTATGTAATTATGTATTTATGTAATGAAGAAGACAAAGATAATAAAATGTATTTTTGTTATGCTTGCTTCATGGGTTTCATGAGCAAAGTTTTTATTATAGGTCAAAAGACTTCCTCTTGCTGTCTTTTAGGGATTTGTCATCTTGTCATAAATGTACTAATTATGAGTCATGTATATGAAGAGAGAAGTCAAAGAAGTATGCCTTGTTGGAAAGTGTAACTAGGTTCGGTCTTCATATTGACTAGTAATTATGTATTTATGTAATGAAGAAGACAAAGATAATAAAATGTATTTTTGTTATGCTTGCTCCATGGGTTTCATGAGAAAAGTTTTTATTATAGGTCAAAAGACTTCTTCTTGTTGTCTTTTAGGGATTTGTCATCTTGTCATAAATGTACTAATTATGAGTCACGTATATGAAGAGAGAAGTCAAAGAAGTATGCCTCAAGACCTTGTCATATAAGCATTGAAGACATGGCTCAAAATGTTGCTCAAGATCAGTGTTGAAATGCCTCTTCAAGTCGGCCTATAAACAGTGCTCAAGTCGACCTCATTACCAATAGAGAGGGTCGGCTCAATTTCAAACAAGCTCAACTATATATACCCCTGTATACTGCGCAGAAAAGGACAGGCAAAATCTCAGACTCTTCTGTGATTTTCGGACAAGATCTCAATGATAAGTTTGCGGTGAACTCAAGAACAGTTTTGTGATTAAATGCGAAGGGAAGGAAAGAGATACAATGCGAAATTAGGAAGTGGAACAGTGAAGTATTCAAGGGTGAATCTATCTGCAATAAGTGTGAGTTTAGGATTGCATAAAAGGGAGACATAAAAGCAAAGGAAGAAGGTTGTCACATACACAGGGTTTGGGAATAAGTATCCTAGACTACATCACTGTAAGCCAAGAAGTAACAAAAGTGCGTAGTACAATAAATCTACTCAGCGAAAAAGATTTTCGTAGAATCATATCTGTCATAGAGAAAGGATATCATTATAGTGTGGACTAAGATAGGACGTCTGTACACTAAAGACCAGCCAACAAGATCAGGTGGAGATGCAAGATGTGCACAGGACTGTCCATATCAAGGTGTTGATATCTCCGTAAGGATCACACACATCCAAAGAAGGAAAATATAGTGAGAGAGACCAAGCTCTCTAGTCCTAGTGCAGAAAGGTGCAGGATGATGCAGAAAAGAAGGATCAGCCCAAGGAGTCAACGAAGAAGCAGTGACAAGGTCTTAGAGGCATACAAGGGTCAAGGGTTTGTGTCATGGTCATGGTACTTGTCATCTGAAAGTCTATAAGAAGAATTTCTGGTGGGTTTTCCTCTCCAAGGGGGAGAGGTTTTGGCCCTGGCTCGAAGAGCCTAAATTTGTGTCTCTTGTGTTTTGGTAATTGACTTGATGAAAGACATAATAAGCTAAGAAGAGAAGACATAAGTAAAAGAAGTAAGCTCACAAGTAATTATCAAGAAGAGAATTTGAATTAAACCTAGCCCTACCTAAAACTCAGCAATCCTCACTATTTTTTCTGCTAGTTAGATTCTCTGTTGGATTGCCAGATTTGGGCATCCAGATTGTATTCAGAAATTACTGCCTAATAATACAAACCCTCGGTTGTTGCACCGGTTTTCCCGCATTGGATTTTTCCAGGGAAATTAGTCCAAAAATAACGGTGTCACTTGTGTGTGTGTATTTCATCTTTCTCAGTACTTTCCTTCTGCATTTTATTTATTTAGTGACCGCTACAGTGGTATTTGCTTCGATATTTACTTGTAGAACACAGTAAATAACTTGTAGAATTTAAAAAGTACGAGAAGTAATATCAGTTTGTTGTAGTAGGAATTCGGGTCATCGAATTTTCACAAGAACCCATTCAGGTCCCCTGCTAGTTTGAGTGGTAACATTTCTAGCGTCGTTGTCAGGGAACACGAGTTGTGTTTTGTTCCCCTTACGACATATTGAGATATTATTATTGGTGACTCCATTGGAAGAACGAAGCCCTATTTCTTCACTAAACTTTAAGGTTAATGCTTGTAGGGTGAGGCAAGCATCTATTAAGGCATTTACATTCCCCCTGGCGACTCCATTTGCAATTTTAATGAGTAAAAATCCTTAAAAATGGACCATTTCAAGCCCACTCCTTCCCCTTATGATAGCCTTAGCACTGAGGAAGTTTTGAAGCGTCCTGAAATCAAGAAATGGGTGAAAGCTTGGATGCCCAGATTCAAGGGAACTGCTGATCAAGACCATAATGTCCACCTTGATGATTTCTCTTGGGCTTTAGCATTCACGGGGATTGAAAATAATGACACAATCATGAGATTGTTGGCCTTATCACTTGTAGGCCAAGCTAAACACTGGTATCATAGCCTCCTCCATGAGATTGCCACTAAATATGAATATTTTGAAGATGTCTTCTTAGAAAGATGGGTGGCATCCCTCATGAAAAAGGGGAGGATCACAGAGATGCCTATGTGGAAAATAATGGCAGTGAAAAAGGGAATATCTCTTCCAAAGATGATGAAGAGTTGGACCCTCTAAGCTTCCAAATCACACAGGAAAGAATGGAAGAATATAGTCGGTCATGCATAGGGTTAGTAAGGGAATGTAATTCTAATGAAGTATTCTTTCATTTGCATGAAGAAGAGGTGAAGCTTCATAAGATGAAATGTGAGTATAAAGAAAACCCCAATAATGCTCTCCTCCGAGAAGCATATTACCAAAATCATGTAACAGATACCTTAGCTATTGTGCTTCAAGAGAAGAGGGAAGAAGTGTCCCTCCGCTGGTCAACTAACCATGATAAAGACACACTTGAAGATATACAAGATGAGTTCTTGCCAGGCCTACATGATGAATGGAATAATTTAAATCCACCTTCTTACATGGAGATTTGCATGAAGAACTCTAAATGGAACAACCCCTGGCTTTATCCAAAGCAACTCTAGCCTTGTTTGTCACCTTAGGAAGTCTCTCTATGGTCTCAAACAAGCTCCTCGGGCTTGGTATGCCAAAATGGATAGATTTCTATTAGATAATGGCTTTTCTAGGTGTCATTCTGACAATACTATCTACACCAAGAAAGTGGGTAAGTCCTTCACCATCCTTGTTCTTTATGTTGATGATCTTATCCTTACTAGTAGTGATCCAAACCATATAAACCATGTAAATTCTAGCCTCAAAAAGAAGTTTGAAATGACAGACTTAGAACACTTGCATTATTTCCTTGGTCTTCAAGTCTTGCAATCCAAGGAAGGCATTACCCTCTCTCAATCCAAGTATGCCTATGATCTTCTACACCACTTTTACACGGAAGACTGTAAACCAGCCCCTTCTCCCTTTCAGTTTGGAATCAAGCTTTCAGTCACTTGTACTACCCCTGAAGTTGATGCTACCTTATACTGTCAACTTGTTGGTAAACCTCTGTATCTAACCCATACCCGTCCTGACCTTTCCTTTGCCATTGGTCTTGTGGCTCGGTTTATGCACCAACCTCATGAAAGTCACTGGAAGCAGCTAAAAGAATACTTCGATATATTTGAGGCACAGTTCATTTCGGGATTCATTACAGTGCAGGAGCATCTCCATTGTTGATTGGTTTCACTGATTCTGATTGGGCTGGTGACCCTGATGATCGGAAGTCTACTGCATGATATGTATTCACTCTTGGTTCAGGACCTATTACTTGGTCTTGTAGGAAACAAAGTGCCATCTCTCTTTCTTCAACAAAGCCAGAGTATCGTGGTGCAGTTGAAGCCAGCAAGGAAGCCATGTGGCTTTGTCAGATCCTGTCTGAATTTGGTCTTCATCAGCAGCATCCAACTACACTTTGGTGTGATAATCAGAGTGCCATTCAGCTATGTAAAGATCTAGTTCAGCATCAGCGTATGAAACACATTGAACTCCACATACACTTCATCAGAAAGCTCATTCATGACCGTGTTCTTGAAGCGCAGTACTATTCAACCCAAGGTTGCGGGGAAGCATCCCCCCCCTCGTTCCCGTTTCCGAAACGCGCTCCGTGCGGGAGTGTTTTGGGAGCATTTGGAAACGCGCTCCCGAAAACGCTTCCTGAGGGGAGCGTTTTCGGGAGCGCGTTCCCGAGCCTGTTAAAACGCTCCCTACCTTTTCAGGAGCGTTTCCGGAAACGCTCGGGAGCGAACGCTCGGGAGCGAACGCTCCTTGAGCGATTCTGGCGTTTAAAAAACGCTTCGGGAGTGTTTTTTAAACGCCGGAAGCGCTCAGGGAGCGTTCGCTCCCGAACGCTCCCCGAAACAAAAAACGCTTCCTGCTGGGCAGAAATTTTTTTCAATGAAAAAAACGATTTGTTGAGGGCCAGAAATGGGTTTTAGGGCTGAAGTGGAGGTAAGAGAAGCATTGACATTTCATGGTAATGTTAAATTCTTAAAGTAAAAGTGACATTTCCTTTATTTTTCATTTTCATTTTCATCCTTTTACTTAAATTTTTAACATTACCATGAAATGACTCAGGATGTTTAAGAGTGGTTTTGACCTCATTGGATTTCATATGGAGAAACTAGAATTTTAGGTTTCACTCAAAATTCAGCAGACTTAATGGTTTTCAGGGTTTCATGGTTTGGGAATTTGCAATGTTTCCATTTGATTCTATCATGTCTAAGAGTATGATATTGGCAATTGATCAAGAGCATGAAGTCCTTTAAGAACCTTGATGTACCCTTCAATCAAAGGAAAACAACTGGTTAGGCATGCTAATCTTTTTCTACCGCATTTTAAGGTTGAGGAGATGAACCCTTCACCCAAACCAAAATCATTGGTTAGGCATGTTAAACTTTTTCAATTTCTATCATGTTATAAGACTTTGAGCTAGATGATGTTTATGTATCTCTTGTTGATGATCCCATTTCTAGTAGCGTTGAATCAATGATGAGTTTCATGAGAGACCATGTTGCTCAGTGATTTGTAGTTTTGATGTCTATTTTTGCTACTACTACTAAAGTTGTAGAGGAGTTCTAGGAGTCCTCAAACTTTGAGCCATATTATTTATGTAGCTCATGTTAATGATCCCTTGTCTAGTAGTGGTGATGATTTTGATCATCATGAGGAGTGATCATGTTGTTGATCACTAATATGTAGTCTTGTATTAGGCCAATGGCCTCATAGCTTGTAGCATTGTTTTTGGACTTTATGGGCCATTTGGAGCCTCATTGCTTATGTATTTTTCGATGATATGTATTGCACTTGGTGCCATTTTGATATATTCACCTTTGCATGGTATATAAATGAGCAAACTTTGCATATTTTGTCTCTATTGGCTTGGAATCATGGTTGCAAATCTTAAAAATAGTTTTTTTTATTAAAAAAATAATTATTTAATGTATTTTTTAAAAACCGGTTCATTGAGATCTGACCGCTCCCGGTTAGACCGGTTCCGGTTAGAAACCCGGTTCATTAGGTCCACCGGTCCGGTCACCGGTTCCGGTTTTAATAACTATGCTCACACAAATCCAGAAGTACAAGAGGGGTACATGAAGGCATTGGACAAGTTGGTACCTGACAGGGAGGAGTGTGCTAGATTGCTCCTTGAATTAGGCAAATACTTCAGTTGCACTGCTAACTTTGGTTCTTTCCATGCAATGGAAGACGGGGACAGATTTGATGCTATCACATGGTGGGAAGCATATGGCGGCATGAGACTTTTGCCAAAGTTGGCTAAAAAAGTTCTCTCACAGGTCGTGAACACTTCTTCTGCAGAGAGGTGTTGGAGCACCTACAGCTTCATAAACAATGTGAGAAGAAACAGGCTGAATGAAAACTGAGCTGAAAGCTTGGTTTATGTGCATTACAACTTGAGGTTGTTGAGCCATTACTGTGATCGGGCAAATGAGGATCAATCATACAGAGTCTGCGACAACAACCCAGAGGATGATAATTTGGAGGACGGCACGGTACATATGGAAGAATTGGAAGCAGAACTTTTTAGGGATGATGATGAAGCATCAGCGGCACCGACACACATAGGGCCAGTCCCACCATCTACTGGTAGTAGTGCGGGTGCCAGTGCCAGTGCTAGTGCCAGTTCTCGATATCACACTATTGTTCCTTTGCAGATCCAGCCTCCACCTTCTAGTCATGGTCGTGGTACTCCTGAGAGTACTAGAAGACCACCATTTCCTCGTGGCTCGCACAAATTAGACATTTCTCGTGGGCGTGGTAAGGGGCCAGCCAGTAGATAAAATAGATTTGTTGTTTACTAGTCTTTTCTAATTGTTGTTGACAGTTGAACAGTTGAAACTTGACTCTTTCATATATTTAATGACAATTTAAGTTTGAAGTTTGAATTTGAAAGGTGAAAGTTTGAAGTTGGCATTTGTAAGTTTACAAGTCATTATGAATTATGAATATGATGCTTCATGAAAGTTATATGGTGATCAATGAATCAATGATGATAAATGTTAAATATTGAATTTTGAAATCAATGAATCAATGATGATAAATGATATATATCAATGATGATAAATTTTATATATTGAAATTTGAAATCAATGAATCAATGACGATAAATGTTATATATCAATGATGATAAATGTATATTGAATTTTGAAATCAATGAATCAATGATGATAAATGTTAGATATTGAAATTTGAAATCAATGATGATAAATGTTATATATTAATGATGATAAATGTTATACATTGAATTTTGAAAGCTTGAAACCTTCAGATTGATGATTTGCGAGACTCGAGAGTCAATATGTTGTATGCTTCCAACTCGTGGGCGTGGTTGATGAAGATTATAACTTCTAGATGATTGATGTTATATGATTCAATCTATGTTTTTATGTTTTTTATGTCTAATTCATCATTCTACATGTTTTTGTTGACATATATGCATCAAAATATATATATATAAAAACGCTCCCGAAAATGCTCCGGACCGGAAGCTTCTAAAAATGGCGCTCCCCGCTCTCGCTCCCGCTCCCGCTCCCAAGTAACCTTGATCCAACCAATGATCAAGTAGCCGATATCTTTACGAAGGCTCTCACAGAAGTGAAGTTTACCAAACTTCGATCCATGCTTGGAGTTCAGAAAAGTTTTCATTAAGGGGGGATAGGCTCTAATGCCTCCTTCCTTCTCCTATTGTGTCACTTTTGTAAATCCTTCAATCATATCCCAATTTGTTCTTAAGGGGGATGTTAGGATATTTTGACACATAGGAAATAGGCTCCTTTTGTGTCACCTTTGTAAATCCTTCAATCCTATCCCAAGTTGTTCTTAAGGGGGGATGTTAGGATATTCCAACACATAGGAAATAGTTAAGAATAACTTAGTTTAGTGTAGAGTTAGGTAAAGTGTGTTTCTTTACCATGTACATTTGTAACTTATAATCCGACGGTCACGATTTGTAGTGATCTGACGGTTATCTCTCTCCTCGGTATTAACGACACTTGATCCGTGGCTTAACACCCGATTGGTCCATAATCTCTATTTAAATAGCATGGAAGTTCATTTGTCCGGTAACCGTTTATGAGAGAAACATATGTAATTTTTCTTTTTATATTAATAAATTGCTGAAGTGGCCGCGTTGGCTCAGGTCGTGCACTGTTTCCCTCTTCGAGGGTTTTAACCACGTGATAATACTAGTGTACTAATTTGTGATCTGTTTGTGAGCGGTGACCTTTGGTTCTTGATCTATGGAACTTACCATGTAAATTCGTACACGATGTTAAGATCTGATGCATTTCAAGTACGGGACAATGTGGTTTTATGAAGAAAACGTTGGAAGCAGAGGACGATTTGGTTTACGAAGAAAAGACTGAATGCTGGCAAAAGACTCAGATATATAAAGGAAATTTTAAACGGGAGCAGACTCGAGTAAGACCCGACTCTAAGTGTAGAACAGTGTTGCAGCAGTAAGTCAAACGAAAAGCTGAACGCAAGAGAATGGACTCGGGTAGAGAAACTAGACAGTGCTTGCAAAAAAGTTGAACATTGTGGTTAAATATAATAGGTAGAGTCACGAAATAGAAGGAGATATAGTAGCACTATTTGAAACACATTAGCATGGGTCAAGTCGGGCAAAAAGGCAGTTATGCAGCACAGTTAAAATATAACGGCAGAAACAGAAAAGACAAGAGGACAACAAGCAGAAGAGGACAAACGCTCAACAAAGCTTATAAACCAAAAGGGCTGAGTGAAATAATTGATTGTAACTGTAAATGTTTTATTTATTTTATATTTTTTGTGATGCAAAGGCAAGTCTCCGTAGGCAAAGAAAAAATCCTATGTAATACTGAAATCTGTACATACTGTTATATTATTCTGAATGTGTTGGGCAAGAAAATGAGAAGGTGGAAGGCAAAGAGTCATACCTATTCATTTCATATTCCCATATGGAATGCAAACAGTTATGAGGTGATCTCTATAAATGATGTCACTGTCATATGCATAGAGAGGTTAGGGAGTGAAAGAATAAGAAGAAGAAAGAGCAAATAGAGAAGCTGTGTAGATCCAGAGATGATATAAGGAAGATATGAAGGTTGGAGGACAGCAGTGAAGAAGGAATAGAATAGAGTTGATATCCAGGTAAATCAGCATGTGTTTTCATTGTAGTGTGAGTAAGTTGGTGCTTCCATATCAAGTTGTAGCTTGATAGATGTCTAGTTGTAGCTCGTTGAGGTAGGAGCCTCCTATGGGTGGTAACTTGCAGAAAATAGATGGGAGTTGGAGGTTCCTTGCAAGTTGTAACTTGCAGAATTGAAGTAGTAGCCTCCTATAGGTTGGAGCGTACAAAAAATCAGTGGTGAGAAGGAGTTGGAGCTTGCCTTTGCATCACAACAATAATAATATGTGGTTTTCTCCCTTATGGGTTTCCACTTATATCTGTTGTCTATGTGCATTATAATTATGTGTTGATATTTTGTATTTAATCTGCCTTATACCTGCTGCTCACTTTTTAAGATTGTTGTTCCATTGTACATTAAGCTGATAATGAAATGGAGGTGTAAATAAGTATAAAAGAAAGTTTAAAAGTCCATGAATGCATTAAACTGATTCACCCCCCGCCCCCCTCTCAGTTTAACTAAGGGGTTCAGCAATTGGTATCGGAGTTAGGTTCCTTCTGTATCAGTTTAACAACAGGAAGGAGATCACAGGTCCCCAATATGGCTAGTCAAAAAGGATGCTCAACAAATAAATCCCCATTGTTTACTGGCACAAACTATGCCTTTTGGAAAATTAGAATGAGGGCGTACATAATTTCTCTAGGAATAGAGGCTTGGGTTGTTGTGGAATTAGCATATGCCCCAAAGGATTCTGACATAGAGAAAGATGCCAAACAAAATTTCATAGCGAATGCAAAAGTCATGAATGCACTTTTGAGCGGTCTGTGTGAGTCTGAATTTATCAAGGTGATGCATTGTGAGACTGCCAAAGGAATTTGGGTTACTTTGGAAAGTATCCATGAGGGAGATAAAAAGGTGAAGGCAGCCAAACTGCAAGTCCATAGAGCTTAGTTTGAAAATATAAAAATGAATGAAGAAGAATATGTTGCCAACTTCTTCTTAAGGATTGCAAAAATTGTAAATACCCTGAAAGCTATAGGAGAAACCATTAGAGAATGTGTAATTGTACAAAAGATATTGAGATCTTTACCATCCAGGTTTAACCCTAAGGTTTTTGCCATAGAAGAAACAGCTGACTGGGAAACATTGACCATGAACCAATTGCTTGGAAACTTGACGGCTTATGAGATGAGACTTCCACAGAGGAAGTCAAATGTGAGGGAGGCAACCTTTAAGGCAGAGAAGTGCAAGAAGAAAAGGAAGATACATGCTCCTGCTCTGATGAAGAAGAGGCCAATTTTGTCAGAAGATTGGATAGAGGCTCAGGCAAGTATAAAATTAAACTTCCATTTAAATGCTTTAACTGTGGAAGAGTTGGGCACTATGCATCTAAGTGTCCTCATAAGAAAACAAAGAATCTGACACAAGAGACAGAGAAAACCAAAACAAATAATTGGCAGAAAGGGAAGAGATTCAATAGAAAATCATTTTATTCTCAGCAAGATAGTAGTGCATCTGAAAACTCAAATGAATCCTCAAATGAAGAAGGAACCTCTGAATTTGTGTTGATGGCCAGGGAAGAGTCTGAAGGATTCCTTCTAGAAGATGAGGAAGAAGGTGAGGTAGACCTTGAGGGGGAGCTAAGAAGTGCCCTGGAGGAAATAGAAAGACTTAAACTCAAGTGCAGAAAACAGAAAGACATTCTCCTGAAATATGTAAAAGAAGAACCAAATTCGGAAGACCTCATTCAGTTGAAAATAGAACTTGAAGAAGCTAAGAAGGTGGAAGACATTCTACTAAAGCAAATTAAGGATAAAATTCAAAAGCAAGAGAAATTGGAAGAAGAAATAGTATGCCTGAGAAAGAAATTAGAAAACGCCCAAAGGGAATTGTCAATGAACACTCCACGAATGACAAGCTCTGAACAATTGGATAAAATACTAAATGCTCAAAGATCTCCTCTCATAAAGGCTGGGATAGGTTACGAAGGAGAAACCAGCAAATCCAAGGTAGAAAATAACAAGAATATCATTTTTGTAAAAGTAGTAAACGATTGTGAAGCTCCAAAGAGGGAATCCACAGAATTAGAAACCAGCAAGACCGTGATATATAACGAATCAAACAAAAACAAGCAGCAACCTCAAGTGACAACGAAAGAAATGAAGATACAGTCAACTGTAAAAGACTCATATGCTCCCAAGGATGAATTGATCAAATTCGGAAGATGTCAAAAGAGGTTTCTTCTTCCTGTGAGAAGTTTCACTTGCTTCGCCTGCCACAGACCTGGACATATCGCGGCATATTGTAAGATAAAGCAAGTTCAGTCCAACTAGCAAAAGATGCAAAAACCGTAAATATTAACTCAAATAACTCTCTCTGCTAGAGACAGATACTACTTCCATGCGTATTGTTTTTATTGTAAGGGGTTCGGTCATAAAGACATGGAGTGCAGAACGTATGGACAAAGACTGATGTATGAAAACTCAAGGAGATTTATGAACAATGGAGAATTTACTCGTATACATAATCCATTCAGAAATATAATCAAATGCTTTGTCTGCCATCAAATCGGGCACAAGTCTCCCAAATGTCCTCTCAAAGACTGTGGTCCATCTTCTCAGGAAAGGTACCAAATAAATAGCCGCATGCAGTGGAAAAAGAAGTTGAATAACTGTGACCTGGCTCTAATAGCTCAAGATCAGAAAAGCCAATGGTATATGGACAGTGGATGCTCAAAGCATATCACTGGAGATCGAAGCAAGTTTGTAACCTTTGATGAAAAGAAATCTGGAAATGTAACATTCGGCAATGATAAAGCAGGGAAAATCAAAGGAAAAGGCTCAGTCAATCTAAATAATGGAAGAGGAGAGACTCAAGATGTACTATTTGTGGATGGGCTGAAAGCTAATCTGCTAAGCGTCAGTCAAATGTGTGATAAAGGCGGTGAGGTCCTTTTCAGAGCCCAAGATTGTGAAGTAAGAACTAGCACCATAGGAAAGACCTTGATCAAAGGTGTTCAAACAGAAAGTAATGTCTATATAGTGGAAGAAGAAAATGAAGCATGCCAGATAAGCAAACTTGACGAATCATGGTTATGGCATAGAAGATTGGGACACCTAAACTTTGAACACATCATTAGTCTGAGCAAGAAGAACGCAGTCAGAGATATGCCTGCAATAAAAAAGCTTCCAAATACCATATGTAAATCCTACCAATTGGGCAAGCAGACCCGCACATCTTTCAAGGCCAAAGATAAACTATCTACAAGTAGGCCACTTCAGCTTGTACATATGGACCTGTGTGGACCTTCAAGAACTAATGCACCAGGTGGAGAATCTTATTTCATGCTGATAATAAATGATTTTACCATATTGACGTGGGTGGCATTTCTCAAATATAAATCTGAAGCACTTGAGAAATTCAAGAAATTCAAGGCATTGGCAGAAAATCAAACAGGATGCAAGCTAAAATGCATCAGATCAGACAGAGGAGGTGAATTCACAGACTATGATTTTGCAGACCTATGCAATGAAGATGGGATAAAACAACAGTTTACAATTGCAGGTACACCTCAATAGAATGGAGTGGCAGAGAGGCAAAACAAGTGAGTACAACAGATTACCAGAGCCATGATGCAAGAAAGTAACATTCCCCAAACCTATTGGGAAAAAGCAGTACACACAGTTGTTCACATTCTTAACAAAGCTCATCTAAGACCAAATTGTGACAAGACTCCTTACGAATTATGGCATGGGAAACCAGCATCAATCAAGCACTTTAGAGTCTTTGGAAGCAAGTGTTTCATAAAAAATAATGATGAAAAACTAAGGAAGTTTGATGCAAGCGCTGATGAAGGAATATTTTTGGGATATGCATCCAAGAGTAAGGGTTACAAGTGCTACAACAAAAGACTGCACAAAATTGTGGAAAGCATTGATGTAAGATTCGACCAAGATCTACCAAACAGAACAAGAAGCACAAGCTGCGCCAATCCTCCATATGATCATGAAGCTGAGAACCAAGACAATGATGAACAGAGCAAGACAACAGAAGATACTGAATTAAACTCAAAAGGTCCCTCAAGACACACTCAAAAGAACCATCCAAAAGATCAAATCATTGGGGACAAGAGTGTGGGAGTCCAGACTAGAAGACGGCTAGTTGAACAAACAGAAGAATTATACCTAGCCATGCTACCACAAATAGAGCCAAAGAAGTTCGAAGAAGCCAGCAAAGACAAAAACTAGGTAAATGCTATGAATGAAGAACTATACCAAATTGAGAAGAACAATACCTGGGAGTTAATGCCAAGACCCACTGGGAAAAATGTCATTGGCACAAAATGGATATTCAAGAATAAGATGAATGAACAAGGGCAAGTAATCAGAATAAAGCCAGAATTGTATGCAAGGGATATTCTCAAATCTAAGGACTTGATTATGATGAAACCTTTGCCCCTGTAGCTAGAATCAAAGCAATCAAAATGTTTTTGGCCTTTGCATGCTATCATGATTTCAGGGTCTATCAAATGAATGTGAAGTCTGTCTTCCTGAATAGAGATTTAGAGGAAGAAGACTACATGGAACAACCTGAAGGATTCTCCTTAACAGATAAACATGACTATGTGTGCAGATTAAAGAAAGCCTTATATGGTCTGAAACAAGCTCCTTGTGCACGGTATTCAAGGTTGGACAAATACTTGCAAAAACAAGGGTTCAAGAAAGGAGGAGTAGACAACAATTTGTACATAAAGGCTGATGAAAACGAACTCTTAATTGTAGTAGTATATGTAGATGACATCATGTTTGGTAGCAATTAAGATGAGTTAGAAAAAGGATTTGCGGAAGAAATGAAATCAAAATTTGTGATGTCTATGATTGGAGAGCTCACCTTCTATTTAGGACTTCAAATTCTACAAAAGAACACAGGAATATTCATTTCACAAGAAAAATACTTAAGAGAGATGTTGAAAAGGTTCCAAATGGAAGACTGCAAACCTGTGTCAAATCCCATGATCATTGGATGCAAACTATGTGCTAATGATGGATCTGCAAATGTAGATCAAAGACTTTACAGATCCATGATAGGAAGTCTACTATACCTAACTGCCTCTAGACCGGACATTATGTTGGCAGTAGGACTTGTGGCAAGATATCAAGCAGCACCAAAACAAAATCACTTGCTAGCAATCAAGAGAATATTCAGATATCTGCAAGGAACTGCACATTATGGCCTATGGTATCTAAAAGGCAAAAGCTTCACATTGACAGCATACACAGATGCAGATTGGGCTAGCTCTGTGGATGACAAGAAAAGCACAAGTGGAGGTGCATTTTATTTGGGAAAAAGTCTGGTGGCATGGATAAGCAAGAAGCAAACTTCTATCTCTCTATCTACAGCAAAAGCAGAATACATAGCAGCAACAGCATGTTGCACACAAGTGATGTGGATGAAACAAACTCTCCAAGACATGAAGGTAAGCATTGATGAACCCATTTCTATCAAATGTGACAATACTAGTGCAATAAGTATATCAAAAAATCATGTACTTCATTCAAAAACAAAGCACATCCCAATAAAGTACCACTTCCTCAAAGAAAAAGTAGCACAGAAATTATTGAAGTTGGAATATGTACCAACAAAAGAACAAACAGCAGACATATTCACAAAACCTCTTGCTAAAGAACCATTCGAATATCTAAGAGACAAACTAGGGGTAGTGTCTGCAGATGTTACTCTGATATGATCAGAATTCAAAAAAAAAAATTAATAATAATATATATAAGTAAAGGCTGCATACAATGAACGAGATCAGTGCGGTAAACAAGTGATAGTCAGTATCAAACAAGAACGCATCATTCCAGGGGGAGAGCACTCAATAAAAATTGTCACAAAAGAGCTAAAGCAATGGAGCAGTGCATGGAACAGGTCCTCAAGATCAGAGTATTATGAAAATATAGAAATCACACTGGGAAATGTGAAACCCTTTGCCATTGATGTCAAAGGTGGAGGACAATCAAGCAGAGGAAGAAAAGACACCTCTCAGAATGAGAAGGGGAGGAAATTTTGGAGGAAATATTGGAGTATTGCCTTCAATGCCAAAGGGAGAGATTGTTGGAAATATTGTCATTGATAGCAAAGGATCAGAAAGGTGTTACACCAGAATGATCATTGATGGCAAAAGGGCAGCCATAGAAATATAACCTAGAGCAGAGACAACAAAGAGGCAGAGACAGCAGAGGCAGCGAATGCAGCACAGACAGCAAATGGAGCAGAGACAGCAAAGAGGCAGAGACAGCTAAAGGCAATTGGATTTTCTAAACACAGCGAGGACCAGAGATCCTGCACATAGCAGAAGCAGGAAGAGGCGCCAGCGGAGAGGAAGAGGTGAGAGCAGCGAGAGCCGGAGTTACAAAGCGAGACAGTGTAAACAAACGGAAAATCAACTAAGGCAGAGATTTCTTTGAAGAAGTCCAAGTGAGGCAAACGGACGGTCAGGTGACAAGATTAGATTGCAAATGTAAAGGCGAGAGATGGACGGATGAGAATGAATCGCGAGTTCGCACATCGCAAATATTAGCAGATAGTATTAAGGTCATCGCAAGGTAAGTTAAACTGTATGTGATGCGAAGTGGAAAAGGGCACGTGTCAGCATTGCAAAATATCGCAGATCGCAAGAAATAGAGGGTAACCACAAAGTAAATCTTATAAAGTGCGAAGTGCAAACAGATGAGGACCGTTAGATTTGGGCGCAGATCAACGACGGACGGAAAATCGCAAAAGCGCACATTGCAAATTATAGCGGATAGAGCTAAGACATCACGCGATAAGTTAAATTGTTTGCGATGCGGTAAAGATTGGAATATGCGATGCGACGATGGGAGACCATCTGTCGGCATTGCACATAAGCGCACACCGCAGATTTTATGGTTTGTACTTAAGAGTTCGCACGGAAAGTTGGATGCGATGCGATTGCATATCGCTGAAAATAGGAGATACGTTTATTGCAAAACGTTAAAACTTGCGGGCAAGCGAAATGCGATCCGCTGTGATTGGTCACCGTCTTGTGGGACCCTACAACCAAAGTTAAGCGTGTATGTAGAGCCCTCTCTTTGTTAATTCGCATCGGAGGTGGAAAAGGGAATTATAACGTAAGACCTATGACACACCGAAATGTGATATGAGACCGGATGCGATAAAGTTTGAAGTTAAGATCTGATGCATTTCAAGTCCGGGACAATGTGGTTTTATGAAGAAAAAGTTGGAAGCAGAGGACGACTTGGTTTACGAAGAAAAGACTGAATGCTGGCAAAAGACTCAGATATATAAAGGAAATTATGAACGGGAGCAGACTCGGGTAATACCCGACTCTAAGTGCAGAACAGTGTTGCGGCAGTAAGTCAAACGAAAAGCTGAACGCAAGAGAATGGACTTGGGTAGAGAGACTGGACAGTGCGTGCAGAGAAGTTGAACGTTGTGGTTAAATATAATAGGCAAAGTCGAGAAATAGAAGGAGATATAGTAGCACTATTTGAAACGCAATAGCATGGGTCAAGTCGGAAAAAAAGGCGGCTATGCAGCACAGTTAAAATATAACAGCAGAAACAGAAAAGACAAGAGGACAGCAAGCAGAAGAGGACAAACGCTCAAAAAAGCTTAGAAACCAAAGGGGATGAGTGAAATAATTGATTGTAACTGTAAATGTTTTATTTATTTTATATTGTTTGTGATGCAAAGGCAAGTCTCTGTAGGCAAAGCAAAACTCCAATGTGATACTAAAATGTGTACATACTGTTATATTATTTTGAATGTGCTAGGCAAGAAAATGAGAAGGTGGAAGGCAAAGAGTCATACCTGTTCATTTCATATTCCCATATGGAATGCAAACAGTTATGAGGTGATCTCTATAAACGATGTTACTGTCATATGCATAGAGAGGTTACGGAGTGAAAGAATAAGAAGAAGAAAGAGCAAATAGAGAAGTTGTGTAGATCCAGAGATGATATCAGGCAGATATGAAGGCTAGAGGACAGTAGTGAAGAAGGAACAAAACAAAGTTGATATCCAAGTAAATCAGCATGTGTTTTCATTGTAGTGTGAGGAAGTTTGTGCTTCCATATCAAGTTTTAGCTTGATAGATGTCTAGTTGTATCTCGCTGAGGTAGGCGCCTCCTGTGGGTGGTAGCCTGCAGAAAATAGATGGGAGTTGGAGCTTCCTTGCAAGTTGTAGCTTGCAGAATTGAGGTAGTAGCCTCCTGTAGGTTCGAGCCTACAGAAAATCAGTGGTGAGAGGGAGTTGGAGCTTGCCTTTGCATCACAACAATAATAATATGTGGCTTTCTCCCTTATAGGTTTCCACTTATATCTGTTGTCCATGTGCATGATAATTATGTGTTGATATTCTGTATTTAATCTGCTTGATACCTGCTGCTCAGTTATTAAGATTGTTGTTCCATTGTACATTAAGCTGATAATGAAATGAAGGTGTAAATAAGTATAAAAGAAAGTTTAAAAGTCCACGAATGCATTAAACTGATTCACCCACCCCCCCCCCTCTCCCCGCCTTAACTATGTCTAACACAAGGGGAGCTCGAGCACAAATATCTCTATGTTTCATGTGCCTTAAGAAGGCCGGGCGCAGTCGCAAAACTACTTGAGCTCCGCCACCGACAGATGAGGAGTGTTTGGTGCTATAGCCAGAGGCCATCTTAGATACCCGGGAGAGACATTTGAGGAGCAGGGTAGTGAAGGAGTGTTTTTGATTAGGTGTAGGAACCTCCTAGATGAAGATGCTACTTGGGATGGGGAGAAGATCTTGCAGCATCCATCCCTGCATTTGTTTGAGGACAAGCAACGCTTTGTCGGGGAGTACTGTAATATTCCAAATTAGCAATCAGCTAATTGGAATATCCAATTATGTTAATTTTTTCCTTTTCTAATGTTTAGCAGGAATAATGTGGGTGAGGGGACCCACAAATAAACCATATAGTTAATTCGCTTTCCTAAAGTCACTAAGGCAGATATTAAAGCTGAAGTGGGGCCCATGCGGCCAACCACAAGAAGGAGATAGCGTCCTAGTAGTAGCGTGGGAGATGCAGCCGAGTAGGCAGCGCAGTGGCAACATGGGAGCGGCAGCAGCGCAAGGATAGGCCGACAGAGGGGCAGCGCAGTCCAGGTGGGCCGAAGGGAACGTTGGAGGCTTAGCCTAGGTAAAGGAGGATGAGAGCAACTCATTCCTCATTCATTCAATCACTGATTTTCTATCTGATAGACTGTAGCACACTTGAACTGTTTAGTCGAGTCTGCAAGTGTTGTTTAGCACAGAGATTTCCGAGCGGACATCTCAACCTCTACCTCGGGGGACTTCGACTGCCTGCTCAGGAGAGGAGTTCCATCCGGTTTTGAGAGAACGTTTGCAGCTAAATATCCAGACATACGTAGTCCCTCCATGACAGCGCAGAGACCATGCAGGGAGCAGAGGGAATACGCAATCCCTCCATGACAGCGCAGAGACCATGCAGGGAGCAGAGGGAATACGCAGTCCCTCCATGACAGCGCAGAGACCACGCAAGGAGCAAAGGGAATACGCAGTCCAGCTGAGGAGCAACATTGGGAAAGAGGGAGAGAGCAGATTTCAGTCCAGATTTTGGAGGGGAGGCTAGGCACCTCCTACAAGGGTTTTTGGGCAGATTTCCGATAACATCTTCCAGCAATTCAACCAGAGAACCAGATTGCCCAGCAGAACAGCGTGCCAAGCCCAAGGGGGAAAATTTCCGGGGTCAGGATTTGTAGAAGCCTTCGCAGGTTTTTGTGGGTTCGTTGAGGGGAGTCTGGTGTCTAATTCTCTGAATTTTCTAAGCAACAGATCAGTCTCAACACGCAGTTCATTTCCAGCCAACAACAGCAGTTCCAACACTGGCAACCTAGAGGAGGAGCCACGCAGAACAGCACAGCTTCTGTTCGAGATTGAGATATTCACCCTGTCTTGTGCAGGCCAAGGTGCCATCTTTCTGAGCACCTCATTGTATGTTTTCCCACCAGAAAATTAATAAAATGGCTTAGATGATTTGGGCTCCTATAATAGTGTTCTAATAGCATTTCTTGTTTTGCTTTAGTTTTAGTCTTTTGTGCTTTATATTGTTGTTTATTCCCAATCTGGGATATTAAAAGCTAGTATCCTATTGATGGGGTATCATTCTCAGTTTGGGGCACATCTCAGTAGGAGACCTTAGATGAGGTAGTTATTGCATGTTTCAGTGTGTCGTGGATGGTGGACCGGCAGTTCATCCGTACTTCAGTAGCACTAGCCCAGCATCAGCAGAGTAGGATTGACCTCAGCCTAAGCCAGACATTGGATTGGAGAGAGTTTTCGAGTTGGTATTCGTAATGGAGCAGCAGTTATAGCCAGAGACAGTGCACAATTTGAGCCATGGGACTTGGACAATGATTGACTATGGTGGCATTGGGATCCAGGAGGATTGGACAATGATCGGTACAACGAGAGATCAGTTTGGGATCTAGGCATTAAGGGGTCTACTTCCGGTGGCTTGATGTTGAGATTTTGGAGTAGCATCGGATGTTCTCTAGCTCCAAAACTTTGTGGAGGGGATGGAACACATTAGATCTCCAAGACCAAAAAGCGTTTGGAGAAATTCCATCTTGTGTAATATTTCTTCAAACAATTAAATTTTCTAATGAGGACACTAAGTCTAACTTAGGAAAATTAAAAAATTAAAGTGAATTAATTTACACATATGATGAGAATTTTCTAAGTGTTGTGGATCAAGCTACATATAATCGTAGTTGTTAATTAGAGATTAGATCATAGTCATTGATGTGTCAACGAGAAAAGTATAAAGGGCTTGGGGTCAGTTGGAGGACACACAAAGTCTAAGAGATCGAATTTTTCTGACGGAACAGTGCTCGGACGAATATCCGATCTAAGTGATTTAGAGTTGCAGTGAGGGGCAGATGCAGTGATTGGTCAGGGGGGCCAAGAGTACAACGCAGAGCAAGGGCAACAAAGACACAGTGGAGGCAGCGTAGCCATCAGAGGGTGTGATGCAGTCCCTCAGGGGGTTGATGCAGGCCCATGCAGGGGCAGTGTAGTGCCTCCATAGAAAAGTCTGAAATTCGCCGAAAGCGAGGGTTTCTAAGCCGACAGGGCTGAATCCAGATCCGGGAGAAGCAGATCCATGTAGAGCTAGGGTGATGCAGATCCTCAGGTAAGGCTATGCAGGTTGATGCAGTAGCTATGCAGAGGTTGCGCAAAGCCAGCTGGGGTTTCACCAGTTGCTCATCCGGATCAGTCGAGACTTGTGAGAGTGAGGTATATCTCACAATTTTTCTCTGATTGCCAAGGATCTTTTTGTTGGGTGAGCCAAGTTATGGAACCCTAAATGTACTCGGAAATTGTTGCTTAATAATAATAAACCCTCATATCTACTGCGCCGATTTTCTCGCATTGGGTTTTTCCTGGGACATTTGTCTGAAAAATCTGTGTGACAATTTTCATATGAGGGTGATGTTCAGTAAATGATTTGTATTTGTGTAGGCTGCTATTTGTTTTTACTTCGATTTTTTTTTTAATATTCAGTTAAATAACTTGTGTAATAAATCAAGTAGGAGAAGTAATACAATAGTTAGCAGTAGGATTTTTGTAATAAGGATTCACAAATTTTCACATGGTATCAGACCATTGTAGATCAAGCTCAACTATCAGTAAAGCGGCTAAAGATATTTGCTGCAGGAAGGGCGGCTGAAGCAGCACAGATCCGGAAGAAGGCAGCGCAGCACCAGAGGGATAGAAGACCCTGCAAGGGTGACGCAAAGTCAGTTTGCTCATGCAAAGGCTGACGCGGCTCCAGAGAGGTGACAGAAAGCCAGTCTGCCCACGTAGAGGCTGACGCATCACCAAGAGAAGGACAATGAGCCAATCTGCTCATGCAGAATCTGATGCAACACGAGGAGGGTAACGCAGTCCAAGTTGGCGAAGTGTTGTGCAAGTTGCTAATGCTGGAAGTGCAATTTCTGATCTTCAAAAGTTGCTGGTGTGGCATAGGTTTTGTCGGTGCAGAACAATGCCTAGCAAAGGTGACAAAATTGGGAGGAGAACAGTCGCTCAACAGATTTGTGGCAAAGAAATCTTAGATTCGATCATGAGGGTGATCGTAGAGGACTGATTCAGGAGATTTGACGGAGGCTTTCCAGTAGGGAAATCAGTTGTTAGAGGGAGCAGCTACTCTAGAGGGTTTTTATCGCCAAGAAACCCAGATCCAGTCTTTTGTTGAGTACAACAGCAGTAGAAGGGAGAGGAGTACCTTCTTTGACAAATTTTGAGCTAGATGGCCCTGTACGAACTACATGATCAAGATAGGTTGGACTGTGTGTCCAACTTCGCGGTCTGGAAGGCCAGAATCCTGTTAGTCCTGGAGGAGTACGGCATCAAAAACCACGCGGAAAATGTCTTAGTTGTACCAACTGATGCAGACACTCTGAAGAAGTTTAACGAGAATCAGGCGTGGACAAAGCGCTTGATCATGGAAGCGGTGAAGGATCACGTGGACCCACACATTGCCGAAAATAGGACGGCACATGAGATGTGGACATCCTTGACCACGCTGTATCAAGGCAGTGTTGTCCAACGAAGATGCTTCTGGAGAACCAGATGAGGATATTCCAAATGCATAAGGGGGAAGAGATCGATCCATGCCTCTCCAGATTGCAGACTATCCAGGATCAGTTGATTGCCATGGGGGCAACTCCGAATGAAGGACTCTTGGTAAGGACTACCCTGAATGCAGTCACTGATGAGTAGGAGACCTATGTCCAAATCATTTTGGGAAGAGCACAACTCCCTAATTAGGGTGACATGTGGGCTATCCTTCGACAAGAGGAGGTCCGGTGGATGACCAAGAGGGAATTCAGCAACGGAAGTAGCAAAGTGAAGGAGGAGGAGGAGGAGATGTTGCCCTTACATCAAAGGGGCAGCAGCAGCAAGGGAAGAAGAAAAAGGGCCTATCAAAGGTCCCGTGCTAAGTTGCACAAAGCGGGGACGAAGCGGGGACGTTTTTTGGAAGTCGTGGAAGCGTCATTTTCCAAAAATTTAGGAAGCGAAGCATTTAGGAAGTGTCTACTATATATATATATATATATGCATTTATATTCAAAACAAACATCCCAAATACCAAATTAGTTGTAGAAGACATGAAAACATGCATATTTTTACATAAATCAAGATAGATATGACATCCATGATTCCATTGTACATCAATAATTAATTATTCGAGCATCAACCATCTAGATTCTAGATTCTATCAATTACAAACATACATCAATTATTTAAGCATGATAAAACATTTAAGCATACTATAAAACATAAAAAATTTAAGCATGTCGCATATTATAAAACATAAAACATTTAAGCATGTCACATATTATAAAACATAAAACATTTAACCATATTATAAAACATAAAGCATATTATCTAGCAAGTGAGCAATTGTCAACATTAGTCATGTCCAAAATTCAAATAATAATGTTTACAAAATAGGCCACTTGGCCACCACCAAGACAAAAAAGTTCAAATTCACAACAAGCCTACAAGTCTAATCTATGACAAAAGCAATAAATTGTGAATATATCTACTAATCTCTCCTCCTTCCACCACGAAGAGTACGTGGTGATGGGCCTCCACGTGGTGGCAATGAAAAAGATGGTGGTTGTGGAAGTTGTGGCACTGCAATTGATGAAGATGAAGCCCCTGTTGTTGGTGTTGAACCATGGAACCTAGGAAGCAAGGGACCAGTTGGGGGTGGCATGTCAACTCGATCATCATCATCATGGATAAGAGCACCCTCAATTACTCTAATCGCAATACTCCATCCTCCAAATTGGCCTCCTCTAGATACCTCTACCAAACCTTAAGGTATTTATTACTCTTTGCATCATCACAGTAATGGGACAACAATCGCAAGTTGGAATGAACATAAACCAAGCTCTCTACCCGGTCTAAACTCAACATGTTCCTTTTAACACTGTGGATGCAAGAATAAGAGCTCCAACACCTCTCTGCAGAAGAAGTGTTTACCACTTGTGATAGCACCCGCAATGCCAAAGTCTTTAGAATTGGAGTAGCATCTCCATGCATGTTCCAGCACTCAATAGAAGAAAAAGTCTCTCGATCTCTAATTGCATGCATGCTCCCAACTGGACCACTGCAAAGCGTATAGTTGCTCAATTGTTTCCATACCAAGGCAGCCTTCTCATCAAGGACTGATCTAGTCAATTCAACCATATATTTTTCTAGAACCTCTGGATTTAGGTGTGGTTTTCTCCTGCTCCTCCCCCTAGGTGTTGGTGTTGAAAGCCATGATGGATGATAGTATTTAGGTATCAAAACATATGCTAATGCATGCAATGGAACATTTAGCATATCCCATCGTCTTTCCACCTCTGCACTAATATAATTGTACAAGGTGATATCTCTAGGCTCAACAATGTCTTTAATCTGCCCCAACATGTTATCCATTTGCTCATACACCTCCCCAATTATTGGCCGATCTGAATCTGCAAACTTGATCATGTTATAAATTGGTTTGGTGAATTGCAAAACATATTTAACATGTGACCAAAAGTACATGTCAAGAAAAGTGTCCTTGGCTACATTAGCACCTGAATATAGGTGGTGGATAGCCTGCAAATAAATGAACAAGAAGAAAGAATGGGAAAGTGTAGGAGAGGGAGGAGAGAAAATACAAAAAACAATGAAAAAAAATGAGAAAGTTTGGGGTTTGCACTTACCTCTTTAGCTCTTGTAGATGGAAGCCATTCCTTACTCCTCCAAGCTCCTCCTCCAAGCTCTCCTCAACTCTCTCTTCTCCAAGCTCTCTTCTCCAAGCTCTCCAAAAACACAAGTCAGGAAATGAGAGGTGAAAGTGAGCTTTTAATTTTTCACTGTATCCCTAACTCAACACTAACCCACCCCCTAACCCAACTAAAGCAAAAAAAAAATTTAAATCATTTTTTAGTGCACAAATTGGATCTGTACGTCGTTGTACGAAAGAATTCGCGATCCGTACGGATCCGCCTCCGAAGGGCGACGTTTCCGTACGCCGATCCATTGTACAAAACGCGGATCCAGCGTTCGAAAACGCGGATCAATCGTGACGCTTCGAAAATTCCAAGAATCATTTTTTTCTGCCAATCCACATTTTTGAAATTCGGATCCACGTTTCATACGGCAGATCCCATACGATTCCGTACGGGACGTGGATCGAGCGTTGGAGCCGGCAGGGAGGACGTTTCCTGCAACACTGGTCCCATGCTTTAGGTGTAGCGAACTTGGACACTTCGCCAGCACTTGTCCTAAGAGGAAGGACAAGGAATCTTTCGATTCCAAGGCAACAACAGCTAGAGGGGGGCAGTGGTAGTGAGGATGATGTGGCGATGAGTGCTCATGTGCCTCAAGAGAAGAGGTGGGGCGATATTTTTCTATAGAGCAGCTACAGATGGCAAGGGCAGGATCCTTGAGGTTCCCAGACTCTTGTATCACATACAAGCTACGGAAGCCTTAAGACAGTAGCAAGATAACTAGAGCAGTGGGTGCATAAGATCATGATGAAGTAGAGGTAGAGCTAGGATGTTGTAGATTGGAGCAGCGCAGTGCAGAGGCAGCATCAGCGTAGAAGCAACAGCGCAGAGGCTGATGGGACTTCAACAGCGCAGAGGAGCAGTGCTTACGCAATGCAAAGCAACAGCAGTGCAATGGCTCTAGAGAGACAGCACGGCGCAACAACCGAGGGAGCTTCAGTGATGAGATGCAGCCCAACTGACTTATCTGTCACTGATTGGGTAGAGGTCCTTCAGTTGCTTACTTCTCAACAACTGAGTTGTAGTGCAACAGTTGGCAGCACAATGCAGCAATTTGAGAGGGAGTTGCAGTACAGATGTGGTAGTTTCAGTGACAGTGACATGGGCATCAATACAAAGAGCAACAGCGCAGTGGATGAAGGGCAGCAGGCCAAGCATGGACGCGGAGACTGATGCCAGAGATCAGGGCAATGCTTCAGTGTGGAAGTATTGCTAGAGCACACTCCTCGCTATGAGGAAGTGTTGAGATTTTGGAGTAGCATCGGATGTGCTATAGCTTCGAAACTTTGTGCAGGGGTTGGAACACATGAGATCTCCAAGACCCAAAAAGCGTTCGGACAAATTCCATGTAGTGTAATAGTTATTGAAATTATTAAATTTTTTAATGAGGACCCTAAGTCTAACTTAGGGAAATTAAAAAATTAAACTGAATTAATTTACACATGTGATGAGAACTTCCTAAGTGACGTAGATCAAGCTACTTCTAATCTTAGCCGTTGATTAGAGATTAGATCATGGTCGTTGATGTGTCAATGAGAAAAATATAAAGGAAGGGCTTGGGGTCAATTGGAGGACACACACAGAGTCTAAGAGATCAAATTCTTCTGACGGAGCAGTGCTCGGATGAAGATCAAATCCGAGTGACTCAGAGTTGCAGTGAGGGGCAGAGGCAATGATTGGTCAAGAGGGTCAAGGGTACATCGCAGAGCAAGGGCAGCAGAGACATAGTGGAGGCAGTGCAACCATCAGAGGGAATGACGCAGTCCCTCAAGAGGGTGACGTAGGCCCACGCAGGGCTCATGCAGGGGCAGCGCAGTGCCTCTAGAGAAAAGTCTGAAATTCACCGGAATTGAGGGTTTCTAAGCCGACAACGTTGAAACCAGATCCGGGAGAAGCAGATCCACGTAGAGGTAGGGTGATGCAGTCCCTCTGCCAAGGCTATGCAGGCTGACACAGTAATTGTGCAAAGGTTGTGTCAAGCCAGCTGGGGTTTCACCAATTGCTCATCCGAATCAGCCAGGACATGCGAGAGTGAGGTATATCTCACAATTTTCTCTCATTGCCAAGGATTTCGCTGTTGGGTGAGAAGAGTTATGGCACCCTAGATGTACTCAGAAATTGTTGCTTAATAATAATAATCCGTCATATTTGTTGCACTAGTTTTCTCGGATTGGGTTTTTCCGGGGACATTTGTCCGAAAAATCTGTGTCATTTGTCATATGTGCATGATGTTCAATAAATGATTTGTATTTGTGTAGCCTGCTATTTATGTTTACTTCGAACTTTTTCTGAATATTCAGTTAAATAACTTGTGTAATAAATCAAGTAGGAGAAGTAAATCAATAGTTAGCAGTAGGATTTCTGTAATAAGGACTTAGAAATTTTCACACTTGACACCAAGGCATAACAACATCCAGTGGTTTGTAAGGGATCCCGACATTGGGTCTCAGTTGCATTGGACCAGCAGGAAGGTCCACATATTTGGATTGCTCGAGGGTTAGCAATCTTGGGGCGGAGGATTTGTAATGTTCCAATTTTTATTTTCCTCCATAGTACAGCCAGGGTGGATTTCCAGGACAGGGGATGACCAGGGCATAGCACAGGTTCGTGATATCAGGAATTCTGAGGGAGTTTTGAGGAGTTTTACGGGATTTGATGGCATTCGCTTGGCATATTTCAACATCAGCACAATTTGTCTTTTGTTCTGTCACATTCCAACCACTTTCAAAATTAGCATTATTAGGGAGCCTAAATTAATTAATTATGCCCGCGGTGGTATTCCGAGAAGATTATTTGATGGAACACCTCAGTGTAGTAGCTCGTTAGAACTGAAACGAGAAGATCTTCAGGATGGGATGCTGAGGAGGGACTTATAATGGTCGGTTAGAGTATGGTGGGCGGTTTGCCATTTTCCTTAATTAAAAATTACTTTAATTAGTCATTTAATTAAAGGAAAAATAATGCCAGATGGGGTATCATCTCTGAAATAGAGATATATTCCCTGAAATAGAAATAATGCCATATATTCTCTGAAATAGACGAGCTTAGCTCTTCCTAGAGCTTTCGTAAGTTTATCTGCAACCTGCTCATCTGTAGGAACATACTGTAGCTAGACCACTCCACGTTGTACACAATCTCTGATGAAATGACACCGAATATTTGTGTTTTGACCTATCATGAAACACTAGATTCTTAGAGAGCTTGATGCAACTCTGTTTATCGCAGTAAACATTGGTCGTCTCCATCTTTTACCTAAACAAGCTTACTAGCACCTTCTGAAGCCATACAGCTTCGCACATAGCTGTGCTCGCTGCCATATACTCTACTTCTGTAGAGCTCAGTGCTACTGACTTCTGCTTCCTGCTACACGAAGAAACCATTCATGATCCAACGTTGAAGCAATACCCAAAGGCACTTTTCCTATCCACTGAACTACCCGCCCAATCTACATCTTTGAATCCACATAACCTGATGCCATCCCCTCAAATATATTTCAACCCATACTCAATCGTGCCACGCACATATCTCACAATGTGCCTCATTGTTGTCCAATGTACCCTCTTCGGTTCCACCATAAATTGACTGAGGGTATTGACTGTGAAGCAAATATCTAGCCTAGTGTTGACCAGATACATGAGAGACCCGATGAGTTGTCTATACGAGGTGGATTCAACATCCTTGTCGTCAGATGCATCTATCTTCATCCAATTGGTGATCATGGGCATAGGCATGGGTCTACAATCCTACATTTTGAATCTCTACAGAATATCTGCAACATATCTTCCTTGTCCAAGGAATATCTCCGTGTCCTTCTACCACACTTACAATCCTAGGAAATAGTGCATCAACCACAAATCCTTCATATCAAACTTTGTTGTCAGGTTCCTCTTATAGTCCTCTATGAGCCTCGATGACCCTGTCAGGAATAGATCATCCACATACAATACTAAGATGAGTGGTTGACCCTCTACCATCAAATAGTAAAGGTTGGGATCTGCGTCATTCTTGACGAATCTCATCCGGTACAAGTAGTTGTCAATCTGAGCATACCATGCCTTAGAAGCCTATTTGAGCCCGTATAGAGCTTTCTTCGATCTACACACATGAGTGCACCTCTCATGGGTTTCGAAGCCCTCAAGTTGCTCTATGTACACTTCCTCCTCTATTACCTCATTCAAGAATGTTGTCTTGACATTCATTTCGTGAATCTGCCACCCCAATTGAGCTGCTAGCAAAATAACTGACTAGATAGACGTGTATCTGGCAACTGAGGCCAAGCTCTCCTCATAATCTTTCCCTTCCTTCTGTGCATACCCCTTTGGCACGAATCTAGCCTTGTATTTCTCCATGCCATCGACTACATCATACTTGATCTTGTAGATCCAACGACAACCTAAAACCGACCCATCCTCAAGTCTTGGTACTACCTCCCAAAAATCATTCATCATGATAGAGTTGTACTCCTCTACCATGGCATCTACCCACACCTGATGCTGTATGGATTCATGAAAGCTGAAAGGTTTTGCAACCTGAGCCACCAATGCTTGGTACCTGTCAGGTTGTTTGCGCTATCTCTTGTTCGTCCTAGGAGCTCCAATAAAATCCTATGCATCTCTCAATGTTTGACGAACTTATCTATTGGCTCGACCACTAGTGGTCGGAGGTTCAACCAACTCCTCCTCATCTTACCTTTGTCACTATGTCTACTGTGAACTCACTAGATCTTCTGCACCTAAGGAAATGTTGGTATTAGTCACTATACAAGATCCCTGTGACTGTCCTACTAGCAATCCGATTGGTTGCCCCTGTGGTTGGATCTCACAAGATCTCTTGAAAGATCGGTCCTCCATGAACTTTACGTCTCGTCTCACCACAATGTTCCTATTGCGAGGAATGTAGATCTCGTATGCCTTTGAGGTTTCGCTATATCCAACGAGAAACCCCTTCTCTGAGTTGATTTCTGGTAGCATCAGATGTGCTCTAAGTCTCAAAATTTGCAGGGAGGCTTAGACACATGTATTCCAAAGAACCCAGAAAGCATTTTGGGAAATTCCCTCGGATTGTGTTTTATTAAAATAATTAATTATTTTGAATGGAAGCCTAATTCTAAACTTAGGAAATTAAAATAATTAAAGGGAATTAATAAAATGGGGTCTGAATGTTCAAGAAAAAGACGGAGATCAAGTCAAGTTAATCTTAGCCATTAATTAGAGATTTAATCTCGGTCGTTGACGTCTCAACGAGAAGATTATAAGGACTTTATGGGCATTTGGAAAATACAACGAGAGAGTCTAGAGATCGAAATTCTGAAGTGAGCAGTGCTCAGCAAAGGAGAAGATTGATCAAGTTGATTCTTGCAGAGAGCGGCAGAAATAATTTTTTGGTTAGAGATTTCCCTGATCCAAAGATTGCAAGGCAGAGAGGGCAATGAGCAGCCCGGAGAGGCAACATTGCTGATTTTTGTAGCATCAGATAGTGCTCTAACTCTGCAATTTGGTGTGGAGGATTAGACACTTGTATTTCAAAGAACCCAGAAACCGTTTGTGGAAATTCCACTCGGTTCATGTTTATTTAAAATAATTAATTATTTTAATGGGGACCCTAAGTCTAAACATAGGGAAATTAAATAATTAAAGTGTATTAATAAAACAGAGTGTGAATCTTCTAGAGAAAAAACATCAAGTCATGTTTTAATCTTAGCCATCGATTAGACATCTAATCTGGGCCATTGATTTGTCAAGGAGAAGATTATAAAAGGAAGGCTTGAGGTCCATTTGAAAACACAAAGAGACACTGAATTGATCTATGAGTTCGAAATTTATGGGGCGTGATATGCTGAGAAATTCGAGCTCGAGATTTGAGCAGTGAGGGGCAGAGATAGCATCCGGAGAGAGATTTTCTCAGTTCGATGAAGCATCAGTCAAAGAAAGGCAGAGGTGATCTAGCCTAGCCAGCGTTCAAGAAAGGGGTTAACGCAGGGACTGTGTAAACGTAGAGGCAGTGCAGAGGCAGAAGGAAGGGTTTTCGGAAAATGTTGGTGAATCAGTTTCAGAGGCTGGGTTCCAGAAAGTGGCACTAGGTGGTTGTTCCTCAACATCCACAGAGGCAAAACGACTTGGCTAGGGCTGAAGGCTGGAGGCTGAGACTGGAAGGAGGTGACGCAAAGGCTGCAAGTTGTAGCACTGGGACTGCGCAAAGACTCCCTAGGGCAGGTTCTTTTTCATCTGGATCAGCCGAAAACCCAGTGATTCAGTGAGGCGTTTCTCACATATTCTTCTGCCAGTATTTCTCTCTGTAACCGAATAACCCTTAAGGGTATTCAGAGATGTATTGAGACATTGCTACTGCTTAATAATAAAACCCTCAGATCTGTTGCACCAATTTTCCCACATTGGGTTTTTTCGGGGACATTAGTCCAAAAATAATTGTCATATATGTGAATGATTTCCTTGTCTAGTTTCCTTGTTTCTGAATCAATTTTAGTGTAGGTTGCTTCAATAGTTCTTTCGATAATTCAGATCTGAATTAATTATGTAATGTAATTTACTTAATAGGAGAAGTACACTCAGTTGTTGCAGTAGGATTCATTAGATCAGGTTAGATCTTGGAAATTTCATATGGTATTAGAGCGTTGATGTGAAATAGGGAGGACAGATCTAATTTCTGAAGTGAAGCCTGTTTTTGCTGCAGTGCAGTAGAATGAATCCATTCAAGGATTGCATTGTTCTAGCTGGAAGGTTTGAAGTTTCGAGGTTGTCTCTCTCTGAGTGAGTCGACAGAGAGGTAGATCTTCCAGTTCGAAATTTTGTTGTGGCAGAGGGAGCTGCGCAGAGCCTCCACGCAGAAGACAGAGGGAGCTGCGCAGAGCCTCCACGCAGAAGACAGAGGGATGAAGTTTTCTGAAGTTGTTGATTAGGCAGAAAGTGTCAGAAGGAATCAGAGGGACATATTTGGGGAATTTTTTCCTCAATGATTTCCTAAACGAGGAAATCAACATTTCTCAGTAGCTGAGCAGTAGAGGAGCTGCAGAACTTACAACTCCACCAGGGAGTGCGTAAGCCTAGCAGGGACTGCGCAGTAGGGAGAAAGAGGGAGCAGATTCGACGGTATTTCGGATGATATGGCATCTCACGAACTTCGTGATCAAGATCGCTCCTCCATGTTGAAAAGTGTAACTAGGATCGGTCTTCATATCAACTATGTAATTATGTATCTATATAAAGAAGATGACAAAGATAATAAAATATATTTTTGGTATGCTTGCCTCATGGATTTCGTGAGCAAGGTTTTTATTATAGGTCAATAGAATTCTTCTTGATGTCTATTAGGGATTTGTCTTCCATTTATAAATGTATTTAAGGGTCATGTTTATGAAGAATAATGTCACACTTGTATGCCTCAAAACCTTGCCAATCAAGCTTGAAATCATGGCTCAGAATATGGTTCAAAGATCAACGTTGGAGTACTGTTCCAGAAAATCTTCAAGTCGGCCTACAACACAGTGATAAAGTCAGCTTCTTAACATATGATAAGTCGGCTTATTAACTTGCAGGAACAACCACATATACCCCTACATGTGCTATGCAGAAGTGATAAGAAACAAAATTGGAAAAGTTTGAGATTTGCGTATAACGCTGCAGGAATATATGACTACGTTAAAGTGCGAGTTAGGGTTGCGTTCAAAGGTCAGAGAAGCGAGGAAGGAATGATATGTAAGCAAAAGAGAACAACTCTGTTATTAAGTGTGGATGTTTCTGTGACAACACAACGTGGTGAAGTCTGGGATAAATGTGAAGTTAGGATAGCGTTCAACCGTATTAAGGTGTTGTGTCAAGGTCCGAATTAGAGTGTTGAAGAAGACTGTCTTAAGGTGTGTTATAAGTCTGTGGAGAAGATTATGTGAAGATGTACTGAAGTGTGAGGTATATCACTGAGTTAAGGTGCAGCAAAGTGCATGACTATATTAAAGGACTGTGCTAAAGTAAGGGTTGTGTTAAGCTAAGATAAGTGAATAGTCAGCAAAGTTAAGTAAAAGCACAAAGGAAGAAGAATCGAGTAGAGACCGAGTTCTCTAGTTCAAGTACAGAAAGTTGCAAGTCAGTGCAGGTCAGTGCATAAGAGAAGGATCAATCAGTGACAAGTTCTTGGAGGCATACAAAGGTCAAGGGTCTGTGTCATGCTCATGGTAATTGTCATTTGAAAGTCTATAAGAAGAATTTCTCATGGGTTTTCCTCTCCAAGAGGGAGAGGTTTTTCCCTGGCTCGAAGAGCCTAAATTTGTGTCTCTTGTATTTTGGTAATTGACTTGATGAAAGACTAAATAAGCTAAGAAGAGAAGACATAAGTAAATCAAGTAAGCTCACAAGTAATTATCAAGGAGAGAATTTGAATTAATCACCGACTCTCCAAATTCTCAACACTCCAACTATATGATCTAGAAGGAACGGGCTATGTTTCTTCTAAATGAATATGATCTGAAGGTGTTCATGGACAACGCGGTAGTTGTACCTACAGATCCGGATCAACTCAGAAAGAACAAGGCTGATATGTCGAAGGTGAAGAGGCTGCTCCTTGATGGTGTCAAGGACCACATTGTCTCACACTTGGCTGGCAAGAATACTGCCAGAGATATGTGGGTAGCTTTGCATGACCTATATGAGGGATCTTCCGAGCAGTGGAAGTTGTACTTGGAGCAGAAGCTCTGTATGATCTAGATGCAGAAAGGAGACTGTGTGGCTTCATACCTTACGTGATTTCAGGAGGTTCGTGATCAGCTGTCGTCAGTAGGTACTACACTTACAGTTGCAACCATGGTATAAATGGCCCTTGATGGTGTCACGGATGAGTGGCAGGTGTTTGTCAAGAGCATACTGGGTCGGGCAGCATTACCTAGTTGGGAGCAGTTCTGGGCATCTTTTCAAGAGGAAGCGTTGAGGAGAGACCTCATCAAGTGCAAACTTGATGGCAGCAATGGAAGCAGATCGAAATTCGTAGAGGAAGAGGGGAACGCAGCCCTTGCATCAAAGGGACAGCAGGCGCAACAGAAACCGAAGTGTGATGCTTCTAAGGTCAAGTGCTTCAGATGTGGCGAGATGGGCCACTATGCATCTCAGTGTCCTTTGAAGAAAAGGGACAAACATGAGAAACATGACCCGAAGGTTGTAGCTGCGAGAATCAAGGAGGATGAGGTGGCCATGAGTGCCCACGCTTCTCCTAGTGGGAAGTGGGGAGATGTGGAGTTATAATTCCTTGAACTTCAGTTGGGCAGGATCCTTGAGGAGCCCACCTCATGGATCATACCTTGCGACGGGAACCCATGATCAGCAGTAGCGAGATGGAGGAATTTCAGTGGAGCCAAGGAGTGATGGAGACGACAGTGCAGTGGGTAGCGATGTTCATTTCTAGAGCAGCACAAAGCAGAGGCAGCAGCAGCGCAGTGCACAGTGGTGCAGAGCAGCAGCAGCGTAGAGCATCAAAGGGACAGCGCAATAACTATCAGCAGTCAGATTCTTAGCACTGAGGAGCTTCCACTAAACACTTGTTCAGTTTTGGGCGAGTTTTCAGTTGTTTCTCTCAACAGCTAAGTTGCAGTGCAGATGCAGTGTTATCAGTGGAAGTGCTTGTAGCATAGAAGATGCAGCACTTGAGAGAGAGTTGCAATACAAATGCACCAGTGATAGTGGCAGTATCATGGGCAGCAGTAGCGCAGAGACTGATGGACTTCAGCAGCACGCACAATGCTTTAGGGACAGAGCAGTACGCAACAGGCATTATTGCTAGAGCACTTTCCTCAATAGAGGGAGTGCTGAGTTTTGTAGCATCAGATAGTGCTCTAAGTCTCAAATTTGGTGTGGAGGCTTAGACACTTGTATTTCAAAGAACCCAAAAACTGTTTGTGGAAATTCCACTTGGTTCATGTTTTATTAAAATAATTTTTTATTTTAATGGGGACCCTAAGTCTAAACTTAGGGAAATTAAATAATTAAAGTGTATCAATAAAACAGAGTGTGAATCTTCTAGAGAACAAAGATCAGGTCATGTTTTAATCTTAGCCATCGATTAGACATCTAATCTGGGTCATTGATTTGTCAACGAGAAGATTATAAAAGGAAGGCTTGAGGGTCATTTGAAAACACACAGGGCCACTGAATTGATCTAAGAGTTAGAAATTTTTGGGGCGTGGTTTGTTGAGAAATTCGAGCTAGAGATCTGAGCAGTGAGGGGTAGAGATAGCATACAGAGAGAGAATTTCTCAGTTCGGTGGAGATCAGTCAAAGAGAGGCGGAGGTGATCTAGCCTAGCCAGCGCAGAAGGAAGGGATTGACACAGTGACTGTGTAAGCTCACGCAGAGGTAGCGCAGAGGCAGAAGGAAGGGTTTTCGAAAATTGTTGGTGGATCAGTTTCGGAGGCCGGGATCCAGAAAGTGGCACCGAGAGGCTATTCTTCAGCATCCATAGAGGCAAAACGATGTGGTTGGGGCTGAACGCTGAGCCTGGAAGGGGCTGACGCAGAGGCTGCAAGTTGCAGCGTTGGGACTGCGCAGAGGCTCCCCATGGCAAGTTCTTCTTCATCCGGATCAGCCAGAAACTCATTGATTGAGTGAGGTGTTTCTCACATATTCTTCTGCCAGTATTTCTCTTTGTAACTGAATAACCCTTGAAGGTATTCAGAGATGTGTTCAGACATTGCTACTGCTTAATAATTAAACCCTTAGATCTACTGCACCGGTTTTCCCGCGTTGAGATTTTCCGAGGACATAAGTCCAAAAATAACTATCATATGTGTGAATGATTTCCTTGTCTAGTTTCCTTGTTTCTAAATCAATTTTAGTGTAGGTTGCTTCAGTAGTTGCTTCAATAATTCAGATCTAAATTAATTATGTAATGTAATTTACTTAATAGGAGAAGTAAACTCAATTGTTGCAGTAGGATTCATTAGATCGGGTTAGATCTTGGAATTTTCACAAGAACCACGCAAAGGCAGTGCAGATCTTCAGAGGGAGTCTATATTTCTGCAGTGGAATAGTCAAGATCCAGTGTTGGAGCCGTGGTGTGAGACCGGGAGGCCATACGGTTGAAGTTTCTAGCTAGTAGCGATATTAGAGGAGGTGAAGCGCAATCCCACCAACAGTAACGTAGTGACAGCATAGGTGTGACGCAGTACTGCACAGAGACAATGCAGGGGCTCAGAGACAGCACGTGTGCTCATCTCCGGCGCAGATCAGTGTCGGATCTTCCAGTGACGGGGTGAGATGATCTCACCACCTTTTTGTTCAGTTAGATCTCTGTATAGGATTGCTAGACAGGGCATTCGAAGAATTGTACTCATAAATTACTGCTTAATAATATCAAACCCTCAGCTGCTACACTGGTTTTCCCGCATTGGGTTTTTCTGGGGACTTAGTCCAAAAGTAATTGTGTCGTGTGTGTTATTTCTTTTCTTGCTCAGATCTTGTTTCTGCATTTAATTTCCACAATTTATTGAAGTGAGGGTTGCAGTCTTGATGTATTCAGTGTTGGTCGTAGTTAACTGCAAATAAATTGTTAAGTAAAAGTTAACAATTAGGTGAATATTTTCCAGATGCTACAATAGGATTCCAGATCTAGGAATTTTCACACTCTGTAGTATGATCCAATTTAGTTCACTTCTCATTTGGCACATGACAATAAGCAATGCTTCCAAAGATTCTAAAGTGACTAACTTCTGGCCTCTTCCCAGTGAAGACTCCTTCTGGTGTTTTCTTCCCCAATGCCCTATGAGGAGTTATGTTCTGAATATACACTGTTGTGTTACATACCTATGCCCACAGAAACCTAGGTAAATCTTAGTCATATAACATTTCTTTTTTAGCCCCAACCATAGTTTTGTTTTTCCTCTCCACTACCCCATTCTACTGTGGATTATATGGAGTTGTCTGCTCTCTTCTGATGCCTTCCTTCGCACAAAAAACTGTGAAGTCTTTATCAATATACTCTCTGCCATTATCTGAGCAAAGCACCTTAATCTTCTTCCCTAATGCATTCTCCATGAGAACCTTGAACTCCCTGAACTGATCGAAGACCCCATCCTTGTGAAAAATTCTTAATCTAAGAAACCCTACTGCAGTATCTTGATTTACTTCTCCTACTTGAATTAAGTTACAAGTTAATTCCTGAAATATTCAGTAAATTATCTAAATACAACTAGCAACCTACACATACAGATCAAATACTGAATAGCATGCTCATAGACAAAGTGACATAGATTTTCATTATTATGCAAAGTCTAAGTACAACAATCCTGGGTACCACAACTCGTTCACTCGACAGAGAAATAAAATGGCAGCAATACCTCTATCCTCGGAGACAGAAAATATGGCTGATTCACACCCTCAAACAGGATTTACAGAACTCGAGCCCTTTCTGGCCCACCGGAAACCCCAGCGCTACTCTGAAGCCCTCTACGTTAGCCTTACTGGCCTACGTCAACCTCTGCGCTGCTTAGGATGGGCCTATGTCACCCTAGAAGGGCTTACGCTGCCCCTGCGCTGCACTGATTGGGCCTATGTCAACCCTGCGTCGCTCCTGCGGCGTCTGCGCTGCCCCTGCTGGGCTCTTGGCTGGACTGCATAGAACCTGCCTGCCTCTGCGCTGATCTAGAATGTTCCTTCTCTACCCTCGTTGTACTCTTGGCCAGGAATCAAACCATCCCCTTGCCAATACTGCCCCTCGCTGCAACTAAAACACTTCTGAAAATCTTAGCAAACCACGCCCTGGAATCTCAGCTTAGCTTCAGTACTCTGCCAATGTGTGTGCTCTCCAACTGACCCCAAGCCCTTCTCTTATACTTTTCTCGTTGAAACATCAACAGTCGTGATCTAATCTCTAATCGGCGACTAAGATTAGAAGTTTCTTGATCTGCATCATTTAAGTCATTCGCATCACATGTTTAATTTAATTCACTTTAGTCGTTTAATTATCCTAAGTTAGACTTAGGGTCCTTAATTAAAAAGATTGATTAATTAAATATCTCTTAAACCTTATTGAATTTCTTCAAACGCTTTCTGGGTCTTGGAGATCTCATGTACTCCAGCTCCTCCACAAAATTTTGGAGCTAGAGCACATCGGATGCTACCCCAAAATCTCAACACTCCCTCTTAGCGAGGAATGTGCTCTAGCACTATACTTCACCGTGAATTACTGCTCTGATCTCTGGCATCGGCCTCCATGTTGATGCTTGACCTGCTGCATGGCCACCCCTCATCACTGCACTGTTGTTTCTCTCTATACTGTTGCCCATGACTCTGCCACAATCACTGCTACATCATACTGCAGCTCCCTCTCAAATTGTTGCATTGTGCTGCCAATTGTTGCACTGCAACTCAGTTGCTGAGAGTAAGCAACTGAAGTACCCACGCCCAATGATAGACAAGTCAGTGGAGCTACATCTCATCATTGAAGCTCCATAGGTTGTTGCTTTGTGCTGTCCTCCTAACGCCATTGCGTTGCTGCAGCTCTGCACTACATAAGCAGGCCTCCTCTGCATTGTTGAAGTCACATCAGCCCCTCTGCGTTGTTGCCTCTACGTTGTTGCTGCCTCTGCTCTGCGCTGCTCCCTCTACAGCGTCCCAGCCTCCGCCTGTGTTTCACTGTGATCCTCTACACCCACTGCTCCAGTCATTCCTTGCTACTATCTCAAGGCTCCCGTAGCACGAATGTGATCCAAGAGTTGGGCTACTCAAGGATCTCGCCACCACTCTCTAGCTGCTCTACAGATCAATATCGCCCCACCTCTGTGGTTCATGAGCACTCATGGCTACGTCATCGTCGAAGACATTGTCTGCTACCATAGCCTTGGAACTAGAAGCTTCCTTGTCCTTCTTCCTTTGAGGACAATTGCTGGCAAAGTGTCCAAGTTGCCACATTGGAAACATTTGATCTTAGATAGATCACGCTTCATTTTCCCTTGCTGCTTCTTAGATGCCAAGGCTGTCTCTTCCTCCTCCTTTACCTTGCTTGAACCAGTGTTGGTCTGCTTCTCGGTCATTCAGCGGATCTCCTCTTGTCAGAGGATAGCCCACCTATCGTCCCAGTTTGGAAGTTCCACTCTGCGCAAAATTCTTTGGACAAATGTTTCCCAGTCCTCTATGACTGCATTTAGAGCAGTCCTCACCATGACATCATCATCCTCCACCTTGACCCCCATGGCAGTTAGTTGATCCCGAATAGACTGCAAACTGAAGAGGAAAGGATCGATTTCTTCTCCCTTGGACATCATAAATAACCTCAGTTGGTTCTCCAGAAGCATCTTTCTCTGGATGGATTTCCCTTGATAAGTTGATACAATATAGTTAAAGCTTTCCACATCTCATTACCCGTATTCTTCTCAGCTATGTGTGGTACCACATGATCTTTAACCCCATCCATGATGAAGCACTTGGCATGTGTCGTTGCTTCATTATGATTTGCCAGGAGAAGAGCATCGATTGTTGTAGCCAAGACTTTTTCTACATGCTCCCTCAAGCCGTATGCCTCCAGGACTACTAGGATTTTGGCTTTCCAGATAGCAAAGTTAGAGAAGCGGTCCAACCTATCCTAATCACGCAGTCCGTGTGGCGCCATCTGCTCAGATCTCTATCGAAACAGTTCTTCCTCTCCCCGCTTCTCAACAGAAGCTCGGATCTAGGGTCCTTGGCGAAAAAGGCACCCTCCGCTCCCTCTAACAACTGATTTCCTCCTTGGAAATCTGCAAAACACAATGAATCAGCTCTCTTCGATCACCCTACGATTGATCCTCAGATTTCTTTTGGCAATGAAATCTGCTGAGCAGTTGTTCTCCTCTCGCTCTTTGTCAACTTAGCTTAGACACGATTCTGCACCGGCAGAATCTCCACCCCACCAGCAACTGCTAAAGATCTGAAGCCTTGCTTCCGGAACACAGCAAATCTACACATCACCTAAAACTAGACTGCATCACCCTGGTTGGATTCTGCGTGAGCAGACTGGCTCAGCGCAACGACTCCATAGCACAGGCTGCTCCTGTGACCATCTGGAAGGCACTGCCCTGTCTCTGTGTCACCTAGCTGGGACTGCGTCAGCGCTTGCGTGGCTCTTGCTGCCTCTGCATCCTTCTGGTGCTGCATTGCCTTCTCCGGATTCTCTGCTACTTCAGCTACTCTCTGCAACACAAATTTCTTCAGCCGATTTGCTGGAGATCCAGCTTGATCTGCAATCGCTTTGATACCATGTGAAAATTTCTTAATCTAAGAAACCCTACTACAGTGTCTTGATTTACTTCTACTTGAATTAAGTTACAAGTTTATTCTTGAAATAATTAGTAAATTATCGAAGTAAATACAACTAGCAGCCTACACATACAGATCAAATACTGAATAACATGCTCATAGACAAAGTGACACAAATTTTCTAGACAAATGTCCCCGGAAAAACCCAATGCGAGAAAACCGGTGCAGCTAGCTCTGGAGTGTTTTCATTATTATGCAGAATCTAAGTACAAAAATCCTGGTTCACCCGACAAAGAAATAAAATGGCAGCAATACCTCTTTCCTCGAAGACAGAAAATATGGTTGATTCACACCATCAAACGAGATTTACAGAACTCGAGCCCTTTTTGGCCCACCGGAAACCCCAACGCTACTCTGAAGCCCTCTGCGTAAGGCTGACTGGCTTGGGGCAACCTCTGGGTTGCTCAGGTTTGCATCACCTCTGAAGGTTTTACGCTGCCCCTGCGCTGCCCTGACTGGGCCTGGGTCAACCCTGCGTGGCTCTCACTGCTTCTGCGCTACCCCTGTTGGGCTCTTGCTGGACTACGTAGCCCCTGGCTGCCTCTACGCTGGTCTGGAATGTTGCTTCTCTGCCTTCATTGTACTCTTGGTCTGGGATCAAACCATCCCCTTGCCAATACTGCCCCTCGCTGCAGCTGAAACACTTCTGAAATTCGTAGCAAACCATGCCCTAGAATCTCAGCTTAGCTTCAATGCTCTGCCAATGTGTGTGTTCTCCAACTGACCCCAAGCCCTTCTCTTATACTTTTCTCGTTAAAACATCAACGGTCGTGATCTAATCTCTAATCGACGGCTAAGATTAGAATTTTCTTGATCCGCGCCACTTAAGTCATTCTCGTCACATGTTTAATTTAATTCACTTTAATCTTTTAATTATTCTAAGTTAGACTGAAGGTCCATAATTAAAAAGATTAATTAATTAACAATGTCTTAAATCTGATGGAATTTCTTCAAACACTTTCTGGGTCTTGGAGATCTCATGTACTCCAGCTCCTCCACAAAATTTGGGAGCTAGAGCACATTTGATGCTACCCCAAAATCTCAATAATCCATGCTCTTTAGGAAGTAGATCCAGGTTTTCATGGAATGATCATCAATAAAGGTGAGGAAATATTCGGCCCCACTGAGAGCTCTAGTGAACATTGTGCCACAAATATCTAAGTGTGTAAGTCCTAACACACCATCCACCCTATTGTCACTTCTTGGGAATTATGCCTTAGCATATTTCCGAAGCACACATCCTTTGCATACATCATTGTGTTTTGTGTCACGTTCTGGAACCCTTGTTACTATTTCCCTAAGCATCTTGAGTGCTCCATGATGTAAGTGTCCCATTCTTCTATACCATAGCTCAATTAGTTCCTTCCCACTGCTACTGTCACTGCCTATCAGTTGCATTGGAGATTCAAGTTGCAACCTATATAGCTTATTGCTTCAAAATCCAATCTGTCTCACCCTCTTCTAGCTTGGGTGTTTGACAAACACCCTCTTCCCTACGAAGTGGACATCATATCCTTTATACTATAGCCGGGATACTTAAATCAGGTTCATACCTAATCATGGCACGTGCAGTACATTTGTAGCCTTGGTACTTGCTCCTGACTCCCTCTGAAAATCAATGGTACCTCTCTCTACTGGAGTACACTTCGTTCAATTTCCCATCGTAATTTGGAAATCCATCTGCTCCTCATTGTAGCTAGAGAAATATTCTCTAATCCCTGTCATGTGAGTTGACGCTCCACTATATATGTACTAGACACCCTGTGAAGTTTCTCTTGATAAACAAGAAAAATTGTCCTCCAACCTAGAAGACAACTCTAAAACCCCCTGAATATCAATTCGATCCATGGTCTTACTAAAGCATTCTGGGTATACTCTAGTGTGCTTATTTCTCTTCCTTCTAGTATTGAATCTACTCTAGCGACCTGCTGCAAACCCTTTGTGCCCAAACAAGAAATTTACTCTGCGAAAATATTGAGTTGTTGCTCCCTCTACCCGTTGGAATTGCTTCTCTGGACAAATCAAATTTTCCTGCAACTGCAACTGGAAAAATCGAACCATTACTAGCAATTCGCACTGCCTGGCTAGGCACTGCGTAGCCCTGAACATTTCGGCCTGTAGCTTCCTCTGAACAGCGAAATTTTCTTCTTCTGCCTTTCAGCTTCCCGTCTGACAAACTCTCTCTGATACCATGTGAAAAATCCTTGAAATGCAGCAACTGGAAACATCTCTCCTAACTGAGAATTAATTATTCAATTTATTTTGTTTACGACAAAATAATGAAATATTCTCACTACAATTTCTTCACCAAATAAAATACTGCAAAAAATAAAATAGGAACTAAGAAAATGCTAGCACACACACATACAAAAATTGACACCATTATTTTGGACAAAAGACCCTAGAAAAACCCAATGCAGGAAAACCGGTGCAACAGTATGATGGTTTATTTTATTATACAGCAGCAGAATTTTTGAGTACAATGAAATATTGCCGCACTGGAAAATTTACCTGAGAGAAATACTAGCAAAATTATCCGAAGGATAATTACCCTCGCTCCAAGCAATCCCGCAACAAGCTAAGCCTCAAAACTGGCTCTAGCACATTTCCGCATCGGCCTTTTGCATTTCCCACATGTGTTATCTAGAAACTTCCTCTAATGTGACGTCTACCCTGTTGCTGCCACTGGAAGTGATTCTTCCGACCTCGTGGAAATTTTCTCGTCACCCTCTCCTTGAGCCTTCCCAGCTTAGAAATCAAAACGCTGGATGGTTGTCCTATCTGCCCCACAGAAACCCCAGTGCAGCTATACGAGTGACTATGTCACCCTTTCTGGCTCTGCGTCCCCTCTGCGTGAGCCCTACTAGCTCTGTGTCACCCCTCCTGGGCCTACGTTGCCTATCTAGTGTTGATCTGCCTCTGTGCTATTGTATTCTCGGCCTTGGATGAAAATTCCACTGCCAAATAGAATTTCGACATAGCTCAAGTGTTGCTCCTCTGTGTGTTCTCCAACTAACCCCAACCCTTAACTTTAATACTTATCCAGTTTACGAATCAACGGTCATGATCTAATCTCTAATCGATGGCTAAGATTAGAAAAGACTTAATCCTCATCACTTAGAACACTCTCACCCACATGTTAAATTAATTCACTTTAATTATTTAATTTCCCTAAGTTTAGACTTAGGGTCCCCATTAAAATAATTAATTATTTGAATAGCTTAAGCTCCAGGTGGAATTTCTCCAAACGATTTCTGGGTCTTGGAGATCTCATGTGTTCTAGCCCCCACACAAAGTTTCGGAGCTAGAGCACATCTGATGCTACCCAAAAACCAACACACGAATCCCAAGGCATTTTGTAGTCAGATTGGGCACACAATTCAATATAATTTTCAAACTTTATTTTGCAAGACGTACAATAGTAATTGCCACGATTTTCGAGAGTTATTCAGCAGGTCTTTGGCACAAAAATTGAGGGTCGTACAGTGCATTTATTGCTTAGCTATTTGGAAAAAAAAATTAAGTACCATAGAGTAGGGTATTATTGTACCATAACGTGTGTTTTTCGAGGGTTGTACTACTGAGAGAAGGGCAATCATACAGCATGAAAATCGAGGGTGAAAGTTGATCGCTTTTGAGATAAGTGTAATATCCCAAACGAGATACTTTGGGGAAATCTAACTTTGCAGAGATTTAACCCAACCAAAATTACTCATAAAATTACCACTCACTTAACAAAAGATTGTCATGTAAAATATAACAAATAAAATGCATGCAATTCAATCATACAATGAGCAGAAATAATCTCAGTTTTTATTATCATAAGAAACAGGGGTTTACATGTTGATACAACAAAATAGTTGATATGGAAACTGACCTCAAGAACGAGCTCCAATTTTGTGTTGGCCCTCCAAAATTGAATTGAAATGTCACTGCTAAGCTCTCCTTTGAATTTTGCATTAATTCACCAAGGGGAGATGAGTACTCGCCCAATTTGACTAAACCACCCGAGGGGTTTCTGCCCTAGGGCTACCAATGAAGTAGAGATTCAGTTTCTCAACCTCTCATACAAGAAGAAATATCAAATCCAATATGTCCTCTTATGGCCTCCTCCTCCTCTTTTTATAGATCTGATGGACCCCTCTAGAACCTCCCATTTTATTATTATTTTAATCATTGAGCACTTCTCCCTCTTTTATTCCATTTAAAATATTCTTTTTAATGTGGGAAAAGGGTAAATTGACCATCATGCCTCCTCAGGTCATTGAAAGCCACTACTAATGATGCCATCATGTGGATCTTCTTGTTCCGGTTCCAACGAGCTATTACACTCATGTGTTGTAATATTCCTAATTAGCAATGGCTAATTGGAATATTCGATTTTGCTCAATTTTGCCTTCTATAGTTTATTTATAAATAAAAAGGTGAGTAAAGGGGGATATAACTCACTTTGGGAATAAAGTCACTCCCTAGTAGCACAACGTTATAACTTAAAGGGAGCCAAGGGGGGCCAAGGACCACGTAGAGAGGGGGCCCACGTATGCACTAGGAGGGACTACGCAGATGGAGAGGAGCACGTGGCAAGAGGGAGGCTACGTTGAGGAGATGGGCCTTAGGGTTTTGAGAGAGGCCAACGTTATAAGAGAGGGAGAAGCCTCCTCATTTGATCATTCGAGTTAATGCATTTGAGCTAGTCACTTCGACTTCTTGAGCACGCTCGCTGTTTACCTGTCTGCAGCACTGTTTAGTGGATCGAGTGTCTCTGATCGGAGATCTCACCCTTAGCCCCAGGGGACTTCGAGTGCTTGCTCGGGCAAGGTAGTTTCATCATCATTTTGTGGGAGAATTGGTGTTTGGGTTTTCTGGCGGAGCTGGGCATCCAGAGACTGCGCAGTCTTGAGAGGGAGGACACAGTCCATTCTAGAGGAGCTCTGGATTGAGTTTCTTGCAGGGATTTTGAGCTTGGAGATTAAGCAGGGGACCAGCCCTTGCCTGTTGGAGGATTTTGGTGGAGTTTGAGGCTACATTTTAGTAGTTCCTATTCAGCCTCTGCACAGAGCCTTGGAGATCAGCGTAATTCCCCAAGGGGGTGATTTTCGGGGGTCAGCCATTTCAAATATGATTTCTGGGTTTTGCTATGATTGGTGAGTAGAGGTGGATTACAGATTTTCAGCTCATTCCGGCAAGGGGATCAGCCCCAAATCATCAGTTCATTTCAGCAGTAGAAGCTACATGGCAGTTTTCCAGCAACTGGGACGCAGTTCAAAGAGCAGCCATTTCTTGGACATTCTGAGAGTATTTCTTCACTTGCCTTGAGCAAGTCTAGGTGCCATCACTCCGATCACCTATTGTACTTCATTATATTTCTCAGTATAATAAAATGGCTTAGCATTCTCTCTCTATATTTCTGGAGCATTTGTTATACATTCTATCTATGCTATTATGTGTCTGCATTACTGTTATTTTTATATCTTCGAGCATTCTAGTTCTATACCACTTGGTGTGTTGTCCTCATACTCTTAGACAAAGTCTAGAAAGGGCCAGGCAGCCTCCAGATCTCACCCTCTTCTCAGAGGTGAAATATCTGGTAAACGCCCTCCCAGTCCATCTCTGGTTGGAGTTTGCTTGTGTTTGAGGGATATCCCTGAAAAGGGATATACAGTGGTATCAAAGCATAGTTCTGGCTCAGCCTGTGGAGCTAGTTGTCTATGACACCAGGGAAGAAGCCCTACATTTGTTACAGAGGCAGGAAGTACAGAGATCTTGAGCGTAGGTTGGAGAACACCTACGGAGAGGGAGACTGTGTTCGAGTGGTGCACACAGAACAAGAGGAGCCTGTGATAGACGCAAAGTAGGAGGAGCCTGTGTTAGATTCAGAGCAAAGAGAGCCGATGGCAGATGATAGTGAGGCAAAACAGTTTGGGGAGGCACTCCTCAAATCGGTGCAGGATCTAGCAAGACAGATTGAAGTGATGGGTCAGAGATTCACCGCTGTGGAGGCTAGACAGCGTGAGACCCCACGGGTTTTCCAGGTAGGTGAGGGATCGGGTACATCCCACCATTTTCCGGAGCATGGTGCTACTCAGCGTGATCCTACTCAGCAGATGGCTTCACATGCACCTACACGCTCTACCATGCCCACTTTTCTGGGAGCAGACACAGGGGCAGGAGCCCAGCAGGAGACATAGCCCGGCCATATGGGCGATTATTTTGCAGAGTATCAGGCCTATGGGCAGGAGTTCAGGGATGCTCTCTCGTTCAAAGATTTTGTTCAGCTCCAGCGGGACAATAGACCCCGCGACCATCATAGATGTCACCGGCATTATCATGATGGAGATACCCACCGCACAGCTAGCAGATTCCACTTGCCTACGTTTGATGGTTCATCAAACAATTCGGCGAAGTCTTGGGTGGAGAAGCTGGACATCTATTACCAGCTTAACCAGATGTCGGAGACGGAGGCCATCAAGGTGGCGACATTACATTTGGATGGTGAGGCCCAGCACTGGTGGTTCCATGGGATGGTTACACTCGAACATTCTACAGTGACGACATATGCCGAGTTGACCAGGAGGTTGATAGAGAGATTTGACCGGAGGGATTCGGAATAGCACTTTGTTGAGCTGACAAGGCTCAAACAGACCGGGAGCCCAGAGACCTACATTGCAAACTTCTTGCGGGTTTCAGTGATGGTGCCAGATCTATCCGCGACGCGGATGATCTACATGTTTGTTGAGGGGTTAGCAGAGCCACTTCGAGGTCTAGTCAGATCTACTAGACCAGCCACACTCCAGGATGCTATTAGCAGGACCCGAGAATTACAGGATGCCTTACCAAAGACCCGGACACCTTACCCCCAGAGACAGGCTTTCCAGCCCAAGGGGAAGGACATGAGGATTCCACCTCCAAAGGGGAATCCAGGACGGGCACAGATGGATGATGATGCTAGGAGGGAGTTGAAGAAGAAGCAGTTGTGCTTTACTTGTCAGGAGCTGTGGGCACCGGGACATAGGTGTGCTGCTGGCAAAGCAAATTTTATTGAGGTCTTCTCCGAGAGCAGCGGGGAAGAGGATGAGGAGGATGACGTGGAGGTCGGAGACAGTCATGCAGCACAGGATCCTTTTCCACCTCCACTGCCAGCAGCAGGTGGTGCGGCTTTTGCACCTACCGAACGGGCCCTTGTAGCATTGCGAGGAGTTCCCAAGTACTTGACGCTGCACGTACAGGGGACAGTACGTGGCCAGCGAGTATCAGTTTTGGTTGACAGTGGGGCAACCCACAACTTCATCGATGCACAGATGGTTGAGCGGAGAAGTATTCAGACTGAGAACTTCGATGGATTTTCAGTTTTGGTCCCAGGAGATCAGACCATGATGTGTGCTCGTTATGTTCCGGAGTTATCAGTGACGATGGGCACCTACACACTGACTGATCACTTTTTCGTGGTCAATATTCCGGACACCAACATGGTACTGGGTGTTCAGTGGCTTATCACTCTAGGGAAGGTCACTACAGATTGGAAGGCCCTAGAGATGGAGTGGGATGATGAGAAGACAGGGAGGCATAAGAAGATACGAGGACAACACACATATCCGCCTCAGACTGTTTCGGCTCATCGGATGGAGGCAGTCTTCCGTAAGGGAGACATAGAGTGGGCAGTGGAGCTGCATGCATCAAAGGCAGGGACTACAGGGCAGACGGTGCACCCAGAGATACAGTCCATCCTTGACAGGTATGCCACAGTGTTTGGGGATATTCCGCCGAGACAGCCACCGGACCGGGGGTTTGAGCACACCATTGAGCTTGAGCAGGGCATACAGGCAGTGATTACTACCCCCTATAGGCATCCCAAAGCCTATTGGGATGAGATTGAGTGGGCCATCCAGGAGTTGCTGGCTCTTGGGCACATTCGGTCGAGCACGAGTCCTTTTGCTTCTTCCGTGGTGTTGGTGAAGAAGAAGGACAGCACCTTGAGGATGTTTATTGACTACAGGGCCCTAAACAAGAAGACCCTGAAGAACAAGTAACCTATACCCAGGATCGATGAGTTGATGGATGAGTTGAGAGGAGCCCAATTCTTCTAAAAGATTGATTTGAGATCGGGGTACCATCAGATTTGCGTGAGGGAACAGGACATTCCCAAGACTGCCTTCAGGTGTCACTATGGGCACTTTGAGTTTTTGGTGATGCCCTTCGGGCTAACCAATGCCCCAACGACATTCCAGTCCTGCATGAATCACATCTTCCGCAGTCACTTGAGGAAGTTTGTGTTGGTGTTCTTTGATGATATCCTCATTTACAGTAGGACTTGGGAGGAGCATCTCCAGCACATTGAGACGATGTTGCGCATTTTGGAGGAGCAGCAGTTCGATGCCAAGCTCTCCAAGTCTGAGTTTGGGTTGATGGAGATGTTGTACTTGGGACATATCATAGGGGTGGACGAAGTGAGAGTCCACGAGGAGAAGATCAGGGCCATCAGATATTGGCCAGAGCCGAGGAACGTGACAGAACTTCGAGGATTCATTGGCATTTGTACTTATTACAGGAAGTTTGTCAAGAGTTTCTCACAGCTTGTTGCACCCCTTACAGATTTGACGAAGAAGGGGGCATTCAGTTGGTCGGATACAGCGCAGCGAGCCTTTGACAGGCTCAAGGAGGTGATGAGCAGCTGCCCTGTGCTTGCATTGTCGGATTTTACGCAGCCATTTGTTTTGAAGTGTGATGCGTCGAGAGAGGGGATCGACGAAGTATTGATGCAGGGAGGTCACCCAATAGCCTTTGAGAGTCTGAAGCTCCTTCCACACGAGAGGTTGTATTCTATATACGACAAGGAGATGTTGGCCATTATGCATGCATTGGCCAAATTTCGGCAGTATTTAGTGGGTAACAGGTTCAGGGTGAGGACTGATCACAACAGCCTCAGGTTCTTTTTGGAGCAGAAGTAGCTATAGGAGAGGCAGCAGAAGTGGATCAGTAAGATCCAGGCATATGACTTTGACATTGAGTATGTCAAGGGTAAGAACAATGTGGTAGCAGATGCCCTTTCACGTAGACAAGCCACATTGTCTCTTATGAGCTTGGATACAGACTGGAGGGCTCGACTTTTAGTAGAGTACTCCAAGGACAGATTTGCACGTGAGGTTCTGGATGGACAGGTGGCAGATGACAGGTACAGGGTGGTCGATGAGATCATCTATTACAGGGACCAGATCTTCTTGGCTGAGGGATCTCAGCTCAAGAAGAAGATACTTCAGGCATCACATGATTCACCATTGGCCGGCCATCAGGGGTTTACCAAAACCTACAAGGCCATTAGAGAGAGGTTCTCATGGAAGGGCCTCAAGGAGGACGTACTCCAGCACATCAGGGAGTGCGATGTTTGCCAGAGGAACAAGGGGGAGATGAGCCATCCCGCAGGATTATTGCAGCCTCTTCCCATTCCGGAGGGAAAATGGGAGAGTATTTCGATGGACTTCATCACAGGGTTGCCCATGGTGCAGGGCAAGGATTATATCTTTGTTGTCGTTGATCGACTGACAAAGTATGCACATTTCTTCGCCATATCCACGCACTACACAGCAGCACAAGTGGCCAAGCTGTTCTTCAGAGAGGTTTTCAGGCTACATGGTCTTCCTAAGACCATCATCAATGACAGGGACAGCCGCTTCATGTGCAGATTTTGGCAGGAGCTTTTTCGGTTGGTGGGGACGGAGTTGACACCAAGTACTAGTTATCACCCACAGACGGATGGGCAAACGGAGGTAGTTAACAAGTGGCTGGAGGGCTACTTGCGTAACTATGTCAGTGGCCAGTAGCGAGCATGGCTGAAGTGGCTGCATCTGGGAGAGTACTGCTACAACACTACACATCACATGTCCATTGGTATGTCTCCATTTTACGCTTTGTATGGATATCATTCTTTGTCTTTTGTTGATGTGATGTTTGGTGCTAGCAAGGCTCCAAGAGCCAAGATTTGGATCCAAGAGAGTCAGGATATTCTCCGAGCTCTCAAGGATAATATGGCTACAGCGCAAAACCAACAGAAGTTGTATGCCGACAGAGGTCGGGTGGTGAGACAGTTTGAGGTAGGGGAGTTGGTCTACCTACGATTACAACCATACCAACAGTCGTCACTGAAGTAGAAGGGAGCTGAGAATCTCAAGCCCCGCTTTTATGGGCCATATAGGGTGATACGCAGGATTGGGCAGGTTGCATATGAGTTGGAGCTGCCCCAAGGCAGCAAGATTCATAACGTTTTTCATGTGTCATGCCTGAAGAAGGCACTAGGGCAGCAGGTGATAGTGACAGATGAGCTACCACCCACGGATGATGAGGGGCATTTGGTGTTGCAGCCAGAGGCTATTATTGATACCAGGGAGAGGCAGCTACAGAGCAGGACATTCCGGGAATTCTTGGTGAGGTGGAAGAATTTGCCGAATGAGGATGCCACTTGGGAGAGTGATAAAATTTTGCAGCATCCATCACTTCAGTTGCTTAAGGACAAGCAACATTTTGTCGGGGGAGACTGTAATATTCCTAATTAGCAATGGCTAATTGGAATATTCGATTTTGCTCAATTTTGCCTTCTATAGTTTATTTATAAATAAAAAGGTGAGTAAAGGGGGATATAACTCACTTTGGGAATAAAGTCACTCCCTAGTAGCACAACGTTATAACTTAAAGGGAGCCAAAGGGGGCCAAGGACCATGTAGACAGGGGCCCACGTATGCACTAGGAGGGACTGCGCAAATGGAGAGGAGCACGTGGCAAGAGGGAGGATACGTTGAGGAGATGGGCCTTAGGGTTTTGAGATAGGCCAACGTTATAAGAGAGGGAGGAGCCTCCTCATTTGATCATTCGAGTTTATGCATTTGAGCTAGTCACTTTGACTTCTTGAGCACGCTCGCTGTTTAGCCTGTCTGCAGCACTGTTTAGTGCATCGAGTGTCTCCGATCGAAGATCTCACCCTTAGCCCCAGGGGACTTCGAATGCCTGCTCGGGAAAGGTAGTTTCATCATCATTTTGTGAGTGGATTGGTGTTTGGGTTTTCTAGTGGAGCTGGGCATCCAGAGACTACGAGTCTTGAGAGGGAGGACGCAGTCCATTCTAGGGGAGCTTCGGATTGAGTTTCTTGCAGGGGTTTTGAGCTTGGAGATTGAGAAGGGGACCAGCCCTTGCCTGTTGGAGGATTTTGGTGGAGTTTGAGGCTGCATTTAAGTAGTTCCTATTCAGCCTCTGCGCAAAGCCTTGGAGGTCAGCGTAATTCCCCAAGGGGGTGATTTTCAGGGGTCAGCCATTTCAGATATGATTTCTGAGTTTTGTTGTGATTGGTGAGTAGAGGTGGATTCCAGATTTTCAGCTCATTCCAGCAAGGGGATTAGCCCCAAATCATCAGTTCATTTCAGCAATAGCAGCTACACGACAGTTTTCTAGCAGCCGAGACGCAATTCAGAGAGCAGCCATTTCTTGGACATTCTGAGAGTATTTCTTCACTTGCCTTGAGCAAGTCTAGGTGCCATCACTCCGATCACCTATTGTACTCCATTATATTTCTCAGTATAATAAAATGGCTTAGCATTCTCTCTCTATATTTCTGGAGCATTTGTTAGACATTCTATCTATGCTATTGTGTGTCTGCATTACTGTTATTTTTATATCTTCGGGCATTCTAGTTCTATACCACTTGGTGTGTTGTCCTCATACTCTAGACAGAGTCTGGAAACGGCCAGGTAGCCTCCAGATCTCACCCTCTTCTCAGAGGTGAAACATCTGGTAAACGCCCTCCCAGTCCATCTCTGGTTGGAGTTTTCTTGTGTTTGAGGGATATCCCTGAAAAGGGATATTACATGTGTTATGTCAAGTATTCCTCTCGAAATACCACCTTTAGCGTAATTAAGTGAGTTATGCCCAATAATAACCCCTTTTTTTTAAAGTTGTCAAAATGCAACAAAACAAAAGGAAAATTGTGCAGATGATGGAATATGCCAAGAAAATGCCACTACACCCCATGAAACTAATCAAAACCCCATGAAACATCTCCAAAAGCCCCTGGGCCCGCTGATGAATAAGCCTGCACCAATGACCTATCTTCCCCCAACCCTAAAAGTCGATCCTAAACATGCCATGAGGAACATCACAATAAGTAATGAGCATTAATTGGTGGAAATTGTATTTGATGTAAACTCAGAAATTTTTTATGAGCTCTTTTACAAATTCATCATCTCTACTATTTTTCCCTTTGGGGTTTTTCTAGAGGCTTTGCCCAAAATCCTGTGTCAAATGTGCAGTGTTTACTATTAATTTTTAGTTGTTAAAGATCATATTTAGTCATGTGTATTTATGCTCATAAAAATCAAATTGCATTATTAGTGAAGCTTTTATTGGAGAGAAAAATCAGAGAATTGGCTAAGTGTTTGACAAAATTCCTACAAGAGAAAACTAGATTGTAGGTGAAATTTCAAAATTTAGTGGCAGTTGGCCTAAAGTGAGAGAAATACGATAAGGTGACAATGGGTGTATTTCTAATAGTGTTTATCGTATAGCAGTCTTGGTCAAACCTTGCCAACACTACTAAATTGAGCAGTAATAGGAGGGAGTGTTGATCTTGTAGCTTCGGAAGATCTTTACATAGGCTTATGTCTAGCATGTAGGAGAAGAATTCCTCTTTAGGTGGTTGTTCGAGAGGAACAACTAGTATGATCTCCTTCGTATGTTTTAACTTAGGAAAAAGTACATTGATTAATTATTTAATTAACATTGACTTTGGTCTAATGTTTATCTAAGGATAAATATAAAATTATTTAAGTCACTTAGATCTAATCTCCATAGTTGATCTAAAAAGGCTAGGATTTAATCTTAGTCCTCTGTCACTTTGGAGATTAGGGATTTGGATCATGGAAAAATTATAAGGAGAACCTATGCGAGGGGATGCAGACACATTACATTGCTATTATTGACAGAATGATTATCTCAAGAAGTGAGACTACATAGCTGAAGAGAAGGGAAAAGGATTGCGACAAGAAAATTTGGTGACAAATTTCAGGGAGGTCGAGGTTAGAAGAGAGAGAGAATTGTTAACGAGGACGGTTGAATTCTAGTTCCAATTATCCAAGGGCCAATATTTCTCAAGCGCGCACAGGTTGAACAAAGGGAGAAAGAGACCTCGAGTTAGAAAGTGAAGGAGGCCGATTTTTCAAGGCTGAAATTTTTTAGGAGAGTCGAATTCCTTGGGACCGGTTTCCAAAGCAATTGAATACCAAGTTCCACATAGCTATAAATTTTTGTGTATTCTGTGCGTCTAGGGCCTAATTTTCTTAAGTAACATAAAGTGAACGATGAATGTTTTCGGAAGAATTTTTTTGTTGTGTGATTGATTTTCCTATTTTATTTCTATTGCAAATATAATTTTTGAAAGTTAAAATTCAGTGAATTTATTTTCCAACAATTTTCATATTTTACTGAGTAGATAATTTCTAGGTATAAAATAATTGTTGAGGTATAGTAAATCCGATATGTTACTAGATATTGAACATGGTACCATAGCACTAGAAACTCTTTGGGGGAGATCATATAGAACAAAATTACTAGTAAATTTTTTATCTTGCAATAAAGCTTTTGTGGTTGATCAATCGGGTGAGATCTAAGTTATTGGAAACGTCTCTCCCAACCCCTAGAAACATCGTTCTGTGTTTCAAAAACGGAAACTCGTACAAAACGGCACGGAAACAAAACTAATACGTTTAGGAATCATTTCAATTTTTTGGAAACAGCAGATCAGTTCTGAAATGTTTCAGCCATTTTTTTAAGGGTTTTGGATTTGTTTACGAAAATTTGGATACATATCCGGGAAAATTGTGATACGTATCTGAATTTTTGGAAAAGGATCCACGCGTCTAAGTCTTTGCCGAGAACAGAAATTCATTTGTGGTTTTTTTGCTTGGGGAAAAGTCCATTTGCCGCCCTCTTACCTATTCATGCCATTTGCGCATTGGAGGAGGTCGTCATAAATCATTTTAGGGCAGCTGCTTGGAGTTGGAGGAGCCCGGAGGCCATCACTGCTTGGAGGAGGCCGTCTCAAGACCCCTGCATACAGCCTATCTACCACAACCAACGAATCTATCATCCGGTACAAGTTGGATATGTTGAGATTCGAGAAAGATTGTGTATTAAATAAAAACAATGGATTTTACAATCACGTCAAACTTCAAAGCGGTGGATATTTGAAGGGATATCCATGAAATGTATATGGAAACATTGATTCTCAAGCACAAAAAGAGGCTTAACCCTTACAAAGCATGATTGAGAGGCTACCTTCAAGTTGAGAGTAGCCCGCAAACTAAGCCCACAAATAGGCTTAAGTAGTTGTAATCTCAACAAGCTTCGCTCTCGAGAAGAAATGGAAACTCAAGAGAATAATTTCTACTACTCAGTTTCCATTTAATTTAATTGTAGTTTGTATGCATCATAATTTAGTCACAAAAAGAGTTGAATAAAATAGATTTGATTATGCCTGTTTTACAGCCCTATATAGGAAGATTGCTACAGAAACAAAAAAATATTAATGTTTAGCTAACGAGTTTAATGGTTGGCATTCAGGCCCACCTCAACTTGTCAAAAGATTTGAGTAGATCGATGACCAATGTGATCATGTCAAAGATGAAGGATTTATCCTCTTACTGTGAGATCTAGACAACATTAAACCAGCTACCAAATTCTGCCAAATAGTCAAAACATTAAACGTTTTGAAAAGTTATTGATACCTGTAAATAAATAAATTCAAAAAAAAAAAAAAAAACATGATTGTATCTGTAACATAACATGAATTCAAAACAGAATAGGTTTAAGTAGTTGTCATCTGAACAAGCTCCCCTCTCAAGAAGAAATGGAAACTCAAGAGAATAATTTATACTACTTGGTTTCCATTTAATTTAATTGTGGTTTGTATGCATCATAATTTAGTCACAAAAAGAGTTGAATCAAATAGTGCCTGTTTTACAACCCTGTGTAGGAAGATTGCTACAGAAACAAAAAATTATTAATGTTTATTTAACGAGTTTAACGGTTGCCATTTAGGCCCACTTCGACTTGTTAAAATATTTGGGTAGATCGATGCCCAATGTCATCCCGTCCAAGACGAAGGATCTATCCTCTGATTGTGAGATCTAGAAAACGTTAAACCAACTACCAAATTCTACCAAATAGTCAAAGAACTAAACTTTTTGAAAAGCTATTGATACTTGAAAAAAGCATGATTGTAACTCTAACATAACATGAATTCAAACAGAAAATGGTCAGATCTTAATCTTTCTCAGGGTCTTGATATATTTGTCAAACCCTTTCAAGCTTTAAGCAATAAAGTTCCTTTTTTTAAATTTTCTTTACTTTTAAAGTTGTATGGTTCTAACACATTTGTCGTATCCGTTTCAAACCCTGTATTCGTATCCGTTCACGTATCTGTTTCAGTGCAACTTCGGGTGAGATGGCATCATCAAGTATTGAACTGGTCATTGAACCAGAAAACCCTCTGAACTGGGAACCGGTACGAACTAGACTGAAATTGGTAAAAAACTGAACCAAAAAACCGATCGACCAAAAACGCATAAAATATTCAAATTTTAAAGAAAAACATATATATTCATGAGCATCCATATGAATCCAAAACATTTGTCCACAAATAAGAAAAAGTTATCATATATATAGCATATAAGGATGCATATAACCAAAATAGCATCGAGTGCAATCCACCTCTGAACCGAAAATACATCAACAAATAGGCTCTAGATGGCCTCTAGCATCCAAAAAAAATCATGCTAAAACAAATACCTACCTATCATCAAAATCATCACCTATATTGGGATCTTCATCATCAATATCACCCCTCTAAACATTAGAATAAGATAGAAAACATAGCATGTCAAGTCAAGATTTTGTTTAAGTGATGGGTACATTTTTAGTAGGGTCATGATAGAGGAGTTTGACAACCAATGCCACGAACATCAAGGTACATAGAGGGCTTGCTGCTCTGATTAGATACTAGTTCCATACCCTTGTACATGACAATATCCAATGGAAATGTTGCAATCCCCATAATCCTGAAATCCTGAAAAACTGCTAACTCTACTGGATTTTGAATGAGATCTAAAAGTATACTTTCTCCATCTGAAATCCAATGAGGTTGGAACGACTCTGAAATATCGTGAGTCATTTTATGAGGACAAAATAGCCCATGAAAGGAAGTATCAGAGCATTGTAACGGGAAGGAGAAAATGAAAAAATCCATAGAGAAGATCAATAAAGTATTAATTTGCAGCAATAGAGGCCAAACTGATTAGAGAGATAACCTTGTAATCCCTAAAGAAAATTGATCATAAAATTTTCCAAGAACCAAGAAAATGATGTTGGAATTCAATTTGAAAATGGACAGTAGATAGACTCTCTATGAACACACTGAAGAGAACTTGAGGAAAGATAGCTTCTGAGGGACTGTTGATCAGAGAAGGGAATCTATTCATTGTTTTGTGTGGGGCAGGTTTTGTGAGTACCAAAGCTGGTCTGATTGAGACACTCATAAACATATACTCAACAGTAGGTTTCTTGGTTGATATCTGATGCTTTTTGGGATTGGAAAAATGACTAGAGACTCAGAGAGTATCTTGAAGTTGCCATCTATGACCTAGTGGTCTCATAGCCCAACAATGGGGTCGTGTTGATATAAACAATGTTCATTTCCAAAGAAATATCCAACGTAAGGACAACAAACAGAAATCCATATAGGAAAAATAATAAATAATTGAATAAGATTGAATGAATGATAAATTGATGATATAATAACATGTGATAGTGTATTTATATGCATTGATTAGTCACCATCCACTTTAATTTCTTATACCACAACTTTTGTTTTGCTAAAGCTAACTCTTCATATCACCCTGGGCCTCCATTGCATAGCTTTAGTGATCCTATTCTAGGAATATCCCCTATGTGCTGGAGGAGAGCCAGCCAGAAGTGAAAGAGGGTGTTGTTGTGGTGACAATAGAGAACCCCTCTTTGTTCCCTCAAGGTTGTACTTGTGTTTAAGGACTTTATCACTTGAAGTGCACCTTTGTGTGGTAAAACTCCATTAACATCCTTGTACTTTGAGGGCAAGATAGTCCAGTGAAATCTCATTTCAAACTCACGTCTGTAGCAACTTTGTATCCACCACAGGTATAGTCTCTTTTCTGACACTACTGGCATCTAAATATATGAACTACAATTGTCATGGTACATAGAGAATGGCTTTGTGAGATAAAAGCCCACATTGCTATTCTTACACAGGTCTCTATCTTCTATCGGTGTCTTTTGAAATTTAAACTGTCCATATTGAAAGATACAATATTTCTGGATTCCACGTTTCTATGTTAGAGTTCTCCATCCATTATATCTTTCAAGTATATCTAAAACAAAACAAAATGTTTGTTAAGAGCATGACATCAGTTGACAATATGCCTGCTAACATCCATTCTTCTTCGTAAATTATTAAACATCTGAGAACGTTAAAGATCTTGATCAAGATATAGCAGATTTTTAAAATAGCTGACCTTAGAATCCCTTCAGGGTCAAAAGGAGCATGGCACCATGAAGGAGCATTTGATGGAACTGGACCATAATCTGGAGAATTGACACTGCACTCCTACATCATATAGATTGAAACTCAAATAAGAATGCTTCAAACAATGACCAATTATTACCATGCAGTAAATTCCATTCAATAAGAAAGCAATATATTACTCTAAAAGATCATATTACCTTTGTCCGCACATACACCGGCCGCTGATGCAGGTGTCCAATACCTAGAATATAACGATCAATCATACCAACAGCATTACAAGCTGGTCCAACATCACCTCTTACACCACATTTTACCTGAAAGTAATCCATAGGAAAGCACTGCATCAAAAGTCGCTCTAACTGTCAAAAGAAGAAGAAAACTTATGTTTCCCTGACCTCGACTGGTTCAATGCCGATACAAACAAAAGGATGCACCTAATAAATGTAACAAGACATAAATTTGTCTCATCTCTATCTTTATGTCGCTTATAAAGACAATATTTAAGGAAGAATGACCCATAAATTCATATGAAAGAAAAAAGATACAAGCAGGCAATCACTTTGAAGGGAAGAATACAGGTCCCCACAAAATTAGAATAGAATAATATAAATAGAAAAAATAGTATACGCCAGACAAATAAATAAGCTAATCACATAGAATTCCAGAACTATGCCCATCCATTGATATTGCAGAACAGTAAAATAACCAGTGTTGTTATCTTTGGGAGAAACAGGAGGGGAATGGACAAAAACAAGCAAGCAACAGATATGCTTGGGGCACCACTAAGAACCATAGAAAACTTTTAGTCGTAGCATTAAATCAACAAACTAACAATGGGCTTTGGGTAATCCTTGTGGAAGAATTATTGTTATCAAATGGTCTCCTTGACCCCGAAAGATAAAGCTCTAGGAAAAAATTGTAAGGGAATTCAACACGCAATGGGTAATCCTTGTGGAAGAGTTATTGTTATCAAATGGTCTCCATGACCCCGAAAGATAAAGCTCTAGGAAAAATTTGCAAGGGAATTCAACACGCAATGCACCTTCTAAGATTCTATACAATAGTGGTGATTGATCCTTTTACTGCAGCCAACATATATTTCTGGCAAAAGAATATGGCAATCAATGAACCTCCCATGTGTCTGAAATTCCCATGATTAGCAGTCGGGGTGATCACCAATGTAGGAGCATGTCTAGCCCACGTCGGGTGCACCTATGTCTTTTCACGTGGTTATGAGTCTATAGAGTTTGTAGGTGTCCTTAGCTTTTCTGTCGTATTCCCCTCAAATGTTTTATTAGACACGGCAGTCTCACAATCAGCAACATTTTCACACTTCCCAAGGCAATTCATGTTTCTCAATGCAATGTGGTCTTAGAAGTCAAAAAGTCAACAAGGTGTCTGATTGCAAAGCTAAATGAAAGGCTGACATGCCACATGGAATTTTTCCGTTGGGTGAGGAATTCTCAACATATGGTTGGTCAAAACTAATCAATAGGGGTGCACATCTTTCCAAGTTAAAAACAGGTGGAGCATTGCAGTATTTTGGACATGCATTATGTCCAAAGTTATCTACTCAATGAGAGGAACAAAACCCATGTTTTCAATTTTCCAAATCCTCAAGGGCATTAGAGATCATCCACCTGGGCATGATTATGTGGCATAACAGGTTTCCAAGTGCCATAATAGGGGTTGGTTTTGTCATAATTTGATATGTTATATGTCAAAATTGTTCTACAAAACGGGAGAAACAACACCCACATCTTGGTTTCTCCAAATTCCCAAGGGCATTAGACACCCAGCACAGGGCATGATGATGTGGCAATGCAGGGCATAATTCGGTCAAAAGAAGTAAGACCTAGACGAAATTAGGACGAGTTACAGCAGACCCAAGTGGTAGAATTGGCAAATTCAACAATGCGTAGGAGACCTATAAAAGGGTGGTCAGTTTGAGTTTCTATGCATGAAAAAGTCAAGTTAAAGGGTGAGATAGATGTTGGAAAGGTCGCAGAGAATATTGAGCACTAAAGGTTGTTATTCTTCATCTTGTTGACATCCAGATTCATTGCAAGTGGAACATTGGGCTTCCTTGGGTTTTGTGGGAGTCATTTCGACCCCTTAGCGACCAAAATCATGAATTTAATGTAACATTTTAATAAAAAATTACTAATTCACCATCATGTGGATGACTAGTAAATATTATTTTCTAGCGGGAGTCAAACTAGCCGTTAAAAACATTTTATAAAATGTTAGCCTCTCCTCTAGTAATTGTTGTTTATTGTGAGAGCATTTGATGCCATAATATAAAGAAACCAATTTGCAAAAAATACTCACTTGTGCATTTCAGTTGTATTGAGTTGATTTTTCTATTCTTTCCTTTTTCAATCTTTTGCTTCCATCATTGGGCTTTTTACATTTGTTTTGCAGGTACAATTCTTCCATCACAAGATCAACGTGGGAATCCATTGAAGGACATACAATCTCGTGGAAGGGAAGAATCCAATATTGCCATTTGCTAGCCACTAAAAACACACTTTTCCAAGTGGTGGACAAACCCTCCAGGCAAAATCTCCATCCAGAATTGTGGGTTGTTGGTGCTATAGTTTCTACTTTAGTTGGGGCACCTCGAATAAGTAGGTTCTCCTAGTGAGCAAGAGCTTCCAGTAAGCAATTTCAAGGCTAAGGGAGTGGGATAGTTTCACCGCAACTCCTCATTCTTTAATATCAAAAGGGAAGGCTTGACAAAAGAAACATTGTGATCGCAACTTTACAAACTGGTGAGTTAAGAAGGAAAGGTAAAAACTCACTATTCAACCCCCATCTATTTTTTAAAAATCTAAAACAATTTATCTATTTTGCTTGGTTAAAATCATAAAAGCTAGTAAAACCCTTGGAGAAAAGAGACTAAATTTAGATTTTAACCAAGGGATAGATTTATCTATTTTCTTCAATTTATTTTGCATATTTTACATTGGTATATCTAGTTTCTATGAGTAGATTTGTAGGTGTATATTGTTGTCATATTTTTTAGATTGCAGATTTTACCAAAAAGGTACACAAAAAGGCTTCATACATCTAATACTTTATCTTTGCATTGTATCAACTCATATTTGTTATAATTGTTTTATTATTACATCAACAGTTTATAAAAACTTATCTCAGCCCCTTAAAAGTTACATTAATAACATGAATAATTTTTTGGGTATACCCAAGGCATTTTGACCCCAAGACCTCCAAAAGAGAATTTCCAAAATATTGGAAATTCAATTTTGCAGCAGGTCCAATGCTTAAAGGTGGTTTAAATTTATCATACGTCAGTCTTTTAGCCTTTTCACCCCTAGATCCAAAATCTAGAAGTGTTTTGATACTTATTGATTGCTTATTGTTAGACACCTAATCCTTAGGGAATGGGTGAAATTGTAAATATAAATATGAAAATACGAAACATTAAAATAGGAATAGGCATCAAACCTTGGAAGTCGAAACCAAAGGTGACAACATCATTGTATATATATGTGTTTGGTTAACAGAAATTCATTCAAGTTCGAGATTTACCATCCTAGCATGACAATGGTATCAAAGCCAATTAACTCCTTCGCTCTCTACAATCTCTGCCTATCACTTTATTGATTCATCTATGCCATCTGCAAACAATTCGCATTTGTTTTCTGGTCTCTCTGCCTAGTTAAATCCCAATGGTTTCTTTTCATTCGTGTATGTTTCTTTGTGTTTTCGTACAAAGGCTGACAATCCGTATTCATGCTCTCTCTGAGCCCTAGGGTTCAACAATGTAATATCCCAGAAGAGAATTTTCAGCAGATCATGCCAGAAAAACGCATTCTTCAGTTAAGATGGCTTCAGCTATCATAGAATATGTCTGAAAATGTTCAGCAACCAAAATAAATAGCAACAGCAACCTTTACTCGGCTTTTAAGGGCAAAAAGGTGGGGAAAAGTGAGGATTTTGGCCCTAAAATGAGTGAATAAGGAAATCTGCGTAAAATGACGTGTCAAGGTTCTGGAATATGTTATAATAGGTCAAGAGGGACTTCCATGTCGAATTTCAGCTCAAACAAAGGCGTTTTGCTATGTTAAACAGTTCCTCCTTCCCGACTAGTCAAGAAAAACCCTGATTTCCCAAGACTTTGAGTATGCAAAATTTTACTGAAGCAAGGGCAGCGTATTTTCTGAAGGAATATGATGTATAACACTATGAATAATCAGATAATGAGTTTGAGTACAAGGCATAGGCTTTCAACAAGGTTAAACAGCAATTTTATATAGAAAACCCCTCAAGATAGAGGTGCCGCAAGACAAGAAAATAATCCAGAAACCCTACAGCGTTTTCTGCAGTAGCTGTGAGACAGAAGATGCATATATATCCAATAATAATGTATAGCAGCAGAAGAGAGTACAAATCTTGAGGAAACAACCTCTCAAGAGAAGAAATGCAAGCCTCCACAACACATGTACATAAACATGAAAAGTACTGCTATTTCTGCACAAACCCAGGCTATGAAAAACGCAGTCTAAGATAAAATGTTGCTCCAAAATAATGTCAACACATGGATATGACAATAGATGGCCCAAATACAATAGGGGAGCAAAGCTCTATCCCTTATAAGCAAAAATATCTCAATCCTCCAAGGGATTGGCTGAAATGCACAATACGACAAAATGTCGGAGTTGCTGGGCAGCTACTGCAACTCCAAACTGAAACCAAATAGAGAAGGCTGAAGACGATGAGAAACTGAAATACACCTCCTCCAATAGATCTCCAAAGTGGAAGGCTGATCCTTACACTTGAGATCTTCCCCTCAAATCAACCGGCAAACCCTCACTGCAAATACACCATGAAGATAACGCAGAACTGAGAGGGACTGCGCAGTAGTGGAAATAAACACTTTGGCCAAGTGCCAAGATCTGCAAATCAGCTCCAATATCTCCCAATCTGATCCTCCAAAGGAAAGAGAGACTCTCCCTCTGAAAAACAAGAGAAGGAGGTGGTGTCGTAAAGTCACCACGGCAACACCCTACAACCCAGTATTACGTTGCTGCAGCAATAACGCTGTCCTGGAGGATGATGCTAAGAAAATAACCTTGCCCGAGCAGGCACTCGAAGTCCCCCGGGGCTAAGAGTGAGATCTCCGCACGGAGACACTCGGTGCACTAAACAGTGCAGCAGACGGGCTAAACAGCCAGCGTGCCAAAGAAAGACAAATGTCTCACTCAATAATCAATAATCCAAGAATCCAAGCATGAATGAAATGAGGAGGCTCCTCCATCTTTTATAGTGTTGGTTTCCCTCCAAAACCCAACATAGCCTCTCTCTCCTCCACATCCTCATCCTTATCCACATTCTCATCCTTATCTACGTAGAAGCTTGGAGAAACTTCTAGAGTGTACATAGGCCCCCTCCTCCACATGGTGTTGGGTCCCCCCTTGACTCCCACTTAAGTCACAACATTGTGCTACTAGGTGGATGTCTTATTTCATTTAAGTGAGTTTAGACCCTCTTTACTCACTTTTTATTTATTTATAAACTATAGACGGCAAAATAAACAAAATAGAATATTCCAATTTGTTGTCGCAAATTAGGAATATTACAGTCCCCCCTGGCAAAATGTTGCTTGCCCTCAAGCAACTACCTGAACAAGTCTCCTCCTGGTGGATGCTCTCCACCGATACTGCAAAATATGCCTGGGTCCCAGATGCGCCACTGGATCTTCCCTGTACTCTGCATCATCCTGATATGAAGGGATCTCTCAATGCTAGGATCCTAAACTGATCTCTCATGGTACCAGCCAACCAACAATCCTCCCGGATCCCATTGCCACCATGGCCAATAATAGCCCAAGTCCCATGGCTCGGATTGCGCACTGCCTCTGGCTATGACTGATGAAGACCATGACCCCTGCTGCTTCGCATCTATGACTATGTAAGCTGGCCCATCAACTATGTACCAACTCATCACCTCTCTCCAATCAACTGCAAGGGTAGAACTGAAGAATCTCCACTCGAGGCATGGAGTCTGGAATGTAATGAGGAACATCTCCCTCATGTGGATCCTCCATCCCCAAGCAATCATCCAAACAACATGAGCCACCTCCCAACAGGGCAACTCCTGAAAATCTCCTTCCACCTCAAGCTCCGGTAATGAAGGTGGGTTGAAAATCTGAACTTGGCAAGCATCATAGCTTACCCCATGCTGTCCTTCTCTCCACTCATGACAAGTGTAGAGTGTATGCTGATCCTGGGCTGCAAAATCATTGCCCTCTAATGGCAAAGTGAAGAACAATCCTCCAAAGAAGGTTCCTCCAACAATGAAGAACAAGCTGGCCCAAAACCAACCATCCATGAAGAATAGGACATGGTCATCATGGATTATCCTAATGAGATGTTTTCTGAAGGTTTTACATGATGATACATGATGCAAACAATCTCTCACAAGGATACAGCGCAGTGTCATCCACTGCAACTTCAGAAAATTACATGGCAAACAATGTACAAGATCCATCACACCTACTAATGGATAGTAAATGGTTGAATATGACAACAACATGAGACCAAACACTTGCCCATGGCTGTACAATGGATGACTATCAATCTCATGGCTCACCTCAAAATAAAACACATATGTAGTAGTGGTGGCCATGCCTCCTCTCATGCTCCCATTAGAACATGTAGTGCAGAAAATACTCAAAGACACATCCAGCTCATGTGTCTCTCTCATAATCAAGCCTCCCATACAAATCTGATCGATATCAGCAAATGGAGACATGATCAGTAGCAAAATGAAGGAAACGCTGAAGGTTACAAGTGATGCAAAGAGGTACCAATAGCTTCCCCAACAAGTACAGCGCAGTTTTACAAGTTGCTGCTTGATGAAAGGCAAAATGTTTCTTGTTACATAGTTAATCATGCATGTATTTATATGATACATGCTATAGTGCAGCAAATGAACATACATGTAGTGATCAAACATTTGCCCAAGGCCACAAAAGAGATGGCTGCCTCCATCATGTAGATTGGCCCAATACAATTCATGGAGCAATGTGACAAGCTTGCCCCCTTGTGAAGCAATGCACTGCATAGGAATGGAAAGAGTGTGCAAATCAATGAATGTATAAACAAATCCCTCACCATATGCTGGAAGTAAGATGGTACATGGATCCATACATGAGTCCTCCATAGTGTTTTGGCCTGCTATGAAGAAGAATGAACCATGTGCTGCAAGAAAATAATCCTCCTCATGCTTGGAAACCCAAGTCAAGAAGGATATGCCATAGATGTCTCTATCATCATTACCTCCTCTTTGTCCATCAAGTGCAACAAATCTGAAGTGATCCTGGGACCTATGGGTTATAGATCCATCATATCTCTGCTGGGCACACTTCATCCATAAGACTCTGCTCCAAAGTGACAGCGCTGTGAGGTCATGCAAATAAGCTCCTGTCAATACAAGGCTCTGTTCTTTGACATGATCCTTGTCAAAGACTCCTCTAATAATGCTGCAAAAAATGTGGAATTCCTCCCAAGATGGAAGTGCTTCCAAGCCATCATCAAATATCAAGGAGATAATGCCATCTCCTCCTCCTGCAACATTATACAAAGTGTGAGAGCAAATCTTCCCTTGCTCTCCCAAGCAAAGCAACAAGACATTTTGCTGCCTCCCCATACCTCCATCATACCAATCATGTGATGAAGTCATAATGAATGATATGAGTATCATATCAACACCATGCATCCATACTCTATGTTGCTCAATGATGCAAGTATCCAGCCATCTTCTCCCCGTCCTCCTACTCTTAGGAAGAGTGTTTGCCAAGTGATGGCCAAACTCTTTCAAGAGTAACCAGCGCATCCAAGCCTCCTGCTGCCCGGTATCATAGATCTGCAAGTACAAGTGATGGCCAAACTCCCTCAAGAGTAACCAGTGCAGCCAAGCCTCCTGCTGCCCGGTATCATAGATCTGCAAGTAGCCTCCTAGATCCTTGCTCATCAACCACATCCACTTAATCACTTGTGGATGCCTCCTTCTTCTCCTCATCTTGGTACTCCTCCCATGAGGGCTACCATCCTCCCAAATCAAATTACTGATTTTGCACTTCATGGGATTTTGAAATATAAACTTCTCAAGGATCAATGAGACCCTATCAAGAATCAAATAGGTGGTAGGCAAAAACCTCCCATCATGATGTGCATGGCTCAAGGGATGTCCAACACAAGCATGAGAGATGTTATCCATCCTAAGATGTCCTCCATCTTCTATCTGCTCTTGTGAGAAGGGAAGAAAGTCATTGCACCCCATGGTGTTTCGAAGTGCATCTCCAGTGAGATCTCTCCTTGAGACCTCCCCTCCATCCATGTTGCACAGCGCAGTGCAACCAAGCTACTCTCGATTTGCATTTGGAACTTCTTGTAGAGCTGCAAAAGTCCCATCCTCAAAAGTGTCGGCTGCCCCAACTGTTGATGCATGTGGCTGCTCCTCCATGAGTGTGACAGCGTTTTCACAAGCCTCCTCAAGAGGTGATGTGATCTCTTCTTCTCGATTAGAATTGGAAGCGCATGGTACTTCCTCTTCTTTTTCTTCAATCTTCTTGACCTCCTCAACAGTGGATGCATCTTTTCTGGATCTGAAAAAGAATAAACTCTCCTTTTTCACCGTTCCGGTCTTCTTGGGCTTAGACTCACAGGGACTATTGGATTCCTCATGCATGGGAATAGGTGATCTCCCAGTAGTACGCTGCAAATCTGAACTCTGAACTCTGTATGCTAGAAACTCCATCCTCTCTGAGCTGACAGTAATCTTTGAAGGGAAAATTTGCTTTGAGGTCTTCCCCCATGGACTTCCATTCTCGGAAATAATCTCCAAAGGGTACATGACCATGCTTTTGTGAGATCCTCATATGTTCCATAGATAATTAGCTGCACAGGCTGAGCCAGAATTATGCTTTGATACCACTGTAATATTCCCAAAAGGGAATTTTCAGTTGATCATGCCTGAAAAATGCATTCTTTAGTTAATATGGCTTCAGCTATCATAGAATATGTCTGAAAATCTTCAGCAACCAAAAGAAATAGCAGCAGCAACCTTTACTCAGCTTTTAAGGGCAAAAAGGTGGGGAAAAGTGAGGATTTTGGCCCTAAAATGAGTGAATAAGGAAATATGCGTAAAATGACGGGTCAAGGTTCTGGAATATGTTATAATAGGTCAAGAGGGACTTCCATGTCGAATTTCAGCTCAAACAAAGGCGTTTTGCTAAGTTAAACAGTTCCTCCTTCCCGACTAGTCAATAAAAACCCTGATTTCCCAAGACTTTGAATATGCAGAAATTTGCTGAAGCAAAGCTGCGTTTTTTTTCTGAAGGTATAAGATGTAAAATACTGTGGACAATCAGAGAATGAGTTTGATAACAAGGCATAGGCTTTCAGCAAGGTTAAACAGCAGTTTATATAGGAAAACCCCTCAAAATAGAGGTGCCGCAAGACAAAGATTGATGCAGAAACCCTTTCAGCGTTTTCTCCAGAAGATGTGAGACAAGAAGATGAATATATAGCCAATAATATATATAGCAGCAAGAGAGAGTACAAATATTGAGGAAACAACCTCTCAAGAGAAGAAATGCAAGCCTCCACAACTCGTGTACATAAACATGAAAAGCACTGCTATTTCTGCATAAACCCCAGACTAAGAAAAACGCTGTATATGATATAATGTTGCTCTAAAATAGTGTCAACACATGGATATGACAATAGATGGCTCAAAGACAATAGGGGAGCAAAGCTCTAACCCTTATAAGCAAAAATATCTCAATCCTCCAAGGGATTGGCTGAAATGCACAATACGACAAAAATGCCGAAGTTGCTGGGCAGCTACTGCAACTCCAAACTGAAACCAAACAGAGAAGGCTGAAGATGATGAGCAACTGAAATAGACCTCCTCCAATAGATCTCCAAAGTGGAAGGTTGATCCTTACACTTGAGATCTTTCCCTCAAATCAACCGGCAAACCCTCACTGTAGATACACCATGAAAATAACGCAGTAACTGAGAGGGACTGCGCAGTAGGGGCAGAATAACTGTTGGCCTAATGCCAAGATCTGCAAATCAGCTCCAATATCTCCCAATCTGATCCTCCAAAGGAAAGAGAGACTCTCCCTCTGAAAAACAAGAGAAGGAGGTGGTGTCGTAAAGTCACCACGGCAACACCCTACAATCCAGTATTACGTTGCTGCAGCAATAACGCTGTCCTGGAGGATGATGCTAAGAAAATAACCTTGCCCGCGCAGGCACTCGAAGTCCCCCGGGGCTAAGGGTGAGATCTCCGCACAGAGACACTCGGTGCACTAAACAGTGCAGCACACGGGCTAAACAGCTAGCGTGCCAAAGAAAGACAAATGTCTCACTCAATAATCAATATTCCAAGAATCCAAGCATGAATGAAATGAGGAGGCTCCTCCATCTTTTATAGTGTTGGTTTCCCTCCAAAACCCAACGTAGCCTCTCTCTCCTCCACATCCTCATCCTTATCCACATTCTCATCCTTATCTGCGTAGAAGCATGGAGAAACTTCTAGAGTGTACATAGGCCCCCTCGTCCACATGGTGTTGGGTCCCCCCTTGACTCCCACTTAAGTCACAACGTTGTGCTACTAGGTGGATGTCTTATTTCATTTGAGTGAGTTTAGACCCTCTTTACTCACTTTTTATTTATTTATAAACTATAGACGGCAAAATAAACAAAATAGAATATTCCAATTTGTTGTCGCAAATTAGGAATATTACAAGCAAGTTGTGGTTACACCTCTTTACTCTCTTCTTCACATCCTACGTCCTGCCTCAATCTTGACTTTGTGACCCTGCGTATTGTTCAACCCAATGTTGCGATGATCGCAGTTGGGATTAAATCAGCGAGGATCCAAAATCAGAAATCGTAAAAATCGGGAAAAAATAGGTGAACATCGGGAAATAAAAAAAAAATCATTTTTTTATTATTTTTAATATCCAAAGCATCCACAACATAAAATAAATACATTGACACATAAAAATGAATCATTTTTTTATTATTTTTAATATCCAAAGCATCCACAACATAAAATAAATACATTGACACATAAAAATGAATGAGAAATAATATATAAGATGTGTAATATGTGTAGTGCTACATCACACGTAACAATGAATCATGTCCTGAATATAGTCGTCACTCAGCATCAAAATATCAACAAAAAATATAGTAATGTATCTCATATCATGACTCATGACTCATAATATAATATACAATGAAATGAACCAAGTAACTAGTACTATTGATTTCCTCTACCCCTCTTGTGAGAAAATATAACAACTTTCCCTCTAGATGAAGAAGGCCCTAGGGCTGGCAATGAACTCTATTGTGCTCTAGAAGTTGAAGACCATGGAAAGGTGGTGTCACCTCCTGCTCATGTTGCTCCTCCTCCTCCTCCTCTATAGTTGCTACCGCCTCCACTACCTCCACCTCTAACCAATCAGGAGTCAACTCCATGATAAGTCTCTCGCCCTCAACCCTCCATGAAGCAGTGGTGTCAATTGCATCCACATGAGGTGTCCTCTCAAGTTGCCTCACCCACAATCGAAGATTGTAGTAGACGTAGACCATGTCATTAAGGCATTGGGATTCCAACCTATACAAGGGTCATAAATTAATAAATAATAAATTAAACATTATAAAAAATTTAAAATAATAAATTATATTGCTTAGTATTTAATGAATTCAAAAAATTAATTAGAAAATTTTTAACTTGTTGCGCTTCTTGGTGTGTATTTTTTCAAATACACTCCAATTGTGCATGCATCCAGAGGATCTACATGTTTGGCTAAGCACTCGCATAGCAAGCCTTTGGAGATTGGGTACTCTACGACCATAGCTTCTCCACCATGCATCTACAACAAAATAGATAAACATATGAAAAAAATTGAAAGTTGAAATTTGAAGAAAAGTATGAAGAGACAATGAAATTTGAAAAAACTAAAGCTTACCTAACATTTTAGTCTTCCTATCAACAATAGCTATGTCAAAGCTAAATGTGCCACCTGCCATCCTGTATATCTCCATTTTTTTGGATATTTCTACACGTTTTGTTGGAGATAGCACCATTCTAAACAAAGATGGCACTATCTTTTGAACACGAGTGAAGAATCCATTAATGACCTCAGCATCAAATAAGAAACCACAAGACTCGGAAAAATTAAGGTTCAAGTAGATCACTGCAAAATGAATAGGATGATGGAATGTATTGTTCCATCGCTCATCAATCACTTCTCATATCAATGGTTGTTTATCAAACCTCTCATCCCCCTTATCATCATGATAGTTGTGAATGGATTCTTTGGCCCTATTCATGGCCTCATACATGTAGCCTATTGTGGGTTTGTCTCCATCTACTAATCGAAGAACCTTTACCAAAGGTTCAATAATGCTACACACCTCCTACACTCCCGCATAGAAGATTTCCTGGTATGAAACTAGCCTGCATATCGCCTCTCCCTCTGGTTTGCAACTATATGACAAAGCACACCACTCATCTGAAAGAAACATTATCTTCACATCCCACACAGAATTCAAGAGGGATTGAAGAGATATGAAGCTAGTGGCAAACTAGGTAATGGAAGGGCGCACCAACTCCTTGTTGCTGGTGATCACTGTAGCACAAAGGCATGATTATATATAAATTTTATAATGTTTTTTAATGGTCCATTAATATACTTGACAAAAGGAATTTTTCCTATGTTCTCCAACATCAAGTCAATGTAGTGTTGTAATATCCCGAATGGGAAATAGACAGCAATACAAGCATACGACAATATAGAAAATGCCGAAAATAGAACATAAAGCAAATACACATAAAAATGCCGGGAATGCTAAGCCATTTTATTAATCTGAGAATATAATGAGATACAATGGATAATCAGATAAATGCACCTATCCTTGCACAAGGCAAGTGAAGAACCCTCTCAGAAAAACAGGAAATGGCTGCCACAAGAAACTGCGTCCCAGCTGCTGGAAGAAACTGCCGTAAACTGCTGCTGCAGGAATGGACTGAAGCTAGGGGCTGATCCCCTTGCCGGAATGAGCTGAAAATCTGCAGCCCACCTGAACTCACCACCCCGGACAAAACCCAGAAACCATATAGAAAATGGTCAGCCTCCGAAAATCACCCCAGAAACCCTCCTCAAGGAAAAACGTTGTCCCTCCAGGCCCAGCGCAGATGCCAAATGATATATGCTGGAATCGGGCCACAAACTCCCCGGAAAATCTCCCACTGATAAAGACTGAACCCCCACACTGAATCTCCCTGTATCTCCTGCGGAAAACCCCGCAATAGAACACCTCCTCCAAGAACTGCGTCCTCTCTCCTAGGGACTGCGCAGTCACCAAAAGAAGCCCAGCTCCTCCGCAAATCAACAACCAAATCCTCCGCTGAAACTGTAGAAAAAACCTTGCCCGAGCAGGCACTCAAAGTCCCCCGGGGCTAAGGGCGAGATCTCCGACCGGAGACACTCAATCGCACTAAACAGTGCTGCAGCAGGCTAAACAGCCAGCGTGCTCAAGAAGACAGAAGCCTAGCTCAAATATCATCAACAACAAGAATGCCCCAAATGAGGAGGCTCCTCCACCTTTTATAGCATTGGTTTCCCTCCAAAACCAACGTAGTCTCTCTCTCCTCCACGTGGTGTGTGGCCCCCCTTGGCTCCCCCCTTAAGTTACAACGTTATGCTACTAGGAAGGTGTTTTATTCCACTAAAGTGAGTTAGACCCCCTTTTACTCACTTTTTTATTTATCTACAAACCACATATGGAAAAACAATACAAAGTCGAATATTCCAATTAGCTGTTGCTAATTAGGAATATTACAGTCTCCCCCGGCAAAATGTTGCTTGTCCTCAAGCAACTAAGGTGATGGATGCTGCAAAATCTCCTCGCTCTCCCAAGTGGCATCCTCATCTGGCAAAAACTGCTTGTCCTCCAACAATGCCTAAACAAGCCTCCTCTCTAGCCGATGCTCCCTACTAACACTGCAAAATGTGCCTGGGTCCCAGATGTGCCACTGAACCCTCTCTGACCTCTACATCACCCTGACATGAAGGGTCATTTCAATGCCAGGATCCCAAACTGATCTCTCACTGACCAACAGTCCTCTCAGCTCACAATGCCACCAGGGCCAATCATCGCCCAAGTCCCACGGCTCAGGCTGCGCACTATCTCTAGCTATAACTGATGCTCTCAGGGGTGAAGACCACCAACTGGCATCAATGCTCCCAGGCTCATGCTGTACTACACCTGTAACTACATATACTGCCCCACCAACTGCATACAAACTCCTCACCTCTCTCCAGTCCAAGTCCTGACTCAATCCCATGCTGATCCTACTCCCCTGAAATCGGGATGGGGTGCTGAAGAAATGATGACCTGTGTCCCCCTGCCAGCTGGAATCTATAACATGTGCTATGTCCATGGGCCCTTGCTCCGCTGTGCTCCCTCCGAAGAATACCATAACATCAAGAGGGTACCAACTCATGATCTCCCGCCAGTCCATCATGGAAGAAGAATCTAATGTAGCGATAACAACTGCATATGGAACATGTTGGGAGTGTTGTCGCTAACTCGTAATCAACTCCCACTGCTCTGCCCTGTCTGCCAGTGAAAGTTTCCTGTAGAAGGAAGCCCCTCTCTCTATAATGGGCCAAAGTGGGCGAGATATGCTGCAAGCTCCATCGATGTACTCCTGGAGAGTGCTACACACTAAAAAAACTGCAGCTTTGCTGACTGTATGTGCACCTATCTGCGTCTCATCCCTGTGTCGACCCACAGATGGATGCTCCACCATATCCAACAACTCCTCCCACTCCTGATCAGGAATGTCATGCTCCCGCTATCTACTGGTCCCCTGCAGAACAATCCCATCGACCTCCAAAACCTCTAGAGAATACGGACCTGCAGCTGCTGTCACCGTACTCGATGTCAGTGCATATGACTGTCCCACCTCGATGTCTGACCCCAATGTTAGCCGCATATCCCTCATCGACTCAACGTAGGCACCCATCCTCTCGATAAAGTGTCGATACAATGTCTGGAGCCCAAACACATACTGGGATGCTACCTCTGCTGTACCCAGTATCCTCTGCCCATGCATGTTCTCGACATGCCGTGAGGGAAAAGTGATGCATGTCTCCCTCATGACCTGCTCCCCAAGCGTAGGCTCAGTGATGACTGATGCACCACCTCTGCAAAGGATCATCTCATCCCCCAACCTGTGGCTGTCAACTAGCACACCAACCCAATGCCACTGCTGAGAAGTCTCTCGCCTAGTGTACTGAGTGTCATCCAAATATCTTGGGTGAACCTCGCGTACCCTGCTGCTCACACCCAAAGTGCCAAAGGTCAAAAACATAATCAACTGTACTTGTGAGTGATGTCGAAGCGGGTCAGGTGTGTGAGTCCCCACAGATACTGCCAAGTATCGCTCCTTTGCCTCTCCATCGATCCTGGGTGAACTACTCCCAAAGGTAAGCCCGATGTCCCTGTCCATGAGTCTCCCTGGAAGCAATGCTCTAAGACCCTGCTGTGCAGCACCGTATGCCCTCGCATACCACTGATCATCCATATACTCCTCAACATGCCACTGCACACTGATGCATACCCCTGTATACTGCTAGATACCATGTGCTACTGCTGTAGCACCCTGTACCATCTTGTGCCCTGACTGTGTCCAGGCATCGGTCACTCTCCGCATGCTCTCAATGTGATGTAGGATACTCCTACTCCACAATGCAGCCCCACACACTATGGTACACCACCATGCTACTCCATGTCCACCGGCAATCCACCGCTCAATGCTAGAGGCTCCCACACATCCCTGGATGTGATGACCTAGAGCTGTGCCTCTACATGTCGGACTACCACCAATTGGTAACATCGTCTCCACCGTCGTATCACTATACCTGCCGACGAAAGGATCATCACTCCAAATCCTCCTCAAGGGGTCCGAGAAGTGAATCTCCCTGTGTGTCAGTAGTGTTACCACCACTGCTCGGCTCCGCTGCGTCCTCTGTGCCCCACACAAAGGTGAAGAATCCTTGGTCCCATACAAGGTGCCATCTGGTGGCCTGCCAATGCCACCTCCTCCGACAAGCTCCTGCCAAGGTGTGCTGACCACCCCGTGATCCCGTGTATGAATGTCAGGCCAAGACAACCTAGGGAGTCTGCCCATAAACTGGTTGGCCACTGGAGCTGACCGAAACTGCACATGCTCTACTACTAGGCCAACTGTACTCTCCAAGACATAGTCAGCCGACCTGCCTGGGAAACGATAGGTGATCCCACCTGGATCCCAATGCCAATCTGGGGTTCCCGTATTCCCCATGCATAGAAAATCCTGCTGAGCTACACTCGGATCCTTCACTATCTCCATAGCCCGCTCCACCGAGTACCAACTCAGAATCTCTCGCCATCCAACCTCAACATGTGGATGTTGTACCCTGTGCAACTCTGATCGTCTCATACCGCTATCCAAGTCAACATATGAGATCTGACTAGGTGGCTCTGCCTCTCTCTCTCCAACGAGAAGAGATGACCCAACAACACTGCTAGTCCCATCCATGCATGCCTGAAGGGGAATGATCTGACGCTCCAACGTGCCCTCTGATTGTACCATCAGGGAATCCAGTCGTTCCCCAATGCGGACCAACTTGGCCGCCGACTTGGCCCAAGTCACTCTCATACCCTCTAGCTCCTGGTCTTGCAACAAAATGGCCTCCCGTACTGACATGGCCTTCCCTCTCAAAACTCGAAGGTCCGTCCGAAGCCGATGATACCGCTGTCTGCGACCATCATCCAATACCTCTGTACCTGCTAGTGCCTCATCAAAGGTGGATATATCTCCTATCGCCTCACCCATTTGTCGTGTGCTGCTACCACCTGAAGACTCGGACACGACTCCGGTCATCACCTCAATGGATGGCTCTACTGAGGTAGGCTCTACCTTCTCCACTACCACATCAACCGACATGGGCAAGGAGGTCTCCAATGAGGGTGAATCCTGTGTCACACTAGGTGTAACCTCAGACTCCCTGCAATCCTGTGTGCCCTCATCCTCCAAGTGCAATGTTGCCACCTTAATGGCCTCTGACTGCGACATCTGATTAAGCTGGAAATAGATGTCCAACTTTTCTACCCAAGACTTTGCCAAACTGTTTGATGAGCCATCAAACGTGGGCAAATGAAATCTGCTAGCTGCGCGGTGGTCGTCATGATGATGTCTGTGTCCCCTGTGATGATCACGGGGTCTACCATCACGCTGGAGCTGAATATAATCTCTAAATGAGATAAGATCTCTGATCGCCGGCCCATGTGCCAGGTACTCTGCAATGTAGGCGTCCATCTGGCCAGGGTCAACCTCCGGCTCCCGCTGTGCTGCTGCCCCTGTGTCCTCTGCTAGGAAAGTGGGCATAGTGGGTCGCGTGGGTGCATGCGATGCCATGATGGGGATAGCATCATGCTCCGGCATATGGTGTGACGTGCCTGATCCCTCACCGATCTGAAAACCCCTTGGGGTTTCTCGCTGCCTAACCTCCAGCGCAGTGAGTCTCTGTGACACATCCTGCATGTGTTGGAGGAGCGCCTCTCTAAATCTCCTCGCATCCTCCTCGTCTTCCATTGGCACTTCCTGCTATGTGTCTACAGGCTCCTCAGGAACTGCACGACTGCAGCAAAACCATACTACTGCTTGATTTCGACCTCCAATTTACCCACTGAAAACTACTCAGAAAATTCTAGGAATTTGGGAAGGTGATCCTTGCCCAAAACCCAGAAAACGTTTCTTCTAATTCCAACCTTCAAAATTTGACCCTTTATATTTTGGCCCTTTTTCCAATTTCGTTTTTGGTACTGCAACTGCTATTGCTTTCCAAAATTCCAGCAAACCTCTGTATGATCTCTTTCCCGATGTCATAGACCACAGGCTGAGCCAGAACTATGCTCTGATACCACTGTAATATCCCGAATGGGAAATAGACAGCAATACAAGCATACGACAATATAGAAAATGCCGAAAATAGAACATAAAGCAAATACACATAAAAATGTCGGGAATGCTAAGCCATTTTATTAATCTGAGAATATAATGAGATACAATGGATAATCAGAATAAATGCACCTATCCTTGCACAAGGCAAGTGAAGAACCCTCTCAGAAAAACAGGAAATGGCTGCTACAAGAAATTGCGTCCCAGCTGCTGGAAGAAACTGCCGTAAACTGCTGCTGCTAGAATGAACTGAAGCTACGGGCTGATCCCCTCGCCGGAATGAGCTGAAAATCGGCAGACCACCTAAACTCACCACCCCAGACAAAACTCAAAAACCATATAGAAAATGGTCCGCCTCCGAAAATCACCCCAGAAACCCTCCTCAAGGAAAAACGCTGTCCCTCCAGGCCCAGCGCAGATGCCAAATGATATATGCTGAAATCGGGCCACAAACTCCCCGGAAAATCTCCCGCTGATAAAGACTGAACCTCCACACCGAATCTCACTAAATCTCCTGCGGAAAACCCCGCAATAGAACACCTCCTCCAAGAACTGCGTCCTCTCTCCTAGGGACTGCGCAGTCACCAAAAGAAGCCCAGCTCCTCCGCAAATCAACAACCAAATCCTCCGCTGAAAACTGTAGGAAAGACCTTGCCCGAGCAGGCACTCGAAGTCCCCCGGGGCTAAGGGCGAGATCTCCGACCGGAGACACTCAATCGCACTAAACAGTGCTGCAGAAAGGCTAAACAGCCAGCGTGCTCAAGAAGACGGAAGTCTAGCTCAAATATCATCAACAACAAGAATGCCCCAAATGAGGAGGCTCCTCCACCTTTTATAGCATTGGTTTCCCTCCAAAACCAACGTAGTCTCTCTCTCCTCCACATGGTGTGTGGCCCCCCTTGGCTCCCCCCTTAAGTTACAACGTTGTGCTACTAGGAAGGTGTTTTATTCCACTAAAGTGAGTTAGACCCCCTTTTACTCACTTTTTTATTTATCTACAAACCACATATGGCAAAACAATACAAAGTCGAATATTCCAATTAGCTGTTGCTAATTAGGAATATTACAAGTGTGCAGCACAAGGTGTCCAAAATAAGTTAGGATGCCTTTCCATAAGCATCCTGCTCGCAGCAACATAATTTGCAACATTGTCCATTACGACTTGGACAACATGTTGTGGACCCACCTCCTGAATGAACATGTCCAACAAATCACATAATAAACATGCAACTTTGATATGTGCAGATGCATGAACAGATTTCATAAACATTGTCCCCTTGGGACACTTAACCAAGAAGTTAATAAGGGTTCTACCCTTTTGATCGATCCAACCATCTGACATCACAATGCATCCTATGTGTGCCCATGAACCCCTAACTCCAATCCCTTAGTGCATTCGGATTTTTCATTCTAAAGAATACGCCCTCTAAAGTCATTATAGGAAGGGGCTTTGTACCCGAGAAAATAGTAGCAATAGCATCAACCGCAGGTTGGAAAAATGGATTGTTCCTAGCAATGTTGAAAGGAACATCACTCCAATGAAGACACGTGCCCAACAACTTGTCAACTTCTTCCTTCTCCCCTTTTTTAAGAGCTGACGTAGTAAACGGTTGTGCACCAGGTGTGGTTCTAGGAACGAAAATGAAGAGACAGTTGTGGAGTTCATTGCAAACACTAATACTGAAGAAGAACAGTACCACTCTCATGGTCACCTCCCAATTCCACCACTCCATCCCTTGCAATTTGACTCTTCAGAGTTTCCTTGGTCACTTTGGTTGTCTCTATTTCTTTCAATGATTTGAGGGCTTTAGGGATGATTTATGGATTTGTTTTTGTGCAAATCCCCACTTCATGTCTAGAAATTTGTGCAAGGTGTTATTTCAATCGGTATACTCCCCCTGTCATATGGTGCCGACATAACTTACAAGTCAAATTTCATCTGTCAAACCCCCCATTAGGTTCACCAAATTCCCACGTAGGGTCCAATTTCCTTGAGTTATAATGTAAGATTGAAGTTTGAACCTAGGGCACAAGAAATATTGCAAGTTAAACAAATCAAATTAAAATTTGACATACAACATTTTGAAGTTTTGACCAAAAAAATCTCTCAAGTTAATGCAACAATAAATGCAAAAAAAAATGCATTCAAACCCAAGCAAAAAATAATGGAAAAAAACTAGGGCACCATAAGAATTTAAACAAATAAAACTAACAATCAAGATTTTGCATTTTTGACAAAAAAATAACCCTCTCCACTAAATGCAACAAAAATGACAAAAAAAATACACTCAAATCTAAGGAAAAAACAAGGAAAATATATGGTTGACTGCAATCCAAGGAAAAAATGAAAAAAATAGAGCCAAATTTGATGCCCATACCTGCAAACCATGCCCTTCTAAAGAAACTTGGTCCAAACTCGAATTTTTTTTGCTTTGGTTGCTAAATTCCTTCACTTTTCTTCTCTCTTGCCCTTGTAGATTGTGAAAATTCATAAATTTGAATCCTACTGCAGCAACTGATAATATTTCTTCTATTTGTTAATTTACTGAATCAAATTATTTGTAGTTATCGAAATACATACACTGCAGTCTTCACAAATTAATTACTGCGGAAAACAAATGTAAGGAAAATACTAGCACAACAATAAAACACATTGACACAGTTATTTTGGACAATTGTCCTCGGAAAAACCAAATGTGGGAAAACAGATGCAGCAGATGAGGATTTCTTTTATTATTCTTCAGCAAAATTTCATGTACAATATATGGACAACAGAATAGAAGAACAATCATTGAGAGAAATTTTAGAAACAAATTTCTCACGCTCCCAAGTGAATTTTTGACCCTTGACAGGACCTGTTGCCCTCACGCTTGCCATACTGCATCACCCTCTGCTCCTTGCATCACTGCCTTTGCGCTGGAGATCTGCGTCCTTCTACATTGCCTCTTCCTACTGTTTTCTGCACTCTCAACTATTGCCGATACCCTCTCGCTCTCACCTGCAACTCACCCTCTGATTTGATTTCCTCTTGCCAAACTTCAACCAATGAGAAAATCGATTTGCTTGGGCAACTGAGTATCTTCTTGGTGTGTCCTCCAAGTGCCCATCGAGTTCCTTCTTATAATCTTCTCGTTGAACATTCAACGGCCCATATTAGATCCTAATCAATGGCTCAGATCATCTTGACTCGATCTTCGTCTTTTTCTAGAAGATTCACACCCAGTTTAATTAATATTCTTTAATTATTTTAATTTCCTAATTTTAGACTTGGGCATCCATTAAAAATAATTAATTATTTTAATTAAACCGTCTCTGGGTGGAATTTTCCAAAACGATTTCTAGGTTTTGTGGAATGCATATGTCCTAGCCTCCGTGCAAAATCTTGAGGCTAGAGCACATTTGATGCTACCAGAAATCAACACTCCCTCTTAGCGATAAATGTGCTCTAGTAATACAACCTACTGAAGCATCACCCTGACTCTATATCATCTCCCTCTGCACTGTTGATGTCTGACATCACTGCCCACCAACTACTGCATAAGTGTTGCATTTGTGTTGTTGTTGACCCTGCATACTATTGCCAACCACTGCATTTTCACTGCAACTCCCTCTCATCTGTTGCTGCTGCAACTGAGACACCATTTGTTTCTGCTACTGAAACGGGTTCTCTACCATACCCATCTGCTCCCTGAACTGGATGAACTTAGCTCTTCCGAGAGCCTTTGTGAGTACGTCTGCTACCTGATCTCCTGTGGGGACATACTGCAACTATACTGCCCCATACTGTACACAGTCTTTGATAAAGTGACATATGATATCAATGTGTTTCAACCGATCATGAAATACTAGATTCACAGAGTTTTATACAACTTTGTTTATCGCAATAAACACTGGTTTCTTTCATCCCCTTCCTGAATAAACTCACAAGCACCTTTATAAGGCATATAGCTTCGCACATTGTTGCGTTGGCCGCCATATATTATGCTTCTATTAAGCTCAGAGCTACGGACTTCTGCTTCCTGCTGCACCAAGAGATCACTCCTGATCCAACGTTGAAACAGTACCCGGAGGTACTTTTCCGGTCTACTGAACTACCAGCCCAATTTGCATTTGTGAATCTGCTCAATCTGACGTCATCTCCTCAGGTGTATTTCAACCCATATCTGACTGTTCCACGCGCATATCTAAGAATGTGCCTAGCTGCTGCCCAATGTACCCTTTTCGGTGTTACCATGAACTGAGTAAGGGTGTTGATAGTGAAGCAAATGTCTGGCCCAGTGTTGACCAGATACATGAGAGACCCAATGACTTGTCTGTACATGTGGGGTCCAATTCCTTGTCTCCTAATGCATCTATTTTCTTACAGTTGGTGATCATAGGCATTGCCATGGGTCGACAATCCTGCATTCTGAATCTCTTCAAAATCTTTGTAGCATATCTTCCTTTCCCAAGGAAGATCTCCCCATTCTTCTGCCAAACTTCCAACCCTAGAAAATAATGCATCAGCCCCATATTCTTTATGTTGAATTTTGCTTCAAGATTCTTCTTGCAGTCCTTTCTGAGCCCATATCGCAAATCCTTGCAGTCCTTTAAGTAGAATCTAAGTACAACAAATCTGGGCAACAACTAGTTAACCCGACAGAGAAATAAAACTGCAGCTATACCTCTGTTCTGGAGATAGAAAAAGTTGACTGATTCACACCCTCAAACGAGATTTACAGAACTCGGCCCTTTTCAGTCTTCAGAAACCCCAGCGTTGTTCTGAAGCCCACTGCGTCAACCCCTACGCTGCTCAGGAAGGGCCTGCATCATCCCAGACTAGGTTACACTGCCCCTCCACTGCCCTAGTTGGGCCTGCATCAGCCTTGCTGGCCTCCTTCTGCTTCTGTGATGCCCTTTCTGGGCCTGCGTAGCCCCTGAAGCCTCGGCGCTGCCTCTGCTGGGCTGTGGTTGTGCTGCGTAGCTGCTGCCCTCTCTGCGCTGCTCAGTTTGCTTCTTCTTTGTCTCTTGTTGCACTCTTGGCCTAAGATCAGATCATCCCTTCCGCCAATACTACCCCTTGCTGCAGCTGAAACACTTCTGGAAATTCTTAGCAAACCACGCCCTAGAATTCCAGCTTAGTCGCAGTGCTCTGCCTCTGTGTATATTCTCCAACTGACTCCAAGCCTTTCCTTTATACTTTTCTCGTTGGGAAACCAATGACCGTGATCTAATCTTGAATCGATGGCTAAGATTAAAATAAAGCTTGATCCGTGTGACTTAAGTCATTTTCATCACATGTTTAATTTAATTAGCTTTAATCTTTTAATTTTCCTAAGTTAGACTTAGGGTCCTTAATTAAAAAAGATTAATTAATTATCCCTTAAAATTGATGGAATTTCTCAAATCCCTTTCTGGGTCTTGGAGATCTCATGTACTCTAGTCGCTCCACAAATTTTGGGAGCTAGAGCACATTCGATGCTACCCCAACACTCAAAAATATCAACACTCCCTCTTAGCGAGGAATGTGCTCTAACACAACACTTCACCCTGAAGTTCTGCACTGATCTCTGGTGTGGGTCTTTGCGCTAATGCTTGGCCTGTTGCCCTTCATCACTGCATTGTTGTTGCTCTATCGTACTGTTGCCCATGACGCTGCCACCGCCATTGCCACATTTGTATGGCAGCTCCCTCTCAATCTGCTGCATCGTGCTACCAACTGCTGCACTAAAACTCAGTTGTTGAGAGAAACAAGTGAAAACTCCTGCCCAATCTTTGACAGAGAAGTTAGTTGGGTTGTGTCTCATCACTGAAGCTCCATAGGTTGCTGCTTCGTGCTGTCATCTAAAGGCTGCTGCAGCTCTACATTGCGTAAGCAGACATTCTCTACGTTGCCTTTGTGCTGAAGTCCCCTACGTTGCTGATGCGTTTCGTTGTCCTCCTGAAGCCTCTGCGCTGTTGCAGCTCTGCATTGCGTAAACAAGCTTGCTCTCCATTAAAAATAATTAATTATTTTAATTAAATTGTCTCCGGGTGGAATTTCCCAAACGATTTCTAGGTTTTGCTACCAGAAATCAACATAGATGAGTTATCCTTATCCTTAACTCTCACCCTTGCCCTCTGTTTGCAAAATGAATTAACAAAAAAAAAAACCCCCTTTTAAAACTCACTATCGCACGGATCAGCGATTATTTCAGGTCATATCGCGATTTTTTCCATGCGAAAAAAAGACCGATTTAATCACCATTGCGAAAAAATAGCGAATTTTTTGAAAAAATCGCGATTTTATCATGATGTTCACAACACTCCTTCAACCTCACCTTAGTATCACACTCAAATTCTTCATAAAATGAGAAGGATAACATATTTAGAACCTCTAATCCTTATCAATGCTCCCATCTCTACTCCTTGAAAATAGCTTCTTATCCTTCTTGTCCTTGGACTTTTTCTTCTTCATTTGTTGCTTCCTTTCATTCATGCTGACCCAATTATAGTCACTCGGTATGTGAAAAGGTTCCAAAACACCTTCCAAGTAATCCTCCAAGCACGTACTGGTTCCGTTGTCTGGATATGAACCCAGGTCACTTGGATGAAAAGCAGTGTCCCATTCATGGCTAACCCCAAAGTCCTCTAGAAGGATTGGATAGAGAAGAGATTTCTTGATGAGACAAACTAATTTGTAAGATTGTTAGTCATGGAAAGTGGGCTAACATTTGTGCATCTATTCAAGAATTATTTTTAATTCTACCTAGCAGTCAAATGAGGTATTATTTTGAAAGATTGATGGGCTCTTAATTTTATACACCATGAGATTGGACAAATTTAATTTACTTCAAATTGATGGACTGTTAAGTTTATCTGACTTCAAATAAGTTAATAATCCAAAAGACTTGGAATATAAAGTAATCCATTAAAGACAAAATAATATATTGAATAATGTATGAATGGATTGATATTGATTATACAATGAGGGCTTAGTATATATGCATAAGGCAGGATGCCCTTTCATGAATAGTCACATCTTTTAGGACATGTCCTTTCATTATAATAATAATTATTTATTAATGACTTAATTATATTATTTATATATATGTTCAAAACAATTACCCCCTTGATCCTAATTCTTAACATTAAAGACAAATTAAACATGATAAAACATAAACTAGAGAAATGTGAGAGAAATTCAAGGCAACAAAAGAGTTTCAGCCATGTTCTACAGAAATATATATATATATTAGTAAAGTAACACTTACAAAATATGTTTTGGAGCCCAGATTTAAGGGAGAACTAGAGGTATCTTTTATTGGCACTTCATATTGCCAATCAGGCACGTAGAGCCCATACAGAAGTCCCATATAAAGTGCAGTTAATACAAAGGTTACCAGCCTGCGCAGAATAAAAAAAAATGTCACATCAAAAGTGAAATAAAATGCTGACGTGAAACTACTATGAAAAACTACCTTGTCCCTTGAAACTATTTTTGTCTTTTGTGGACATCAATTCAATTTCTTTCCATTTCATTTTTTCATGAACATACATGCTTCTCAGCTCTGAACTATGAAAAACATTTCCATTCAGGAACATCTAATTCTTAAAATTATAGGTTTCTATTTGAGTTGGAAAAAGGCATTCAAAATAAGCCCTCAAACAAAACGATCAAGAGAAAAAACAAATTGGACATAAGGCTTTCATACATCAAAAAGAGACATACAAATCAACATTTCTTGCAAACTCCTCGAGATGTCTCTTGCATCCCGTTTCTTAATTTTCACAAATCATCATACCAATTCATCACAGTCGATATACAGAATAGTGTACAGTATGCTGACCAAATAGCCACTATGTCAATTTGTAACTAACAATTTTGACTAATAGTTAAAATTTAATATTATACTTTAATGCTTGTATCAGAGCTTCAAGTGAAGTAATCTCCTAGCTAAGTGAGCACAAAGTCGAGTCTACCAATCAAAATGCCTTCAATACAAAAAGTGAAATCACCATCTGTGAATTATTTTCTGCAATAAACAGCATACCACTATTTGTATCTTCAACTAGCATCTGGTTCACATACATCATAACCAACATATTCCTTGTTGTAACCAACACTGACTGACCACGGAGATTATCATTTTCTAAATTACAAAAGCTAATAATTCATCTTGAATATTCAATTTTAGTAGCATACATATGACAGACATCAGCCCAAAAACTAATCGTTCAAGGTTCCTTATTTAACATTCACTTATTGATTGCATTGCTCTGCTCAAATCATAATAAATCAAACCTTCGAGTAGGTCAAATTGTTAAAGGCGCGCATTCGGCCATTTACTCAATGGAAATGATACGGGCAACATATCATTTACCCTATCGTATCCACATCTATATTGTAAGGTGCTCAATACAATACAGCATACATGACGGTTCCAAAAAAAACCAAAAAAAAAAAAAAACTAAAAGCAGCCAGAACATGCAAATTTTCTCATTTGTTACAGCTCCTCACTCGAACGCATCCAATTTCGAATTTGGCTGTGCCCCGAAACCTGAAATTTATCCTGCTGCCACAAACTTGCCCACTTCTACAGGGCACCTACTCGAAAATTTTGAAAACCTATGTAGACAAAAGCCTGATGTTAAGACTACGTTATTACATGAATCCACAAGAAACGGATATCCTGTTAGTTACGTCGTTCCTAACATGAGCTTTCAATTTCTTAGTGAGTAATTTCATTGTGAGAGAAACTGCTCAAGTTTTTCGCGAAACGTGGCTATTTATAGAGGAAACGTCTAGTTTTCTAAAGGTAATGAGAAATGTACGCCTTCAATGCACCGAAAAAAACTAAAAAAAACATAATAAGATAAAAAGAGATCGCTGACTTGAACAAGAAAAATACTATACTGTAATATTCCAGATAGAAATAAACAGCAATATAAAGCACATAAACAAGAAACTACAGCAACTAGAGAGACATCACATGAACAAAACACAATATGTAGAACACTGAGCCATTTTATTAAATACTGAATGACAAAATGAGTACAAAGGTGACCAGAATGATGGCACTTTGGCTTGCACGAGGCAAGCGTAGAAATACTCTCAAAATATATCATGGAATGGTTTCTCCCTCAATGACAGTGTAATCTCCAAGTTGCTGGTGTTGCTATCGTGCTGCTACTACCGCTGAAATAAACTGAATCTTTGGGGCTGCTCCCCACCTCAGAAAATTATGAAACTTTGGGAATGGCCTCTCCACCCAATACCCAAAAAAGGCCAAAGAGCTTTTCGAAAATCGCTGACCTTCAAAAATGACCTCCCTTGAAGTACCACGTTGTCCCAATGATAAATGTTGGCCGTGAATAATCTGCTGCAAAAGATGGCCTCCAACTCTACCAAAATGATGAAATAGGGAAGGGCTGACCCCTTTCCAACTCTCTGGGGCTGAATCCCTGAGAAACCCTCAATCTGGAATCTCCTCCTCCAAAGACTGCATCCTCCCTCTCACTCACTGCGTTGTCTCTGCAAGTGAACAATCCCAACTGTGGTTGCTCCAACGCTCTCCGACAAAACAAGGATAGAACTCCTCACCCGAGCAGGCACTCGAAGTCCCCCGGGGCTGAGGTTGGGATCTCCGCACAAAGACACCTGGTGTGCTGAACAACACTTGTAGACTTTGCTCAACAACAAAAGCGTGCTCAATGTCAGAAAACAAATATCATAGATGCATAATCAGAATGATCAAAATGAGGATGAGCAAGTTCAAAATAAAAAGTTCGGTTCCCTATGAGATAATGTTGATTGAAACAGGAGCAGCTCTCATCGAAGCAATTGCCATGGTGCGTCTTATAAGGTATCTAAAAAGAATTGAGCAAATGGGAGGAGGTAGATGGCTGAAAGTTATCTTCAATGAAAGTATAAGTGAAAGAAATAAATCATGGTTGAGACAAAATAACAAATGGATGCAAAAATGGAATATTTTTTACCTTAATGCATGTCCCACAAATAGCAAGGAGTTAAAGAGTTTTGTGTTGGAGAAGTTCCGTAAGGGTATATGGAGAAAAGAGTTGGGTAGAAAGATGAAGTATTATGTTCAGGAATTCAACCCCACTTGTGATCTCCAACAAAAAGAGTACATTGGACTCTGGAGCTAGCATTTCATGGAGAGCAAAGGTTCTTATTGCTCAATTAAGAACTAACTCACATCAACTTCAGTGTGAAACGGGACGGTGGAAGAGATCTAAAGAAGCTTGGGAAAAAAGGGTATGTACTTTTTGCACTTATGGGGCAGTGGAATCAGAAAAACATTTCATTTTGGAATGTGATGCTTTCAGAGACATCAGGGACAGTTACTGCATTATGTTAGCATCAATTCTGTGGCATTGTCTTTTCAGTGACGAAACTGTTAGAAGGTTGGGTCAACTCATCATCAATTTGAGTAAGAAAAAGATTGATTTACAGAAGGCAAAAAACAAAGAAGTTGCTAGTCCCATAGACTATTTTTAGTCTCGTGGACGTTAAAATCTCATTCATTCATTCATTTTCAAATTCCTCGATTTATGCACTCTCTAGCAATGTGTAGACGTTAGGTGTAATGTAAGTGTAATGTAAAAAAGATTGTATGTAAACATAATTTAAATATTTTATTTTAGTTTTATTTTATAATATTTTTTAATTTAAATCTAAACTAGTTTAGAATCATTTTAATTCTGGATCTAACAAACAAACAAAAAATGAAATGATATTTTAACGTACATATATCAAGAGGGATCAAATCTCTTGCAATGCAAACATATTTTAGAGTGAAAAGAGGGAATTTGATCTCTCTTAGTAGATCCAAAATTAATAGATCCATGATTAAGTAGGATTCATATAGTATAATATATATCTAGTTACCATTCAAATATTTTAATACATATGTAGTTGACATTGAAATTTTGTATTTATAATTCATTTGCTCCACATTACATTTAGTTATTTTTATTATTAATATTTTTTAATATTACATATCAAATCCATATTAAGTATTGAAAGAATCAAAAATATCTCTTACATTGAATTAGAAAGTAGCAATTAATAGAATAAGAATTTTCTCAATCTTTCTCTCTTTATATATGTTTCATGTTAAAACCTTTTACTCAAAGTCGATATTGAAATATTTTATTTATAACCTATGTTACAATTTTCTTTGTTATTGATATTTTTAAAATCTTATATATGCACTTGAGAAATAAAATAAATCACACTTCCCCTTAATTATGGAAAGTGAAAATATAAGAAAATAGTTGATTTAAATTACTTTATTTTTCTCTACACAAAGTAAATATAAAATTATGTTGAGAGAAATTTTGCAATAGAAACGTTGGACATGATTAAAAATCCTTAAACACAGTTTCTAGTGCAAAATTTCTCTCATCATAATTTTATATTTACTTTATATAGAGAAAAATAAAGTAATTTAAACTAAAAAAATTCTCAGGTCCTTGGCGATGGGAGTGTCCAACCACAACGTTGGACAAGTTGGACAGGATTAAAAATCCTTCACATAGTTTCCCTTGCAAAATTTATCTCAACATAATTTTATATTTACTTTGTATAGAGAAAAATAAATTAATTTAAATTAAAAAAATTCGTGATGGGTAGAGTGTCCATTTGAAACGTTGGACAAGATTAAAAATCCTTCACACAATTTCGCCCTCAAAATTTTCTCTCAATATGAATAATTGTAGAAATATACACTCTCTCATAAAATTATGTTGCAAACGGCAAATGAGGACTTGCGATGGATACGGTTTTTGTATGTAGCGATTTGGTCATCGTCGTGGAGACCCAATCAGCATTTGTTTCTCTAGGCAACCATAACGATGTGGATCTTCCTCATGTCGAGCCTATGGTTTGGATCTAGCCACCCAAAGGTGTTTTCTGATAGATTTTTTGCAAGTAAAAATTATATCATAGACGCCGAGGAATTTCAGCCAGGGCCTAACGGCCATAGCTTTGACAATTTGGAGCTAGTTACGCCACACATCTACACGGATCTGGGGAACCCCACTCCCATAAGGGCAACTTGGTGGTCGATCGGTGAAGTCATAAATCGTAAGAAGTATCTTTTTGTTTGGATCAACGCGGAAGCTACAGATCCATGGTTTTATCGACCTCATATTTGCTTAGCAAGTCAAAAATTGGAGTAGAAACATGTAGAGAGGAGTTGTCAATGCTTGGATTTGGATTTGAGGATTGTAGATCTGACAAAAAAGACCTCAGATATGGCAAATCCTATGAAGAATTTAAGATCAGAAGAGAAGAAGAGCTTACAGATCTTCATAAAAACATTAGCTGGGAAATCTATTTTAATTTGGGTAAATGAAGAGGATTTAGTGGAGAATATCAAATGCAAGAGACAACAGCGAGAGGTAATCCCAACAACTGCTCAAAATCTCATTTCAAGAAGCAAAATCCTTCAAGACAGGAGGTCTCTCAAAGAATACAACATAAGTAGAAGTTTCACCATATTTATGGTGTATGTTTTGGTTGGAGGATCAGGATCTAGGCGTTCAGTTTCCAATAAAGAAGTTGTCAAAAGAAATGCAAAGCATGCAAAGGAAACACCTCCCTCTGAGCTATTACCTAGGCCTTACATAGTGAAAAGGATGGAGAAATACCCAAAGATCGAGTTCCAGATCCTTAGGTAAATGGCATGTTCTCGTATTTCCATCTAGAGGGAGTCATTTTCTTTTTTAATGGTTTCTAGCCTAAGCCGGAAGATCTACTCAAATTGGACTACCAAATGTGATATTTATTTATACTCGAAGGCGTTTTTTATTGTTCGCCCCACCTCAAAAAAAATTATCAGAAAATATTCGAGGAAGGATTGTGGTTATGGGGCAAAGCAGGGTTATTCATCACACCATGGTTCCCAGAATTTGATGCATCAACAATGGAGGTAACAAAAATATTCGTCTGGATTTGGTTGTCCAATCTACCACTTTCGTTTTGGCACCATCAAGTTCTTAAAGACATTGGGAATGCTCTCAAAGATTTTATAAAAATAGATAATGAAAGAATAACAAAGGGGCTCTTCACATAAGCTCACATTTATGTGGATATCGACCTCAGCAAGGGTTTTCCAAATTGTATTCAGCTAATCAATGGACAAATCCGGTGGACACAGAGCTTAGATTATGAAAACACAGCTTTTAGATGTCATATATGCAACCAAACAGGGCACCTATAAGATAGTTTCTCTTTGGCTAAAAAATCAACAAATAAGAGGAAGGGGCAGAAACCCAAATCAAAGCACTGGAAAACATGAGCCCCCTCCTCTTGATGAGGAAGAAGAGGTGGATCTAAAGGAACCACCAGATAAACAAAAAGAAGAAGTAAATGAAACAACAAAATCGACAAAACAACCTCCAAAGTCAACAGAGCTCAACTAGAATGAATATGGGAGTTTCATATATTTCTACAAAACATGCAATAGCAAGAACAAAGAATGAAGAGACTCGGGGAACTAAAAGATCTCATATCTTTGAGAGCTCTGAACCAAAAAAAGAGAACTTTCTTGGAACGCCTAGGGAGACGGCTTTAGTTATCATCCATCCAACCAGCCTACGGTGTATGGAAGGAAGTAAAAAATAAGAAGGGATAAAAAGGGAAATTGGAAGATTTTTATAAGTATTCCAATGAGTAAAATTTTATGATGTTTTGTGTCAAACCCTTGATGGGTTTTTTTTTTCTCAATGCAACATGTGACTTTGTTTTCATTAATGAAATTAGGATTTTTCCTTGGAAAAAAAAAAAGATATTAATTTATGTTATTTAATATGGACATTTAAATATTTTACGAATTATTTTTCATTATTGATATATTTTTGTTTTAAATATCACATGTAAACTAAATGTAGAATGAATTACACATCATGTAATATCAATAATACTATTTCCTGTCATCATCTCCATATTCAGTACTAACCAAATTACAATTTTTCATGGAAGTAAAATGTAAATTATTTTTTTTTACTGATCTCCATATTCAGTAGTGAAGAAATTACATTTCTTCTTCATACTAGAAAATAAATTATCTCCATATTCAGTACTAACCAAATTACAATTTTTCATGGAAGTAAAAAGTAAATTATTATTTTTCACTAATCTCCATAGTTAGTAGTGAAGAAATTACATTTCTTCTAGATACTAAAAAATAAATTATTATTTTTTACTTTCAATTAAAAACTATCTTTATCTAAAGTTATGTAAAATTAAGGTGCAAATTGAAGTATTTTAATTATGGCCTACATTAATTTATTTTATTGTTACTATTTTTAATTTGCTAGTTTAAATTATTATTTTAATATTTTTAAATGTAATAACATCTCTCCCATACTAGAAGGTATGAGGAGATGTAATGGTGTAAAACAATAATTTTGTAATATTTAATTTAGTTAATAAGCACATAAAAACTTAGTACTTATAATAAACTTACAATATAATAAAAAAGGTATGGGGAGATATATGGTGTAAAACAATAATTTTGTAACCATATTTAATTTAGTTAATAAGCACATAAAAACTAAGTACTTATACTAAACTTACAATATAATAAGATTCTTAATCGTTGACATTCATCCCCATTTTACCTGATCTTAATTTATAAAGGAAAACTTAACAAACAAAAATTAAAATTAAAAATAGATGAAGTACAAAATCATGGGCTCTAACAAAACCATGGGCAAAAACTAATAGATTAAATGAATATGAAGTACAAAATCATAGCTTATAACCAAACCATAGGTGATAAAATAACTTTTGAGAAAAGTGTTTAACACAATTAAATCCAACAACTAAAAATGAATGGTTTAGTAAGTTATAGAGTCAAGTGATATTTATTTAATTTAATAGAAATTTAAAAAAATCATAATTTAATAATAATTTTAAAATCAATGAATATTAATTAAAAATAATTAATATTAACGTATGGTATTAAATTTCACCATCAAAATTTGCATAGTAATAAATTTATTATACAAAATATGTGTCTGGTCCAATAAACTAATTAATGTAAAATATAATTCTCTCTCTCTATGTGACTTTAACAATAATGATAGTAAATAATATATATGAAAGTATGTGGTGTTTTTTAGGGTGCATAATGCATTTATGTATTCAAAAGTGTATTTTAGACTAGATATCACAATCTTGCTGGAAATTGTATCTCTAGATTCCAGCCAAAAAGTCATTTCTTGTATTAGTTAAACTATTAAATTTAAGATAATAATTAACTTATATTAATTTACAAGTTTAAATTTAACAATTAAAAATTAATAACTTGAAAATAATAAATATCTTTTTTTCTAAATTTTCAACATAAATTACTATTAATATATTATATTTTATGTTAATTTATAAAAATAATATTTAGCAAACAAAACATTAATGCTAAAGTATATTTGAGACATGAAATAAAAACTAAAATTATATTATTTTTAAAACTAGCCTAGATTCATCTTAGCTCTGAATCTACTAAGCCTTAAGCCCGAGTGGGATCAAATATTTTGACATACAAACCTCTTTTAAAGTGAAGAGAGAGATTTGATCCCTCTCTACCCTTGGTAAATCCGGAGTTAAGATGGATCTAAGATGGTGGTTAAAATACAAATACATTTCTTTAAAATGGTATCCTCCATGTATAAAGTAAAAAATACATTTATATTTTTTTAAAATCAATGTCTTTTGTCTTTTTCATCATATTTTTAGAGTCAAGACAAAATACGTCAAGCTTCGTACTTGAGGTCTTTAGAAACTAAACCAAGTTATTGCATCCCCGGCTATTTCATATCTAAAATGTAAAGTTGAGTTTGATGATCAATAGTCATTCATAAGATATTTTTGTCAAGAACTTCCTTGTTTTTTCGCCAAAGGAATGTATCAAGGAAGCGTTTATATCATCTTTGTTGATATTACAAAGCATGAGACTTTGGTGCATGATAGTGGCAACTTGTGAGATTTGTGGCACAAGAGTTCTGGTCACTTAATAATGGAGATTTTCATCTCCTAAAAGATATGGTGCAAGGATTGCCAAATTTTAAGATGGCGCAGATTGTTATCTGCCCTTGGTAAGCACCGCAAGACTACTTTTCCTTCTATTGACTAAAGTTTAAGAGAGATTTAGGAGCTTGTACACTCTAACGTTTGTGGACCTGTGTCTTTCTCTTCTTAGAAATCAAAACTTTATAATGTTTCTTATTGCCTCAAAATCTAGCAGGTCTTGCGAGCGGAGCCCACAAGACAAGAACTAGACCAAGGGGCAACAAGGAGGTGGAGGCATTGTTGCCCACTATTTCCTGGGTGATATCCCTAAGAGAAATTTTTCTCCATGATGGACCTCAACCAGCAAACCCTTGCAACCCTCAACTAGCTCCTTGTGTCATTTCTCTGTCACCTGAGCCAGTCATGTGGTCCCTCACCCATATGTATTGATCGTATGTTTGAAGGTGGGCCTCCCGAACCTAAAGGTATGTCTTGTCATTTAGCAATTCAGTATTGGGTTTGCATTGGGTTTGCTTATCATGGACACTTCTGGGCATGGATTGATGGGGGTATTCGGCGGAAAGAGTGGGCTTAGTTTGTACTTTTGTCCCCTTGACCTCTTTTGGGGTCTTACCCTTGGATTTTAGTCCTGTGGGATCTCCTATACTAACCATTGGGTTTTAGGGTGGTACTACTTGGAAAACCCCGACTTTGGCTGTGTGGTCTCGCTCCCTTATCCACATATACTATTCCCCTTCCATTCACTGTACCCCCATTCATCATTTCTCCCACTCGAGTCCACATTGCCTCTCTGGGCCCACATAGGGTTAGCCTCCCCCATTCCCTTGCCCCCACTTTAGGTCAGGTTTGGAATGATGCCTCAAAGGTTGAAGCATCTAAAAGGAAAAATAAAAGCATAAATGGTCATATTCAATAGGATAGCATACCACAAAATCCAAAAGATGGTCGAGACAAAAATAATTAGCACGTGGGCAAAAGCCAATACATGTGCTCTACCTCATACCCATGGCCATCACCCTGGTTCCATAGGCCCTAGATAGCATCCTTTATCACTCAGGAACCCATGATTGTCCCAACCCCTGGAGGGAAATGAACTGCCCTACCAAAAAGGGGGGTAATCAATGTTATATGTTACACATCATGCTCTTCTCCTTTGAGCCCCGAGCAGTTAATCAAAGATAAATCAAAAAAGACAAAAGGAATATAAAGAAGGTTGGAGAAATCAAGGTCGGGGCACCTTATGTACCATGATTTCTCCTTCCTACATTATGCACCCAAGTGTAGACTTCTCTTTCTCTAGCTACCCTTGTGCCTCGATATGTGGCCCAGCATTGCCCCTCTCATTCCCTATATCATTTCACCTCTTTATCACATGCCACCACCATTTGAGGGATGTACCTTGGACATACTATCCCCTCCAAAAGTAGAAACCACCTAATAAGTTACTTGGCTAATCCCCTTTGGATCTTGGAGACATTAGCACATGCCAAAGCCCACTATGGAAGGGCATGCCATTATGAAGTGTCCACTTGCTGTCCATGGTTTGTAAGCTCATTTACATGATTACTTTAATGACTTGTTGTACTGGAAGGTTAGGGGACGCATTGTATCTTATACAAGATTGCACATAGTGTCCATTTGGGTTTGGTCTCCCTATATGGGGTTCTAACCTTCCAGAGGGATACATTGGCACATATAGGGTGTGTGTACAGTTTTGAGAACTTAGAGGGCTAGAGATTAACACAAATTTTCTTCTTGATAATTACTTGTGAGCTTACTTGAGTTACTTATGTCTTCTCTTTTTTATCTTGTTTAGTCTTTCATCAAGTCAATTATCAAAATAAACACAACGCAAACTTAGGCTCCTAGAGCCAGGGAAAAACCTCTCCCTCTTGGAGAGAAAAACCCGCAAAGAATTGTTCTTATAGATCTTCAAATGACAAGTACCATGACCCAGACTTAGACCCTTGACCTATGAATGCTTCCAAGACCTTGTTGCTTCTTCTTTGATGATCTTCCATGCTGATCTTTCTTTCTTGCACCAGTTTTTACTGTCCTTTCTTTTATTAACTGTGAGAGGGAAGGTAAATCCTAGATTTACCTTCCTCTCTTTTCTTATCTAGTAGTAACCTTACTTTAGATATTCACATTGGAAACCATTGTACCACCTCAAATAAAACCGACACTTATTGATGGCATTATTACACAAAGAAATTCACCCTTCAGATCCACATTGTATAGGTAGGTATATGACAGTTTGAACTTCGTTGCACTTGTTAACATCTCAGATAATGTTTGCACTGAAACACTGCAATTGACTTCAAAATTCCGCTTTTCAATTTTGTGCAAATTCCGCATTCTGTCAAGTATACTTGGCACTTCTTCATATGTATGCATCGCACTTATTCACAAGTATACTTCCGCACTTTGTCCTATGTATACTCCGCACTTCATATCATGTATTTTCTGCACTGCATAACATGTACTATCTGCACTATCTATCATGTAATGACCGCACTGTATATTACATATTGTCTGCATTGTATATTATGTAATGTCCGCATTTCTTCATTTGCATAATTCGCACTAAATGACTTGTATTACCCGCACTTCAAATTACAGAGATTTCCGAAAACTTGTTATTACAAAGATCATCGTTTTTAACGTTTCAGAGTTAACCATATTACATTTGACTGCATTACACTTCAGGTGACCGCATTATATTTTGTTGTATCCCTTCTGAGAGATCCGCAATGTTTGTTGATCTCTAATTGACCGCAGAGGTAGTGTTTATATAGTGGCAGTCTTCTTGCTTTTAGGCCGACCATCCACTAGCTTGTAGGCTAACTTAACTGTGAGTGTGAAGACCGACTTCATCATATATATCTAGCGTTAATATAAGAACTATTTCAATCCATTCTTCCACAACTTGTAGGACAAGGTCTTGGAGCATTCAATGATGACTAGGTTCTTCATATACATGACACTGAATACATTTTATAAATAGAAGACAAACCCTAGATAGACATCAAGAAGAAGTCTATTAACCTAAGATAAAATCTTGCTCGTGAAACCCATGAAGCAAGTATAACCAATATACATTTTATTATCTTTGTCTTCTTCTTTACATAAAATACATAATTACATAGTCAATATGAAGACCGACCTAGTTACGCTTTTCAATACTCCCTCTTAACTAGGGAGGTATTCATACAGGTACATGGTTATTTTGAAAGTGAAGAATCTCGTAAGAAGAATCGGATTGGTAATCATCTGTATAGCATCATATCAGCCAACATTGTCCTAGTGCAAGCCCTTGACTAACAACCCCATCTCTCAACAAGACAATGGGCTACAATGCTGGCGAGACACATGACTTATAAACACCATCGTCACTGTCTCTCCAAGGTACATACTCCACCCGGGTGTTCCCAAAGTATGACCTTCTTGGACTATTCTTCTCTTGGGTAGCTAGCCCTCAAAGAATATCGGTCCCTGACTACTCTTACCTTGAATGCCCTAACACATTCTCAAAGAGTATCAAATGCCAGATGATTACCCAATCCTCCATTCTGTCTTCCCAAGTGAAGCCCAGAATGATGTGTCTATCTCTCCCTCTCAGCCAAGGAGGACCTATTCCACAAGGGAATGTACTCATTCATGTGTAAGGAATGTACCTAAGTTCATTCTTAGGAATTACCCAATTTCTTCCAACTAAGAAACTGATCACCAGGCTCCCTGTCAATCAAAGACTTGCATTAACAATGGTGAGACACCCAGCTACTCATGAAGAATTCCTCCTCTCGATGTCATGGATTTCGATATTTAGGAATCTTCAACTTTAGCTCCATAGGGCATAGATCATCCATCACTTTCATTCATTGGTCATGTCATCTACCAGAAAGTAATTCGTCTGCCTTTCTCATCTGGTTCACCGTTATGCCATGCTGCTTTCCTTCGAATCATCTCCAAGGATCATACATCCTTTCTCATGATTAGCAGCCCTGCACAAATTCATATAGCTAAACATATACATATGAACCTTTTAAAACAAAAGTTACCTCAGTGATAATCTTTCACCATAACAACTTCCTATAGGCATCGGCATCCTTTATTCAAATTGACACATCTCCTATAGATATGTTTTGTCAAGGGTCTTCTTCTTTACCAGACTTTTTTCAGAGTCTAATATCCTCCCAGGAGATCTCCTAGTCACATCTTATTGGCTTCCGAATGATAACTTCCTCTTGACATGGTTGCATTTCGTGATCTCTACCTTTCTGCACATTCTTGTAAATTTTTGAAGATGTTCTACGCTTGATGAAACTTTACTTTTATCCCCAATGTCAGTCAGCAATCACATAAACAAGAAAGTAAAGTGCTGATAGAACATACCAGTAGATCAACAAAAGACAAGCCAGAAAAATATAAGTGTGTTGGTGCATTACGGCGGTCAACAAGATGCTTCAACCAGCAAAGTCTCAATATGCTCAGCCAACCAGAAGTGTCACACACACAGCCCAAAAAGAAGCTCATCAAAAATCAACATAATTCAACAAAAGAATCCCACATCCAAATTTCCAGCATCATCCAGATTTACGGCATCATCCATATTTACAGCATCCAAATTTATGGCATCCGTTTCCGGCATCATCCAGATTTACGACATCATCCATATTTACGGCATCCATTTTCGGCATCATCCATATTTACAACATCCATTTCCAGCATCATCCATATTTACGAAATCCATTTCCGGCATCATCCAGATTTACGACATCATCCATATTTACGGCATCCATTTACAGCATCATCCATATTTACGGTATCCATTTACGACATCCATTTCTAGATCATGAGGATGTGTGTGATGAGATGATTGAAATGTCCTCCAACGTTGACTCTATTTATATCTATCACTGAGGGTGTCTGACACATTTGCTAGGGGTGTAAAAGCTTAAGGCCGACCTACACATATCTTGAAAGTATTAAAAATAAATTCAAAATAAATGTTCTACTCATCGAATCAAGATGATCTTTAGATCGATCTTGCACCTCTTCGAAAGAGGAACCTAATAAAAATATTGGTGTCTTCATCTAAGCATCACAACATGAAGTTTGGACCTAGTTGTCCAATTTTAACACTCCCTCTCAACTAGGGAGAACTCCATCCACCTGTGCAATCAAACATCGTGCGTCATCCCGCCGTAACTTGCTTTGCTGGCCTCTTTATTTCAGAACAGAAGTGGGTCAGTCACAAAGACATCATTCTCGGCTGACAGATTCATCCCAGAGGTCTGAAACCTCTATATAGGACTCACAAAGAGTCTCATACCAACCCGAAGTCAGTAGGAGGTCCGAAACCTCACTTGGACTCCAGAGACTCATATATACTAACCCGAAGTTAGTCTCACTGACCTGAAGTCAGTAGGAGGTCCGAAACCTCACATGGACTCAAAGAGTCACATACAAACCCGAAGTTGGTTTATCTAACCCGAAGTCAATAGGAGGTCCGAAACCTCACTAGACTTGATCCCAGATCAAGTGGTTGGACACGTGTCATCCTAGAAAGAGAGTACGGCGATCTCTGATGCGTCCATCAATCTTTGCTACTAGTCACTAGCTTTTCCCACCTCATTGGCCAAATGAGAGGTACTTCCCATGAGTCTGGAACTCAAATGGGTAGGATGCATATGGGGCACAGATCATGAGAGGCGAACCAACTCAATCATCATAACGATGGGGCCCAAGCACACCAACAAGGTTCAGCAAGCCTAGCCCTATGGTTGCTTATAGCTCCGAGAAGTTATCCCCAAAGCCCCCCATAGCTCCCCCAGTCATCCTCCAACAAGACCCTCAGAATAGGGTTGTTCCACGATACCAAGATTCTCACGGAAGGTTAGGAACATGACCTTCCCCAAGGACATTGTGAGAATATCCGCGACCTGCTCATCAGTTCCTATATGATTGAGCCTTACGATGCCTCGCTGTACCATATCCCGGATAAAGTGGTACCAGCCATCAACATGCTTGGATCGTTCGTGGAACACGGGATTCTATGACAAATGAATCCCCCTCTAGTTATCACAAAGGATAACGATGGCATCTAACAGGCCATACATGTTACAATGTATTCAGCCTCAGCAGTGCTCAATGCTACCGACTTCAATTTCCTGCCCGAAGCAGATCTACGTGTGAAGTAGCATCCAGATGTGCTCTTGCGATCCACCACACTGCCAGCCCAATAGGCATCAGTATATCCATGGAGTGTCATACTCCTGGCAGTGTATCTCAACCCATGCTCTATCATGCCTCAGAGATATCTCAAGAGTTTCTTGCCACCAAACCAGTGAATGTTATGATCAACCATGTGTTGACTCAAAATGTTCAGTGCACAACATACGTCCGGACGGGTGTTCACTAAGAACATCAGGGCCCCTACGAGTTGAAGATACTCAGTAGGATTTGCTAGCACGGGCCCAGCAGCGCTGCCACTCAACTTCTTAAAGTTGAGCTCCATTGGCGTCGACACGGACTTACAGTCCATCATACTAAATATTTCCAGAAGCTTTACAATGTATTTTCCTTGAGAAAGGAAAATCTCGCCAGGTCTCTGCCAGACCTCCAGGTCTAGGAAGTAGTGCCTCAGTCCTAGGTCCTTCATCTCGAACACAACAGTGAGCTCCCTCTTGCACTGATGAATGAGAGGGACAACACCTGTCAGGAAGAGGTCGTCCACATATAGCACCAGAATGAGAGGCTTCTCTCTATCAACCTTGAAGTAAAGGTTCGAATCAACATTACTACGAGTGAAGCCTAGCTTCATCAGGTAGCTATCTATCCTCTCATACCAAGCTCTGGGTGCTTACTTCAACGGTCAACCCATAGAGGGCTTTATCGCACCATGCAGAAATGCGGTCTTCACATCCATCTGATGAAGAATCCATCATTGCGTAGCAGCAAGGGCTATGATAGATCGGATGGTGGTATATCGGGCCACAGGTGCAAATATATCATCATAGTCTAATCTATGCCTTCCTTTTGAGAGAAGCCACGGGCAATGAATCTTGCCTTGAAATTTTCAGCACTTCCATCAGATCCATGCTTGATCTTGTAGAGCCATTTCGAGGTGACAACTGATTTGTCCTCTGGTCTTGGAACCACATCCCAGACATCATTCTTCATTATGGACTCATACTCTTCATGCATAGCATCCTTCCAGACTTGATGCTTTACGGCTTCCTCAAAATATCCAGGCTCAGATTGTACAATAGTACTCATGGCTGCTAGATACCCTTCGTAACTACTTAGCTTCTTGCTTTTACGAATGTCCCCCTTTGGGGCCATATGTCCCTCGGCATTCTCGAGAGTGTCCCTTAGCCATGATGGTCTCTTCCCTATTGAAGGAGGTGGATCAATCGAGTCCATTGGTCCTTCAGCATCAGGCATCGTCTCATCCTTCGGTTCTTCTTGATTTCCAGGCCTTGCTTCATAATCTTCCTCAGATCTCGGAAGATTGACTACTTTCCTCAGGGAAGCATCTTTGTCAAAGGTAACATCGTGGCATATCTCCACTTCCCTTTGACCAGGCACATATACTTTATAGGCCTTCGAAGTTTCGCTGTAGCCCACAGACATTATGGTCTCCCTCTTGATGCTAGCTCCTCTGCAAAAGTTCATGAACTCGTTCGTCTCATATAATAAGAACATCCTCCCAAGGATGTCACAGGCAGCATATCAGACAGATCAGAATGTACTAATTGCAAGACATTAGATGTCTTTGTGACACTTGAGGGGAAAGGTCCCCTTGTATGCTTTCCTTCAGCACAACCCTGACATACACCTTCATGATTATTTGAGAACTCAGGCATCCCCGTCACCACCTTCCTTGCTTCGTGAAGGGCCTTGTAGTGAATTTGTTCAAACCTCTGGTGCCATAATTCAATCTATCGGATAGTATCACATGTCATCACTCCCAGTGGACTTCCTCCAAACTGGTAGAGTGTACCAACTCTAAACCCAATCGTGATAGCTTCCTTGAAACTCTTCTTCGACATGCGCACTTTCCACCAATGAATGCCACATTGAAACCTCTGTCTTCCATGGCTGAAACAGACACAAGGTTCTTCTTCAAATTAGGTACATATAGTACATCTTACAGGCAGAGGACTTGACCTTGAGACAAGTGGAGGGTCACAGTCCCTGTCCCTTTCACGAGATATGTGGCATTATGTCGAAGGATAATTTGTAGATTAGTATCCTTCTCAACCATATCAGTAAGTGCTTTGATATACCCCTTCTTGTACTTTGATTTGGCAACAGCAGTTGTAGTAGACGGAGGCTCTTGGATTTTACCCTGGACATAGTCCATGACATCTTGGTCTTCCAAATTAAGATCCAATGTCATCTTCCAAGCATGGAAATCATCCTTCCCAGTCAATTTTTCATCAGCCTTAAAGCCATTGTAGTTTGAGGAACCCATCCTCTTCTTCGGTGATTGCTACAAACTAGGGCTTTGTCTTCACCTCATCTCTAATACCATGTAAATTTTTGAAGATGTTCTATGCTTGATGCAACTTTACTTTTATCCCCAATGTCAATCAGCAATCACATAAACAAGAAAGTAAAGTGTTGATAGAACATACCAGTAGATCGACAAAAGACAAGCCAGAAAAATATAAGCGTGTTGGTGTGTTACGGCAGTCAACAGGATGCTTCAACCAGCAAAGTCTCAATACGGTTAGCCAACCAGAAGTGTCACACACACAACCCTTATAGACATCTCATCAAAAATCAACATAATTCAAAAAAAGAATCCCACATCTAGATTTTCAGCATCATCTGGATTTACAGCATCATCCATATTTATGGCATCCAGATTTATGGCATCCATTTCTGGCATCATCCATATTTACGACATCATCCATATTTACGGCATCCATTTTCGGCATCATCCAGATTTACGACATCATCCATATTTACGACATCCAGATTTATGGCATCCATTTCCGGCATCATACAGATTTACGGCATCATCCATATTTATGGCATCCATTTACGACATCCATTTCTAGATCATGAGGATGTGTGTGATGAGATGATTGAAATGTCCTCCAACGTTGACTCTATTTATATCAATCATTGAGGGTGTGTGACACATTTGTTGAGAGTGTAAAACCTTAAGGCCGACCTGCAGATATTTTGAAAGTATTAAAAATAAATTCAAAATAAATGTTATGCTCATCGGATCAAGATGATCTTTAGATCGATCTTGCACCTCTTCGAAAGAGGAACCCAATAAAAATATTGGTGTCTTCATCTGAGCATCACAACATGGAGTTTGGACCTAGTTGTCCAATTTTAACAATTCTTCATTCCCAGGAACTTCTAATATACAGTTCCTTGTTCATTAACCACCTCATATTCTGCATGAGGATATATTATATTGATTTCATCCGATAGTGCACCGAGAGATCCTCCTCCATAGGTTAAAGTCTATTACTTGCAACCATATGACATGACTTCACAGCATCCAGTGTCAGTATATAAATATATACATACCTGACACCTTTTTCATTTAAGTCATCCTTCAACAATTTTGCTAGAATGAAGAGCTTCATTCCCTTGGCTTGCTCCACCAATATGTCATCACATCCCAGAATTTTGTTTTTCATGATGACCCTTGATCTTGATGATTGCCTTCCATCAGTATAGTTATCAGAGAGGTTTCCCACGAGTTGTATTACAAAGAAATCCTATCATGCTTTGATCAAGATGCTACATTGCTTCCTATCATACAACCAACAGAAATCTCTTAAAGGAGAAGATGATCTTAATCATAGTGGAGATCCCTCGCTTCTTCTTTCTTAGATTTCTTTGGATCAGGTTCTTCTCTTATTTCTGAGACATGGGCTTCTTCCCTATTTCTTCTCTTATTTCTGAGACATGGGCTTCTTCCCTATTTCTTCTCTTATTTCTGAGACATGGGCTTCTTCCCTATTTCTCTTGTCCCTTTCAAATTTAGGACAATCTATTTGATAATGCCCAAGTTCATCATATACAAAGCATTGTGCTTTGTCCATACTATTCTGAGGACCAAACTTACCGAATCTTGATTCCCTTCACTTGATCCTGTAACACCTTTGGCTTTCAATCTTATTTCCTCTATTTTACATAGAGACCCTAAATCGTGGAATGGTGTGGCTTCTATCTTCTCGTATAATCCTGAAGTGAAGTTTCCCCATTCTCCTGGCAGAGCATTCAACACCATTGTAGTCATCTCAGAGTCAAACATTACTTCTCCTACTTCCTATAGTTGATCAGAGAGAGTACTCATAGAGAGTAGCTCCACCAATTTCTCATATATTCCCTTTTTGATGATTTGATACATCGGAGATGAGAGAGTCTTTTATGGATTCTTGTAAGAATCCTTTGTACTCTTATATCTCCCTTCATGTATTTGGCATGACTTCATTGTCCTTGTCTTCCATGCAAGAAAGTTTGAAACCCTAACTAGTTTGATGATTTCTTTGCAAAGAAGACATTTTGATAGATTTAGATAAAGTCATAGATACTTACTTGAGTAGGTGACTTTCTCCTTTAGCAACTTTCTTGATGAAGAAGTTAGGAGCTTCTTCTTAGATAGAAAATTTTAATCTAGGTGACATTGGATCCTTGATGGTAAAGGATGTCTTCTTCTACCAATGTCTTGAATGTAAATCTTCGATGGCAAAGATTACTTACTTGAATGAGTTGATATAGCTAGAGAGTCTTCCTTGCAAACTGATTTGATCCTTCAACCCAAACTTTGATCTTTGCTTCCTATAGTGTCTCCTTTGTCAAGCAGCCCTTGCATTCAGCACCTTAGCTCTGAAACCATGTTGTGAATATAGAGGGTTGGAGATTAACACAAATTCTCTTCTTGATAATTACTTGTGAGCTTACTTGAGTTACTTATGTCTTCTCTTTGTTATCTTGTTTAGTCTTTCATCAAGTCAATTATCAAAATAAACACGACACAAACTTAGGCTCCTAGAGCCAGGGCAAAACCTCTCCCTCTTGGAGAGGAAAACCCGCAAAGAATTCTTCTTATAAATCTTCAAATGACAAGTACCATGACCCAGACTTAGACCTTGACCTATGAATGCTTCTAAGACCTTGTTGCTTATTCTTTGAGGATCTTCCATGCTGATCTTTCTTTATTGCACAAGTCTGTACTGTCCTTTCTTTTATTAACTGTGAAAGGGATTCCTCTCTTTTCTTATCCAACAGCAACCCTTACTTTAGATATTCACATTGCAAACCACTGTTCCACCTCAGATAAAACCAACACTTATTGACTGCATTATTACACAAAGAAATTCACTCTTCAAATCCACATTGTATAAGTAGGTATATTACACTAGTTTGGTATTTTGGATGTTTTTTTAATATAAATGGAAAAAAATATAAATATAAATATAATATATATATATATATATATATATCGTAGACGGTTCCGAGATGCTTCGCTTCCTAGAATTTTGGGAAATGGCGCTTCTACATATCCGCTTCCAAAAAACGTCTGTGCTTCGTCCCCACTTCGTGCAACATTGATTTTGCTAACTATTACATTTTGACTATGAGGATGTGGGTTTGGGGGCCCGCAATTAGACTTAAAAAACTATAGAGATCAAAGCATTAGGCCAAGGCAAATATTGCGATTGTAGTGGGGGATGGGGGCCCAATGAGGAGAGACTCTGTCCCACGTATGGCAATGCAGCTCATTGGTACGAGCTAGAGGCAGCGCAGTTTTGAGGTGGGGCCCAAGCGAACGTTGGGAAGACATAATTAAAAGGAAGCAAGCTACTCATTTGGGTCATTCAATCAACCATCCATTTCAACTTTGTCTTTGACAGAGAGCACGCTTGTGCCAAGTGCCAAGTCTACAGTGTTATTTAGCACACGACATTTTCAAGTGAAGATCTCAACCTCTGCCTTGAGAGACTTTGAGTGCCTGCCCAGGAGAGGAGTCTTATCATTTTTGGAGGAGCATTTCAACAGAAGGAACTTCACCCACAACGCAGTCAGCTCTTAAACAGCCCAGTGGCATCTACAGTAGCGCGGAGGTTACGCAATCAGTGAAGGGATCACTCCGGGGGCTAGGGGAGTGAGTGGAGATTTTGGAAGGACACTTGGTGGGGAGGCTTAGAGCTTCCTAACAGGGGTATTTCAGGCATTTTGGTGGCCTCCAATAGCAGAATTTCCAGGAGGACCGAATTTCCCAGCAACTGGGTGAGCCAAGCCCAAGAGGGCCAATTTCCAAAGTCAAAACTAGGACAAACCCTATATGGGTTTTCTTGGGTTTATTGAGGAGAGGCCAAGGTTAATTTGGCAGAATTTTCTGGGTAGAATTAAGAAGCCAAACAAGGATCCCAACTCAGCCAACAGCTAGAGCATAGAGGAGCTAGGGGAAAATTGGACTAAAATTCCGAGGTCAATATTTGGCCATTTCATTCGCAGGTTGTTGTGGGTTTCTTTAGCAGAGTCTGTGGTTAAAATCCCAGAATTTTCAGATCAGCGTAGCAGGCCCTAGCAGCATTTCATTCGAAACAGCAGCAACATCTCTGGCCATTGACAGCATAGAGGAGTAGCAGCGCAGAGCAGGGGTAGCAACACAGAGCAAGAGTAGCAACGCAGAGCCAAAGCAGCAGCACTATTTTTGGCAAGTGACTAGGCAGAGCAGCTTAGAGCTACAGCGACACAGTGTACATTTTTGGGGGATATTTCAGGCTTGTTACGAGGCTATCTTCAACTTGCCTTGAGCAAGCGCAGGTGCCTTCATTCCAACACCTCCATTGTACACATTTTACCGATATTAATAAAATGGCTCAACAATATTTTATGGCTCCAATGGTGTATTGATATAAGTTTTTGTTTTGTTGTCTCCTTAATATCTTTTAGCTTGTTATTACTGTTATTTCCCCATTTGGGATATAATCCCGCTCCTATAACCGAGCTGATACAAGCTCTGCAAATCCCTCCTAACCACATCATAAGGTAATCCAAAATTGGGGACATTACAAATGTTGCCATCGATAGCTTGTCTACAACCCTATCTATTTAACTCACAATCAACCTAATATCCCCTTTGTTGTCAATGGCGTTTCTTGATTTATGGATGATCTAGGAGAAAGTCACCCTAAAGCCACAAAATTGTTCATTATATCAAGGAAACCCAGCAAATTGGTATAAAGGATTGCAGTAACAGTGAACCATTAAGTGGGTTAAACTGAGTGATTAGGATGGAGATTGTAACAACAAGAAGTCTACATCTCAGGTCATCGACCATGGCATATTGTGACAGTCAAAGTGCAACACAAGTTGCAGAAAATGTTGTACACAATAAAGAAGCATGTGTTGCTTCAAGCTCACTATTAGAGACAATACAAGACAATGTCGTGTATCTTGCTTATTATAGAAAAAATGTGAGGTTGATAATATCTTTAAGAAGCCTCTCTTGGAAGATAAATTTATCAAATTTTGGGCTATGCTATCTCTATTGGAACAGTAGCTCTATAATCTACCTAATACTATAATTCCCCAACAAAGTCATTAGAAAAAGGTAGAAAAATCGATGAACAAGTTGGGAGGACAACACAAGATGACCAAATGAAGAACTTAAGGCTCACCAATCTTTTTATTTGTTAGAATATTAGATAGTTCTTAGACAATTCTTTATAGATCTACTGGTTATCTTCCTTTTGATCATGGTCATTTTAAAAAGTACAGGTTTATATAGGAATACTATTGTAAAAAAATTAGCAAATCGGTATTGGCATTTTTAATCATAGGCAATGTTATCAGAATTGGACTAAAGCTAGCAAATCCGATTGGTCCAACCAATCTTGGGGGCATACCAATCCAATTCAAAGGTGCAAAACCAAAAATGGTTGGTTCCATACAACGCCATACAGCTCCAATTAGCGACCACGTTAACTAAATTTAAGAAAAAAAAATCAACAGATTAATTACACTAAACCTAACCTGGGGCCCCTACTAATTCTATTTGACAATGAAGACCCATCCTTGATGAGCTTGAACCCACTCTCGTAACCAGAGGATCTCAATGTTGGACGATTACCTTCCAGACCAAGGGAATCAAGCTAGAAATCTATTTTGGAGTCAAGTCATGTTGAGGATGTAGATGAGAATTTAGATGCTCTCTCATATGATTAGATTGTAGAGTCTAGAGTCTAGACTATCATAATTAATTAGCACTATGTTTATTTTTGGACTCTAGAGACCATTTAGAGCCTATTTATTGATGTAATTTAGTTCAGAGATGGATTGCACTAAGTGCTATTTTAGCTATATGCACCCTTCCTATATGCATAAGAAACTTTGCATTTTTGTGTATAATGGTTTGGAATCACATGGATGCACACGACCTTTTTCTTCAAAATTTGAATATTTCTTGTATCTTTTGGTCAACTGCCTTCGTGATCCGGTTGTGTTTCTAGTTTCTGTCCAGTTCCAGGTTTTGGGGTTGACTAATTCAATGACTGGTCCAGTTCAGATAAAATTAATCATAAGCAAACCAGTATATCACATGAAGTTTATCAATGCAGTGTAAATGTTATTACATTCACATTGAAGGACCAAATCGTTTAAAATCAGACCCAACTTATGTCGATATGAGGTTTAACTTATGTGAAAGTAATGTTTTACAGATGGTGAGAATGTAATTCTTTTACTTAACCAAAACAAAATAACAATGTGGTTTATATACACATGCTAAACAAAGCCCACTTCCTTGATGATTTTATTTATCAAGTCTTAAACATTCCGCTTTTTTGAACAAAGTAATATATCCCACCGACAATATTCATTTTCATCCTGCAATATATCTCTTTCTTTCACCTTCAAACGAAATAAAAAATTCTCATTTAATTATATTAAGACTAACCATTGCAAGTAGTATTTCTTTACAAGTCTCGAAGAAGAGTCTATATCGCTATTCCTTGTTAACCAAATCTCACACAAAGCTGCCAGAAGATATCCAAATGATATTCTCTGCAAAAAACAATTAAAAAGGTGTCACGATTGGTTATATGTAATATTCCATTGAAACAACTATAAACATGACAACCATACCAATAAGGAAAATCAAACAGACTATCCATCCTATCAGATTCCAAGCAAAGAGAATCATAGTAAGTTACGCCTTCCGTATTTGGGTTCCTTGAAAAGCACTTTGAACATTAAAAAAAACAAAAAACATCAGGGTAAACAAGCAAACAAGAATCATTACGAGGAGGACAGATAATCATCTGATGGCACTAATGCTAAAACTGGATTACCAGTCCTAACAAAAACAGGGATATCCAATTATTGTTTGAAAGTTTTTACAGGTATTTGACCTAGAGATTACTAAAGAACGTAATGCAGAATCATTGGAAATGTTTAATAGGAATATGAGGAACTAACAGGCACAGATTATGTTAGTTCTTGTTACCGTACTTACCACAAGATCTGAAAAAATTAGGCTGCCACCGACTTGTCCTCATTGTTATAAAATCAAAAGAGAGCACCTTCCAGTTCAGTATATCAAAAATGGCAACATTTATCAAGTCAAAACTCCTTCAGACTGAAAGGAACAAGTTGCAACATAAGTAGCACGAGATGCCCATCTACATTTCTGGCAGGAAATGTCTCCAAAAAGACCAAAATGCTAGGTGGCATTCACAAATAACTCCTGGGCCATCTTGGGAAAATGCTTGAAAGTGTTTCCTTGACATTTCTCGGAATATGGTATGTTTTCAGATCTTAACTGACCTTTAAACAACACAGAGACCTATGAGCCCAAGAGTGGCACACATATAACAAACATTTAAAAAAAAAGGGACACTAGATAATCATGAAAAGCAAAAGGAAAAAGAAAACCAAATATTTAAAATTTGATACTTTACTCTTGTGCATGGTAAATAACATAGGAAATATCATGAAAATAACTTTATTGAAATTGGAGTCATCACAGCTGCTATCATAGACACTTTTGAATTCATTGTTAAAATTTGGGTACCAGAGGACAAGTGGTTCCTTAAGGCTTTGATCTTTGGCCTAGGAAAAAGTGTCCAAATTTATTTGTACTTTTCTCCTAAAGTGATTTTATAAGTGGTAAAGTCAGTCTAATTTAAAAGTGACTTAATAAGTGGTAAAGTTGCATTCTAATTTTAAAGTGACTTTATTAAAGTCAATGAAAAATTAGAAAGCTAAAAAGTGACTGTGGAAATAAAAGGATAAGTGGGTCTTTATTTAAGTGGGTGAATTAAAAAAATAGAAAGTGAGAATTAAATGCACATTTATTCTTATCCCTAGATCTAAATGAATATCAGCCATTAGATCTTAGGGTTACCCAAAAGGTCATTTAGGGTAAAAGGAGAGGAGAAGAAAAAAAATATAAATTCAGTTTTTCATGAGCTATTGAGAGAAAGAGAAGAGGGAGCAAGGAGAAAATTTCTGAGCAGGGAGAAGTTGAAGGAGGGCAGCAATCGAGACATTTCAGCAATCTGTACAACAGTTAGAGTTTGCACGCATTTCAAGGCAGCAAATCCGTACAGCATTTATTGGCACGCTTTCCAAGGTAGAATCCATACAACAACATTGGGCATGAATTTCAAGCACTATACAGCACAGAAAACGAGGGAGAAATTATAGCAGGTTAAAGGCACGGTTTTCGAGGCAGATCGTATAGCATTTAATGTTGGTATTTATCGCTGTAAATTTTCTATTTGGACAGTTTGTTGATTGGCACATTTTCCGAGACAGAGTCCAAGCACGAAAATCGAGATAAGTTGTAATTTGTGGTTGCTGGAATTTTTACTGTGTGTTTCAGTTTCTCTATAAAAGCATTTTCAGAAATAAAGAAGAGGTCTCAAACTGGTTTTCCCCAAGAGTTGTAGGGGGTTTTTCTAGAGTCACATTGACCAAAAATCACTGTCATTTTCTGTGTGTGGTTGTTATATTTTTTATGTGTTTTATTTCTGCATTTTCCAGCAGTTGTGAAATCTCCAAATTTGTGTTTTCAAAAAATATTGTCATTTCCAGATTTTAGTAATTTTATCATGTTCAGATTTAAAACTAAATGAATGGAGTGATAAGGAAAACTGATAACCGGAGTGGGGGTTGAAACTCTTCATGGTATTAGATCTTAATTGGCTGAAAATTGCAGTTTGGGACAGCAAGTGAAAAATTACAGTAAGTTAACTTTTTACACAAAAACAAAAACCTTTACCACAGATCTGAAAATTTCAGTTTGTTAGGGTAGTGAATCAAGTCTTTGGGTTTGACGGTTGAAGACAGGTTGGATGGACAGAGCAACTACAGTGCATGGAGGGAGAGAATCCAGAGCATCTTTGAGGAAGCAGAACTCTAGGGCATTATGGTACATACCACATAGCACCCAGTAGCAGTACCTGCTGACCCTGTACAGTTAGCAAAGTTCAACAAAAATAATGCTAAGGAAAAAAGACTGATTCTAGATGGAGTCAAAGATCATGTCATTCCTCATGTGAGAGGAAATACTTATGCACATGAAATGTGGACAGCCTTGACCGGTCTTTACCAGAGCTCAAATGAAAACAGAAAGATGGTCCTAAAGGAGAAACAGAAGGCCATTAAAATGGCTAAGACTAACAGTGCTACAGCATACCTCACAAAGATCACTTCAGTGAGAGATGAGTTAGCAGTGGTAGGTGAGACCATTACACCCACTAAGGTGGTGAGGATTGCTTTGAATGGTCTTCCCAAGACTTGGGAGAGTTTTGTGGATGGCATTGTTGCATAGGAGAACCTTCCCGGATGGGAGAGGTTGTGGTATGATTGCATTCAGAATGAGATCAGAAAGAACCATCTTGCGGCAGCCAAACAAGGGTAGGAGGATGACAATGTGGCATTATTGGCAAGAGGCACGAAGGGCAAAGCAAAGAAGCAAGCTTCCACCAGTGGAGGCAAAGGTAAACGCAAGCAGCAGAATAAAGAAAATGACTATTCCAAAATCAAATGTTGGAATTGTCAAAAGTTGGGACACTATGTTGTTGTGTGTCCAGAGAAGAAGAACGAGAAGGGGAAAGAGAAAACCATGGAAGCTTTTGCAGAGATAGAGGGCTTCTCAGAGAGCTTTGATAGGGAGTTTGGGTTCATAGTTTGTGAGGCCTCCAGTGCAGGATCACCTGCCATACAGGTTCAGAGGGAGTGTGCACTCTCCACTACTAGCAGAGCATCTTCTAGCATTTGGTATATTAACAGTGGCGCTTCTCGTCATGTGACAGGAGTGAGGGAGTACTTCTCAGAGCTTTCAGAGAGTGATACTCATATGGAGATAGTACTTGGTGATGACAGCATTGTTAGAGCAGTCAGTGTGGGAACATTGACATTTGATAGGGAATCCAAACCTCCATTGAAAGTGTCAGATGTTATATATGTGCCTAGAATGAAGAAGAACCTGATATTCGTCTCAGCGCTTGAGGACAGAGGGTATGAGGTGTTGTTTAGGAGAGGGCAGGTGCTTATATATCCTAGGAGAACTCCAACTGCTTCAGCTAGAGTGATTGATGTGCACCATGCTAAGGTGTACAAGTTCTCATTCCAGCCCCTGATGGCATTGAGTAGCAGCATTCGAGACAGGACTGACAGCAGATCTAGCAGTTCAGAGTTGTGTGAGATTTGGCATTGCAGGATGGGTCACATGTATCATGGGGCCTTGAGGACATTGCGGGAGATCACCACTGGTGTGCCAGATTTCAGTTCTGGTCACCTTGATGTATACAGAGGACATGCGATGGGGAAGTTTGCCAAATCCCCTTTTCCCAGCAGTGATACTGATAACAGAGCGACAGGGATCCTTGACTTGATTCATACCGATGTGAGTGGTCGAATGTCTCATGTATCCTTGAGTGGCTATGAGTATTATGTTTTATTCATTAATGACCACTCTAGGAAGACCTGGATTTATTTCTTGAAGACCAAGAGTCAAGTCTTCAAGCATTTTCAAGAGTTCAAAGCTCCTGTGGAGACCCAGACAGGTAGGAAGATCAAGGTCCTCAGGTCGGACAATGGAGGGCAGTATACCCTTGGTGAGTTTGTTGATTTTTGTGCTGAGGCAAGCATTAGGAGGGAGTTCACAGTTCCTTACAACCCCCAGCAGAATGGGGTTGCGGAGAGGAAGAACAGATCCATTATAAGGGTTGCCAAAGCCATGCTTCATGATCAAGGGTTACCATCATTTTTGTGGGCAGAGGCCTGCAACACTGTTGTTTACATGCAGAACAAAAGTCCACATCGTGCCTTGGGGAATGTGACTCCGGAGGAGTGGCTTTTTCTGAGAAGAAGCTTGATGTTGGGCAATTTCGTATCTTTGGGTTCCTTACATATTCCTATGTTCCCAAGGAGAAGAGAACCAAGCTAGAACCTACTGCAGACAAGGGCATCTTTGTGGGTTATAGTGAGACCTCGAAAGCTTATCGGATTTATATTCCTGCAAAGAGGAAAGTGGTTGTCAGGCGGGATGTGAAGTTCGAGGAGGAGAGAGCTTTCAGGAGGTCACAGGAGTTGCATTATCTAGAGTCACCAGACCCTCAGGAGCAGTTGAGTTAGTCACAAGGATCCAGTGCACAGGGTGCAAGAGGTCAGGGATCAGGAGGTACATCAATTACAGTGTCATCAGTGAGCAATGGCTCTCAGAGTCAGGTGGGCGGTTCTTCGGGCAGCATGCAGAGCAGTTCGCAGAGCAGTTCACAGAGTAGTCCACTGATGGACAGTTCACACGGTACTTCAGCTTCTACAGGCACAGGTTCAGGCATGAGGTCAGTTGGCAGGCCTTCAGGAGTTCAGGCTTTTGATGATGATGAGGATTCTTTCACTTCGGTGGGAGAAGTATGCTTAGGGAAGAGGAAGCCCAAGTGGCTTCAAGACATATTGCGCGAGGCCACATCAATTGCTGGGCCAAAGAGACAGGTCAGAGAGAGTAAACCACCTGAGCAGTTCTATAGTTACATGGCATTGGTAACAAGCACTGTTGACTCCGAGCCTTCTAGTTATGAGGAGGAAGCCAGCCAGCAGGTCTGGAGAGAGGCCATGATGGAGGAGTATTCTTCTATTATAAAGAACGATGTTTGGGAGGTAGTGATCCGGATTTATGCAGGAACGCAATAAAATACAGAAATAGACATACACATAGAGATGCAGCGGAAATAATGCTTCATTTTATTAATAAAAGAATGACTGAAATATGCTTACAGACATAATGGAAATAAAAATAGCTAGGGTGCTAGTAGCGTATCTCTGAGAAGAGATGTGGCGGCTACAAACCTCTGAACTGTGTTACAATGAGGGTCAAGGGCCTAGTTATTATTGAGAAACAATGGAAAAACTGAAACGTCCAAAAACCTAACCCTAGGAGATGAAGCGCCAAAACTGTGGGCCCCGTTTGGGTAAATTGGTGTTTCAACTTCCCGAGGACGTAACTTTGGCATCCGATCTCCGTTCGACACGCTCAATAGCTCGTTAGAAAGATCTATCCAAGGAGTACAACTTTCGATGTGAGCAACTTAAAACGACTCCGGAAGTTCAGGACAAGAAAAACTGCTAAAAATAGTAAGTTGTGCTGCAACTTAAAAACTGAACAAACTGATGGTGGGGGTTCAAATGGAATAGGTGGGTGGCCACCAATATCCACCTGGATCATTAAGGCCCCAAAACGGCTCCGGGAGTGCAGGACCCGAAAACCTGCTAAAAATAGTAAGTTGTGCTGAATGTGAAAAGCTGCAAGAATTGATGGTGCCAGTCCAAATGGAATAGGTGGTTGGCCACCGATATCCACATGGATCATTCCTCCCTCCTTAGGAAGCAATTGTCCCCATTGCATTGAGATCCTCCATGAGATGAGGCAAATTTTGTTGAATTGGGTATTAGATTTTTCGAAGATGTCATGGACCTGTGGGCAGACATGCTGGATGCGTTTAGTAATTTTGGTTTCTTTATCATCGACGGTGTGTCGGGGATCAGATCAATGGAGTGCTTGTCCTGGCGGTGTAGAGGAACCTCTGTGAGTGAGGAGAAAATGTCCTCATATTCCTCCATGACTTTGTCCATCTGCTGCAGCCGTGCAGGGGAGCCATGTTTCGAGGTTGTGGCCACAATATTCTTCTTTCCCTAGGAGCGAGTTGTAAGGAAAATAAATTTCCTAGTTTGGGAAACAATCTTACTGCGTTGCTTTGCAGTAGTCAAAGAGATGACCGGAGGCAATACTACCTCCGGTATCCTTTACAAGTTATTTCCCAAAGTAATAATAACAGCACGAGGCCTAGACTCATACACAGCATGTCGCCTCCACAAGTATGGTTGGCCCAATAATACATCAGCTACATCAAGAGGATCAACATCACATAATACCTCATTCGTGAATGGCTTGATGTTGTACGGAAGGCGACATTGTTGGCGGATGCGGATATCTCTCCCTGGGTGAAGCCACCCAATGGTATACGGTTGCGGGTGTACTATGATCAGTAGGCCAAGCCGCTTCACGTCCTCTGCTAAAATGAGGTTCTTTTGGCTTCCGCTATCGACAAGGAATTGTAGTGGAGAACCCTTCACCCACATCTGCGAATGGAAGAGGCGCTCCCCCTCCTCTGGATCCTCGAGATCCTCCCTCTGGATCTTGGTGGTGGCAACAATGGCACTAGGATCTGCATCAATGATTTGCTTCCCTTTGTCATTGCCTTTGTCTGGTTCCGACTCAAGATCAGAAAATGCATCTGATTCGGGTTCCTTTAGTTCGGCCACCAATGACTGTTTGGCCCGACACTCGTTTGTGCTATGACTGGGGCTGGTATGAAATTCAAACCACTTCCCGTGTCCTTCTTGGGATTTGTGGTGTTGTTATGAGTTGCCCCTCTTTGGCCTTTCCCCTTGTTCTGCGATTCGAGGACACCTTTCCTTGGCTTCGGATTCGCAGATCCAAAGTCTCGCTTCTTCTGCTTAAATTTCTGCTCGATCTTGGCGGCATAGCGATATGCCATGCCAAGCGATGTAATTTCGAGGAACTCCATTTCCTCCTAAATGTGTTTGTGCAAACAAACGCGGTACTTTAGCACCAAATGTCTCTCTGAATCTTTAATATCCAAATTTGTGCGCAACGTGGTCCATTGGATGTATTTGTCCTCATAGCTCCCTACGAGGTAATATTGTTCCTTGATGTCGTCTCGGAATGAATTCCAAGTGGGTGTGGCCGAGAACACAGAGGGTTCCCCTTCGTCCTCTTGCTCACAGTAGGCTTCCCACCAATCTTTGACATGGGGAGCAGCTTTGAGGAGTGCAAAAATAATCTTTCTCGGTCGGAGAAATCATGGACCAAGAAATACCCTTCCAACAAATTTAACCATCTATCTACGATGTCTGCATCTATCTGGCCTTCAAATACAGGAATGTCAAAGTTTACTTGTACCTTGAAGGTAGTGGTGCCTCCAAAGTGGCTATTGGATGCAGATGCGGCATAGGTGGGCAGTCATTGAAGGATCTGAGAAAAGTTATCCATCATTGCATTCCTTTATTTCTCGAGGGCCTCCTCAAGCAATATCTTGATAGGATCTCCTGCTCCGTTGTCCTTCTTTTCTTTTGCCGTGGGACGTCGTCGGGGTTTGCGAGGTCGATCTTCCAAGGGTTCAACCAGATCGAGCCCTAACTCCTTATACCCTGACCGCGTTGGGGACATGCAAAGAAAAACAGAGAAAGAGCAGACCGCTCTGATACCACTGATCCGGATTTATGCAGGAACGCAATAAAATACAGAAATAGACATACACATAGAGATGCAGCGGAAATAATACTTCATTTTATTAATAAAAGAATGACTGAAATATGCTTACAGACATAATGGAAATAAAAATAACTAGGGTGCTGGTAGCATATCTCTAAGAAGAGATGTGGCATCTACAGATCTCTGAACTATGTTACAATGAGGCTCGAGGACCTATTTATTATTGAGAAACAATGAAAAAACTGAAACGTCCAAAAACCTAATCTTAGGAGATGAAGCGCCAAAACTGTGGGCCCCGTTTGGGTGAACTGGTGTTTCAACTTCTCGGGGACGTAACTTTGGCATCCGATCGCGGTTTGACGCGCTCAATAGCTCGTTAGAAAGATCTATCCAAGGAGTACAACTTTTGATGTGAGCAACATCGGTCCACAGACCCATGTTGCTCTCGATTTTCCCAAAAAACATCGTTTAGGGCCTCAAAACGACTCTGGAAGTTCAGGACCCGAAAAACTGCTAAAAGTAGTAAGTTGTGCTGCAACTTAAAAATTGAACGAATTAATGGTGGGGGTTCAAATGGAATAGGTGGGTGGCCACCAATATCCACCTGGATCATTAAGGCCCCAAAACGGCTCAGGGAGTACAAGACCCGAAAACCTGCTAAAAATAGTAAGTTGTGCTGAATGTGAAAAGCTGCAAGAATTGATGGTGCCGGTCCAAATGGAATAGGTGGTTGGCCACTGATATCCACATGGATCAGGTAGTACTGAGGACTGAAGGTAAATCAGTTGTTACTTCCAAATGGCTCTACAAGATAAAGCATGTTGCAAATGGCAGCATCGAGAAGGTGAAGGCTCGACTTGTGGCGAGAGGGTTCTCATAGGTAGAGAGAGCTGACTATGAGGAGACCTTCGCTCTCGTAGCTCAGTATACATCAATTCGCTCCATTATATCGATTGCAACAGAGATGGGTTGAAAGATCCACCATAAGGATGTGAAGACCGCCTTTCTCAATGGCTTCATTCAGGGGGAGGTTTATATTGAGTAGTTGCAGGGCTTTGAGGTGCATGGGAAGGAGTCCCATGTATGCAGATTAAAAAAGGCACTATATGGCCTGAAGCAAGCTCCTAGAGCTTGGTACTCGAGGATTGATACATACTTGCAATAGTTGGGTTTCACCAAGAGTGAGGTTTATCCGAACCTATACTTAATTGTGGTGGGTGAGGAGCCTCTCATTCTGGTGTTGTATGTTGATGACTTGGTCATCACTGGTGCAGAGAGACTCATTGAGGGCTGCAAGATAGATCTTGCTTCAGAGTTTGAGATGAAGGATATCGACTTGATGCATTATTTTCTGGGATTGGAGGTGTGGCAGGAGGAGGGGCATTTCTTCCTGGGATAGGGGAAGTACATTGTGAATATTCTTAACAGATTTCACATGGAGGACTTGTAAATTTATGTAGATGTTCTATGCTTGATGCAACTTTACTTTTCACTACAACAATCACATAAACAATCAAGTAAAACGCTGATAGAACATACCAAAGGATCTTCAGAAAACAAACCAGAAACAGAAAAATGTGGTGGTGCGTTACGGTGGTCAATAGGATGCTTCAACCAGCAAAGTCTCCTTGGTCAACCAACCCAGCATGTGTCACAACAGCGCTCAAAACAGCGACACGGTCAACTCAAAGTCAACCCCAGAAAATTCAATGCAAGACAACAGCAAGAAAGTCAACGCAGCTCGGTCTTCGGTCAACTTTTTGACCTCGGTTCTTGTGCCAATGTGTACAGCCTTGCAAAATCAAAGTCTCCACCAATTTTCAGCCTCTTTGGACCATGCGTTGACCAAAGTCAACGCTGGTCAAACTTGTGATGCAGGAGCATCGAGGACCTAGCCAGCGATGTGACGTCTTGGTCACATGTTGTGGCTAATTTCAAATAAAATAGACTTAGGAATAGTATAATCTATTATTTTATTAAATTTGTTATTTATTTTTGGAGCATTGTTAGTTTGTTTTGAAATTAAATAAATATAGAATAAATTTAGCAATTGGTTTCTCTCCCTGCATGCGTGGATGTAGAGCCAACATAGTGATAAGCCTAAAAAATAGGAAGGTAGAAATTTATTGAGAAAACCTATTCTAAGAGAAGCAGTTTTATTCCTCAAGTATAAATAGTTGGAGGATGGTAAGAGAACTTCAAGTTTTTTTGTCGATATGTAGATTCCAAATTTTTATGTGGAAAATTAGATCAGCAGATTATTCATATCTAATGAAGTGATCTTATGAATTGGTTTATTTCTGCAATTTTATTATACATATATATTGCTGGAATGCGTGAGTGCAAGAGATTGACACCAATTGAAGACACATTCTGCGTTGGGTAAAAGAGTGCGACTATGAGTATAGCGGAGCCACGTGGCGTTGCAGTCCGACTTGTTGCAGCACCATAACAGCTCGAAGGCTAATTATGCAAACGTGAAATGCTGTTAGTGATCATGTCAAACACCATAGCGTGAGAGTGCTGACAAATGGTTTTATAAAACCGTAATGGTGAATGAATTAGCAGAATCGATTTGCATAGAGACTCTGCTATCGATACAAAGTTAGATGTCGAACACACAGTGGCGTGCGTGGAGGCTACACGAAGTCTGGTTGCGTTGTATTGTGTATGGTGAGAATAAATGCTGATACTACATGTGCCGCAGGTTATAATTGAAGAAATGTTGATACTACATGTGCACAGGTTATAATATATATACACAGGCAGAAACGCAACCTTGCTTACGGCGGGTTCCAAGTTTGTTGAGATATGGTTTGAACCATGTTAACGTTAAAACCTATACATTGTCAACGCTATATGCATGTGGTCGAATCAAATGAATTATATGGATACAACCTATGAAGGTCGAAGCTGTCATATAATTTTGGTTTAAATTCATGTTATTCAAATCCTTTAATGGATTCCAAATTGTTAATGATATAGTTCAAGTGGGGTCTAAAAAAAATACCATTTGGAAAGAAATATATGGTATGTGGTCCCAAGACATTTGCATCATTGTGTTGGGAAATAAGTGGGCAATTTGCATTGACTGAAGTAGTGGAAATCTAGTATATCTGGACCAACAAGAGGCAAACTAGTTTCATAAGGAAGAAAATTCTGGACCTTAGTAAAATTATACATTTTACTACAATGAATTGATTGGTAGGAATTGTGCTGTTTTTTTTCCTACATCAACTTGCGTGGAAACCCTAGCTGCAGTAAATTCATCCTTCTTCCCACATGTGAACCGAAACTGTTTCCAAGGAGCTCATACGAAATCAGAAGAGGAGATGATGTGTGAGGATGAGATGAGTGAAAAATTCCTCCAACGTTGACTCTATTTATATCAATCATTGAGGTGTGTGACACATCTGCTGGGGGTGTAAAACCTTAAGGCCGACTTGCACATATTTGAAATTATTAAAAATAAATTCAAAATAAATGTTCTACTCATCGGATTAAGATCAATTTTAGATCAATCTTACACCTCTATGAAAGAGGAACCCAATAAAAATATTGGTATCTTCATCTAAGCATCACAACATGGAGTTTGGACCTAGTTGTCCAATTTTAACACTCCCTCTCAACTAGGGAGAACTCCATCCACCTGTGCAATCAAACATTGTGCGTCATCCCGCCGTAACTTGCTTTGCTGGCCTCTTTATTTCACAACAGAAGTGGGTCAATCACAAAGACATCATTCCCCAGCTGACACATTCAGCCCAGAGGTCTGAAACCTCTATCAAACTCACAAAGAGTCTCACACCAACCCGAAGTTGGTTTACCTGACCCGAAGTCAATTGGAGGTCCAAAACCTCACTATACTTGATCCCAGATCAAGTGGTTGGAGCGTGCCATTCCTGATAGAGAGTACAGCAATCTCTGATGCGTCCATCAATCTTTGCTACTAGTCTCTAGCTTTTCCCACCTCATTGGCCAAATGAGAGGTACTTTCCATGAGCCCTAAACTCAATGGGTAGGATGCATACGGGGCACAGATAATGAGAGGTGAACCAACTCAATAATCACAGTGGGGCCCAAGCACATCAACAAGGTTCAGCAAGCCTAGCCTTGTGGTTACTAATAGATCCAAGAAGCTATCCCCAAAGTCCCCCAGAGCTCATCGTCCAACAGGACCCACATCATAACGTCATTCCACGATACCAAGACTCTCACGGAAGGTTAGGAACTTGACCTTCCCCAGGGGCTTAGTGAGAATATCCGCGACCTGCTCATCAGTTCCTATATGATCGAGCCTTACGGCGCCTCGCTATACCATATCCCGGATAAAGTGGTACCTGCTATCAATATGCTTGGATCGATCGTGGAACACTGAATTCTCGGACAAGCGAATCCCACTTTGGTTATCACAAAGTATCACGATGGTATCTAGCACATGTCCGAACAGCTCACTAGAGAGCTTTCGCAACCAAATTTATTCACAACAGGCCATACTCGCTGCAATGTATTCGGCCTTTGCGGTGCTCAAAGCCACCAACTTCTGCTTCCTGCTCATCCATGAGATCGAAGCAGTACCAAGATTGAAGCAGCATCTCGATGTGCTCTTACGATCCACCACACTACCAGCCCAATTGGCATTAGTATATCCAAGGAGTGTCATGCTCCCAACAGTGTATCTCAACCCATGGTTTATCGAGCCCCGAAGATATCTCAGAAGATTCCTGGCACCAACCTAATGAAAGTGATGAGGCTCAACCATCTGTTGACTCAAAGTGTTCATTGCAAAACATATATCTGGATGGGTGTTCACTAAGAACATCAGGGCCCCTACGAGTTGACGATACTCAGTAGAATTAGACAACACGGGCCCAGCAGCACTGCCACTCAACTTCTTGAAGTTGAGCTCCATTGGTGTCGACACGGACTTGCATTCCACCATACCAAATCTTTCCAGAAGCTTCACAGTATATTTTCCTTGAGAAAGGAAAATCTTGCTATGTCTCTACCAGACCTCCACGCCTAGGAAGTAGTGCATCAGTCCTTCATCTCGAACTCAGCAGCGAGCTCCCTCTTGCACTGATGAATGAGAGGGTCAGCACCTGTCAGGAAGAGGTCATCCACATACAGCACCAGAATGAGAGGCTTTCCCTTGAAAACCTTGAAGTAAAGGTTCGGATCAGCATTACTTATAGTGAAGCCCAACTTCATCAAGTAGTTATCTATCCTCTCGTACCAAGCTCTGGGTGGTTGCTTAAGCCCATAGAGGGCTTTCTTCAACCTGGAGACATGGGTGTCCCGATCCTGGACTTCGAACCCCAGAGGTTGTTCCACATATACCTCTTCCTTTATCGCACCATCCACAAATGCAGTCTTCACATCCATCTGATGAAGACTCCATCCTTGCGTAGCAACAAGGGCTATAATAGATCGAATGGTGGTATATCGAGCCACAGGTGCAAATATGTCATCATAATATATGCCTTCCTTTTGAGAGAAGCCACAGGCAACAAATCTTGCCTTGAACTTTTCAGCACTTCCATCAGATCCATGCTTGATCTTGTAGAGCCATTTCGAGGTGACAACTGCTTTGTCCTTCGGTCTTGGAACCGCATCCTAGACATCATTCTTCATTATGGACTCATACTCTTCGTGCATAGCATCCTTCCAGACTTGATGCTTTACGGCTTCCTCAAAAGATCCAAGCTCAGATTGTACAATAGTACTCATGGCTGCTAGATACCCTTGGTATCTACTCGGCTTCTGGCTTTCACGGAATGTCCCCCTCGGGGCCGCATGTCCCTCAGCATCCTCGAGAGTGTCTTGGAGCCATGATGGTCTCTTTCCCAGTGAAAGAGGTGGATCAATCGGGTCCATTGGTCCTTCAACATCAGGCATCGTTTCATCCTTCGATTCCTCTTGATTTCCAGGCCTTGCTTCATGATCTTCCTTAGATCTCGGAAGATTGACTACTTTCCTCAGGGAAGTATCTTCATCAATGGTGACATCGTGGCATATCTCCACTTCCCTTTGACAAGGCACATAGACTCTATAGGCCTTCGAAATTTCACTATAGCCCACAAACATTCCTTTCTTCCCAGAAGCATCCAACTTGCTCCTCTTTTCTTTTGGCACATGAAAGTAAACAGGACATCCAAAAACCCTAAAATGTGATACGTCAGGTTTCTTACCAGAGAAAACCTCTTCGGGAGTTTTGAATTCTAGAGCGAAATGCGGGCATCGGTTTTGTATGTACACAGCAGCGTTCGCAACTTCTCTCCACAGAAACTTCGGCAGACCTTGGTCACATAGCATGGCACGGGAAGCTTCCACAATGGTCCTGTTCTTTTGTTCAACAACACCATTTTGCTCAGGAGTATAGACAGTTGTGGTCTCCCTCTTAATGCCAGCTTCTCTGCAAAAGTCCTTGAACTCGTTTGTCTCATATTCAGTGCCATTATCGGTTCTCAAAATCTTAATTTTCTTCCTTGTCATATTTTCCACCAAGGCTTTGAAGGTACGGAACCACATGAAAGCCTCATCCTTCTTCTTTAAGAAGTATATCCAAGTTTTGCGAGAGAGGTCATCTACGAACGTCATATAATATGAACATCCCCCCAAGGATGTTACAGGCAGCATACCAAATAGATCAGAATGGATCAATTGCAAGACATCAGAGGTCTTTGTGACACTTGAGGGGAAAGGTCCCCTTGTATGCTTTCCTTCGGCACAACCCTTACATACACCTTCATGATTATTTGAAAACTCGGGCATCCCTGTCACCACCTTCCTTGCTTCGGGAGGGCTTTGTAGTGAAGGTGTCCAAACCTTCGGTGCCATAGTTCAGTCTGTCAGATAGTATCACATGTCATTGCTCCCAGCGGACTTCCTCCAACCTGGTAGAGTGTATCAACTCTAAACCCAATCGAGATAGCTTCCTTGAAGCTCTTCTTCCACATGAGCACCTTTCCATTAGTGAATGCCACATTGAAACCTTTGTCTTCCATGGCCGATATAGAGACAAGGTTCTTCTTCAAATTAGGTACATAGAGTACCTAGTCCTCATGATGAACCACACTGGTTGGTTCGAAACGCGTCGACAATGTTCCATTATATGTGATTATTACCGAAAGAGATTTTACAATTTTATATGGATCACAAAAGCATAGATTCTAAAAATGGAGGACTTGACATTGAGACAAGTGGAGGGTCACAGTCCCTGTCCCTTTCACTGGATATGTGGCATTATATCCAGGGATAATTTCTAGATTAGTATCCTTCTCAACCATATCAGAGAGTGCTTCTTGAACCCAGTGATGTGTCTTGAGGCACCACTATCTATCAACCAGACATCCATAGTATCGGGTGGGGATGCAACATAGAGGGCATATACAAGAATGTATTCATTTCTTTTATCAACAACATGTGGTTCCTCATACCTAGAGTTTCTTGACCTTTTGAAAGGTTGATCATTTCCGTCGGAGGGAGCCTTCTTCTTTCCCTTGGACCTAGTGTTCCTTTGATTGCCATTCCTCCGGTTGTTGTTGTTATCATCACCATCGGGAGAATCCTTCTTGAAAGGACATTCTCTAGCATAGTGACCAGGCCTACGACAAGTGAAACACTTGCCCTTCTTTCCTTGGGCCCCTGCTTTTCCCTTGTTCTTTGGGCCACCAGAGTTCTTCCTTCTAGAATGAGCAGCGTATGCAGCATTTCCTTCATTTCCATATTCCTTCATTCTTGATTCTTCTTGAACGCATCTTGACAGTACTTCGTCGAAGTCAGGTATCACATTATTATTTAGAATGGTAGTGTTGAACACATGCCATCCAGATGAGAGCCCTCCAAGTGCGGTGAGTACCATCTCTCGATCATCTATTGTCTCCCCAATAGCTAGCAGATTGTTCCTGATTTCAATCAGCTTCAGAAAGTATGTTTGGATAGACTCATCCCTGCCTTTCTTCAAATTCTTCAATTGATTCTTGAAGAATAGTACTTGATTCGCATTGTTGGCCTTGAACATGAGGATCAATTTATCATACATTTCTTTGGATGTACCCAACTCAGAGATGTAGGCCACCAGGCTTTTATGAATGGATTCCCTGATCATCAGCTTTGCTTTGATATCCCCCTTCTTGTACTTTGTTTTGGCAGCAGCAGTAGCAGTGGATGGAGGTTCTTGGATTTTACCCTGCACATAGTCCATGACATCTTAGTCTTCCAATTTGAGATCCAACATCATCTTCCAAGCATGGAAGTCATCTTTCCCAGTCAATTTGTCATCCTCCTTGAAGCCATAGTTTGTGGAACCCATTATCCTCTTTGGTGATTACTACAAATAGGGCTTGTCTTCACCTCAACTCTAATACCATGTAAATTTATGTAGATGTTCTATGCTTGATGCAACTTTTCTTTTCACTACAGCAATCACATAAACAATCAAGTAAAATGCTGCTAGAACATACCAGAGGATCTTCAAAAGACAAACCAGAAACAGAAAAATGTGGCGGTGCGTTATGGTAGTCAACAGGATGCTTCCACTAGCAAAGTCTCCTTGGTCAGCCAACCCAGCATGTGTCACAACAGCCCTCAAAACAGCCACACAGTCAACTCAAAGTCAACCCCAGAAAATTCAACGTTGTCTAGAAAAGTCAACGCATGACAGCAGCAAGAAATTCAACGCAGCTCGGTCTTCAGTCAACCTTTTGACCTCGGTTCTTGTGCCAATGTGTACGGCCTTCCAAAATCGAAGCCTCCACCAATTTTCAGCCTCTTTGGACCATGCGTTGACCAAAGTCAACGATGGTCAAACTTGCGTGGAAACCCTAGCTGCAATGGATTCGTCCAAACCCTAGCTGCAGTAAATTCATCCTTCTTCCCACGTGTGAACCGAAACTGCTTCCAAGGAGCTCGTACTAAATCAGAAGAGGAGATGATGTGTGAGGATGAGATGAGCGAAAAAGTCCTCCAACATTGACTCTATTTATATCAATCATTGAGGTGTGTGACACATCTGCTGGGGGTGTAAAACCTTAAGGCCGACCTACACATATTTGAAATTATTAAAAATATATTCAAAATAAATGTTCTGCTCATCGGATTAAGATCAATTTTAGATCGATCTTACACATCTTTGAAAGAGGAACCCAATAAAAATATTGGTATCTTCATCTGAGCATCACAACATGGAGTTTGGACCTAGTTGTCCAATTTTAACAAGACTGCAAACCCATGTCTACACCTATGATCACTAACTGGAAGAAGCTTCACGCTTCAGATTCTGAGTTGGTGGATCCTTGTAATATCTCGTTTCAGGGATATCTTTCAAACACAAGCAAACTCCAACCAGAGATGGACTGGGAGGACGTTTACCAGATATTTCACCTCTGAAAAGAGGGTGAGATCTGGAGGCTACCTGGCCCTTTGCAGACTCTGTCTAAGAGTATGGGGAAAACACACCAAGTGCTATAGTAACTGTAATGCTCAGAGAGAGAAAAATAACAGTAGTGCAAGCATACAATAGCATATATAGAACATGTAACAAATACTCCAGAAATGTAGAGAGAATGTTAAGCCATTTTATTATACTGAGAAATATAAGTGAGTACAATAGGTGATCAGAGTGATGGCACCTAGGCTTGTTCAAGGCAAGTGAAGAAATACTCTCGGAATGGCAAGGAAATGGCTGCTCTCTGATCTGCGTCCAAGCTGCTAGAAAACTACCGTGTAGCTGCTACTGTTGGAACAAAATGAGGATTTGGGGCTGCTCCCCTCCTCGGAATGAGCTGAAACTCTGGAATCTGCCTTTGCTCACCAAACCCAGAAAAGCCCAGAAAGCATTTCTGAAATGGCCGACCCCCGAAAATCACCCCCTTGAGGATCTATGCTATCCCCCAAGGCTCTGTGTTGAGGTTGAATGGAAACCACCAAAATACGGCCACAAACTCTACCAAAATCCTCCAATGGGCAAGGGCTAGCCCCTTGCTCAATCTCCAGGCTCGAATCCTCCAAAAGAAACCCAATCCGGAGCTCCCTAAGAATGGACTGCGTCCTCCCTCTCAAGATTGCGCAGTCTCTGAATGCACAGCTCCTCCACAAAAGCCAAACACCAATCCTCCTGCAAAATACTGATGGAACAACCTCACCCGAGCAGGCACTCGAAGTCCCCCGAGGCTGAAGGTGAGATCTCCGAACGAAGACACTCGGTGCACTAAACAGTGCTGCAGACTAGCTAAACAACTAGCGTGCTCAAGAAGTCGAAATGACCAGCTCAATATCATAAACATCCAATGACCAAAATGAGGAGGCTTCTCCTCTCTATATAGCATTGGCCTCTCTCAAACCCTAAGGCCCACTTCCTCCAACGTAGCCTCCTTTTGCCGCGTGCTCAACTTGGCCTGTGCAGTCCCTCCATGTGTCTACGTGGGCCCCCTCTCTACGTGGTCACTTGGCCCCCCTTGGCTCACTTAAGTTACAACGTTGTGCATCCTCATCCGGCAAATTCTTCCACCTCACTAAGAATTCCCGGACTGTCCTGCTCCGCAGCTGTCTCTCCCTGGTATCAATAATAGCCTCTGACTGCAACACCAAATGCCCCTCATCATCCGTAGGCGGTAGCTCATCTGTCACTATCACCTGCTACCCCAATGCCTTCTTCAGGCATGATACATGGAAAATGTTATGAATCTTGCTGCCTTGGGGCAGCTCCAACTCATAAGCAATGTGTCCAACCCTGCGGATCACCCTGTATGGCCCATAAAAACGGGGCTTGAGCTTCTCAGCTCCCTTCTGCTTCAGTGACGACTGTCGGTATGGCTGCAAACGTAGGTAGACCAAGTCTCCTAAAACTGTCTCTCCACCTGACCCCTGTCGACATACAACTTCTGCTAGTTCTGCGTTGTAGCCACGTTATCCTTGAGAGCTCGGAGGATGTCCTGACTCTCTTGGATCCGATCTTTGGCTCTCGGAGCCTTGCTAGCACCAAACATCACATCAGCAAAAGATAAAGAATGGTATCCATACAAAGCATAGAACGGAGACATACCGATGGACATGTGATGTGTGTTGTTGTAGCAATACTCCCCCAGATGCAGCCACTTCAGCCATGCCCTCTGCTGCCCACTAACATAGTTACGCAAGTAGCCCTCCAGCCACTTGTTAACTATCTCTGTCTGCCCGTCTATCTGTGGGTGGTAGCTGCTGCTCGGTGTCAACTCTGTCCCCACCAGCCGGAAAAGCTCCTGCCAGAATCTGCCCATAAAGCGGATGTCCCTGTCACTGATGATGGTCTTGGGAAGACCATGTAACCTGAAAATCTCTCTGAAGAACAGCTCTGCCACCTGTGCTGCTGAATAGTGTGCGGATATGGCGAAAAAGTGCACATACTTCGTCAGCCGATCAACGACGACGTATATACAGTCCTTGCCCTACACCATGGGCAACCCTGTGATGAAATCCATCGAAATGCTCTCCCATTTCCCCTTCGGAATGGGAAGAGGCTGCAACAAACCTGCGGGATGGTTCATCTCTCCCTTGTTTCTCTGGCAAATCTTGCACTCCCTGATATGCTGGAGCACGTCCTCCTTGAGGCCCTTCCATGAGAACCTCTCTCTGATGGCCCGGTAGGTTTTGGTAAACCCCTGATGGTCGGACAATGGTGAGTCATGGGACGCCTAAAGTATCTTCTTCTTGAGCTGGGAGCCCTCAGTCAAGAAGATCCTATCTCTGTAGTAGATGATCTCTTCTATCACCCTGTTCCTGTCATCTATCACCTGACCATCTAGAACCTCACAGGAAAATCTGTTCTTGGAGTACTCCACCAAGAGTCAAGCCCTCCAATCTGTATCCAAACTCATCAGAGACAACGTGGCTGGTCTACATGAAAGTGCATTGGCTACCACGTTGTTCTTCCCCTTGACATACTCAATGTCAAAGTCATAAGCCTGGATCTTGCTGATCCACTTCTGCTGCCTTTCCTGTAGCTGTTTCTGCTCCAAAAAGAACCTGAGGCTGTTGTGATCAGTCCTCACCCTGAACCTGTTACCCACCAAGTACTGCCGGAATTTGGCCAATGCATGCATAATGGCCAGCATCTCCTTGTCGTATATAGGATACAACCGCTCATGAGGAAGGAGTTTCCGGCTCACGTAGGCTATAGGGTGGCCTCCCTGCATCAAAACTGCACCGATCCCCTCTCTCGATGCATCACGCTCCAAAACAAAAGGCTGCGTAAAATCTGGCAATGCAAGCACTGGGCAGCTGCTCATAACCTCCTTGAGCCTGTCAAAGGCCTGCTGCGCTGTATCTAACCAACTGAATGCCCCCTTCTTCGTCAAATCTGTAAGGGGTGCAGCAAGCTGAGAGAAACTCTTGATGAACTTCCTGTAATAAGTGCAGATACCGATAAATCCCCGAAGTTCCGTCACGTTTCTCGGCTCTGGCCAATCTCTAATGGCCCTGATCTTCTCCTCGTGGACCCTCACTCCATCCACTCCAATAATGTGACCCAAATACAACATCTCCGTCAACCCAAACTCACACTTGGAGAGCTTAGCATAGAACTGTTGCTCCTCCAAGATATGTAGCACTGCCTCTATATGCTGGAGATGCTCCTCCCAAGTCCTGTTATATATCAGTATATCATCGAAAAAGACCAATACAAACTTCCTCAGATGACTGTGGAAGATATGGTTCATGCATGACTGGAAAGTAGCTAGGGCATTGGTTAGCTCGAAAGGCATAACCAAGAACTCAAAGTGGCCATAATGGCACCTGAAAGCGGTCTTGGGAATGTCCTGTTCCCTCATGCGAATCTAGTGGTACCCGGATCTCAAATCAATCTTTGATAAGAACTATGCTCCTCTCAACTCATCCATCAACTCATCTATCCGCAGTATGGGGTACCTATTCTTCATGGTCTTCTTATTCAGGACCCTGTAATCAATGCACATTCTCAATGTGTCATCCTTCTTCTTCACCAACACCACAGAAGAAGCAAAAGGACTAGTGCTGGGCCGAATATGTCCAAGAGCCAAAAACTCCTGGATGGCTCGCTCAATCTCATCCCTATAGGCCTTGGGGTGCCTATAGGGTGTGGTAATCACGGCCTGAATGCCCTGCTCTAACTCAATAGTGTGTTGAAACCCCCGATCTGGTGGCTGGCCTGGTGGTATATCCCCAAACACCGTGTCATACCTGTCAAGGATGCCCTGTATATCCGGATGAACTGTCTGCCCGGTAGTCCCTGTCTCTGATGCCCGCAACTCAACTGCCCACTCTATGTCTCCCTTCCGGAAGTCTGCCTCCATCCGGTGAGCTGAAACAGTCTGGGGCGGGTAAGTGTGCATCCCACGAATCTTCTCATGCTTCCCGGTCATCTTATCATCCCACTCCATCTCCAAGGCCTCCCAATCTGTGGTGACCTTCCCCAGAGTAATCAGCCACTGTACACCCAATACCACATTGGTATTTGGTATGTTGACCACGAAAAAGTGGTCGGTCACTGTGTAGGTACCCATCGTCACAGCTAGCTCTGGAACATACCTGGCACACTGCATCGTCTGGTCTCCTAGGACCAGCACTGAAAACCCATCGAAGCTCTCTGTCTGTATGCCTCTCTGCTCAACCATCTGTGCATCGATGAAGTTGTGGGTTGCCCCACTGTCTACCAAAACTGAAACTCGCTGCCCACGTACTGTCCCTCGGACACGCAACGTCAAATACTTGGGTACTACTCGCAAGGCTGCAAGGGTCCCCCCCGTGGCTGCAAAAGTTGCACCTCCTGCTCCTGGAGGTGGAGGTGGAAAATGGTCCTGCGTTGTCTGACTGTCTCCTGCCTCCCCATCCTCGTACTACTCCTCTTCCCTGTTGCTCTCGGAGAAGACCTCGATGAAATGTGCTTTGCCAGCAGCACATTTGTGTCCCGGTGCCCGCGGCTCTTGACAGGTAAAGCACAACCTCTTCTTCTTCAACTCCCTCTTGGCATCATCATCTAGTTGTCCCCTACCCGGATTCCCCTTAGGAGGCGAAATCCTCACATCCTGCCCCTTTGGCTGGAAAGTCTGTCTCTAGGGGTAAGGTGTCCTAGTCCTGGGTAAGGCATCTTGCAAATCCCGGGTCCTACCAATGGCGTCCTGGAGTGTGGATGGTCTAGTGGATCTGACTAGACCCTGAAGTGGCTCTGCTAACCCCTCAACAAACATGTAGATCATCCATGCTGCGAATAAATCTGGCACTATCACTGAAACCCTCATAAAATCTGCAATATACGTCTCCGGACTCCCAGTCTGTTTGAGCCTCGTCAGCTCAACAAAATGCTCCTCCGGATCCCTCCGGTCAAATCTCTCTATCAGTCTCCGGGTGAACTCGGCATATGTAGTCACTGTTGAATGCCCGAGTGTCACCATCCCATGGAACCACCAGTCCTGGGCCTCACCATCCAAATGCAGCGTAGCCACCTTGATGGCCTCCGACTCTGCCATCTGGTTAAGCTGGAAATATATATCCAGCTTCTCCACCCAAGACTTTGCCGAACTATTTGATGAGCCATCAAACGTTGGCAAATGGAATCGGCTCGCTATGCGCTGGGTGTCCCCATCATGATAATGTCGGTGCCCTTTGTGATGGTCGCAGGGTCTGCTGTCCTGCTGGAGCTGAACAAAATCTCTGAATGAAAGGGCATCCCTGAACTCCTGCCCATATGCCTGATACTCAGCAAAATAGTCACCCATGTGACCAAGCTCTGGCTCATGCTGTGCTCCTGCCCCTGTGTCTGCACCCAAAAAGGTGGGCATAGTGGAACGTGTGGGTGCATGTGATGCCTGGTGCGGAGTGGCATCCCACTCCGGCAAATGATGGGATGTGCCCGACCCCTCACGAACATGGAAACCCCTTGGGGTTTCACGTTGTCTAGCCTCCACAGCAGTGAATCTCTGACCCATCACCTCAATCTGTCTCGCCAGATCCTGCACTGATTTGAGGAGTGCCTCCCCAAACTGTTTTGCCTCGCTAGCATCTGCCATCGGCTCTCCCTGCTCTGCGTCTACCACAGGCTCCTCCTGTTCTGAGTCTATCTCGAGCTCCTCATGTTCTTTGTCCACCACCTGAACACAATCCCCCTCTCCGTAGGTGTTCTCCAACCTACGCTCAATATCTCTGTACTTCCTACCTCTGTAGCAGATGTAGGGCTTCTCCCCCGGTGTCATAGACAACTAGCTCCACAGGTTGAGCCAGATCTATGCTCTGATACCACTGTAATATCTCGTTTCAGGGATATCTCTCAAACACAAGCAAACTCCAACCAGAGATGGATTGGGAGGGCGTTTACCAGATATTTCACCTCTGAAAAGAGTGTGAGATCTGGAGGCTACCTGGCCCTTTCCAAACTCTGTCTAAGAGTATGGGGAAAACACACCAAGTGCTATAGTAACTGTAATGCTCAGAGAGAGAAAAATAACAGTAGTGCAAGCATACAATAGCATATATAGAACATGTAACAAATACTCCAGAAATGTAGAGAGAATGCTAAGCCATTTTATTATACTTTGAAATATAAGTGAGTACAATAGGTGATCAGAGTGATGGCACCTAGGCTTGCTCAAGGCAAGTGAAGAAATACTCTCAGAATGGCAAGGAAATGGCTGCTCTCTGATCTGCGTCCAAGCTGCTGGAAAATTGCCGTGTAGCTGCTACTTTTGGAATAAAATGAAGATTTGGGGCTGCTCCCCTCCTCGGAATGAGCTAAAACTCTGGAATCTGCCTCTGCTCACCAAACCCAGAAAAGCCCAGAAAGCATTTCTGAAATGGCCAACCCCCGAAAATCACCCCTTTGAGGATCTACGCTATCCTCCAAGGCTCTGCGCTGAGGCTGAATGGAAACCACCAAAATATAGCCACAAACTCTACCAAAATCCTCCAATGGGAAAGGGCTAGCCCCTTGCTCAATCTCCAGGCTCGAATCCTCCAAAAGAAACCCAATCCGGAGCTCCCCAAGAATGGACTGCGTCCTCCCTCTCAAGACTGCGCAGTGTCTGAATGCACTGCTCCTCCACAAAAGCGAAACACCAATCCTCCTGCAAAACACTGATGGAACAACCTCACCTAAGCAGGCACTCGAAGTCCCCCGGGGCTGAGGGTGAGATCTCCGAACGGAGACACTCGGTGCACTAAACAGTGCTGCAGACTAGCTAAACAACCATTGTGCTCAAGAAGTCGAAATGACCAGCTCAATATCATAAGCATCCAATGACCAAAATGAGGAGGTTTCTCCTCTCTATATAGCGTTGGCCTCTCTCAAACCCTACGGCCCACCTCCTCCAACGTAGCCTCCTTTTGCCACGTGCTCAACTTGGCCTGCGCAGTCCCTCCATGTGTCTACGTGGGCCCCCTGTCTACATGGTCACTTGGCCCCCCTTGGCTCACTTAAGTTACAACGTTGTGTCTACTAGGGAGTGCACTTTATTTTTAGAGTGAGTTATGTCCCCCCTCAACTCACTTTTATTTATAATTTAACTATAGAAGGCAAAATTAATCAAAATTAATATTTCCAATTAGCTATCGATAATTGGGAATATTACAATCCTACTCTATACAGACAGCTGATTGGTTCATTGATGTATTTGGTCAACACTCAACCAGATATATGTTTTGCAGTTAACACTATGAGTCAATTCATGTGTGAGCCCAGGAGAATGCACTGGGTGGCTACAAAACACATTCTTCATTACTTGCAGGGTAAGGTGGATTATGGTCTGGATTATAGACAGGGTGATGGAGTGAGACTGGCAGGGTACACTTATTCAGATTGGGCAGGTTGTGCTTCAGATAGGAAGAGTACTTCAAGGTGTTGTCTTGGGTTGGGTTCGGCAGTTGTGTCGTGGTTCAGCCGGAAACAACAATCAGTTGCATTGAGCTCAGCTGAGGCAGAGTATATGGCTGCTAGTTTGGCTAGTTGTGAGGCCGTATGGCTTCGCAAGATGTTGTTTGGTCTATTTGGTCAGGCATTGAGACCTTCAGTAATTTACTGCGATAATCAGAGTTGCATAAAACTCACGGAAAATTCACTTTTTCATGACAGGTCAAAGCATATCGGGATCAAATATCACTTTTTTCGAGACTATGTCCAAAGGGGAGCAGTCAAGCTTGAGTACATTCCCACAGATGAGCAGGTAGCGGACATTTTCACCAAAGCCTTACCACGGGGCAAGCATCTCTAATTCAAAGACAAGATGGGAGTGGTGAGGAACACTGAGTGTTATAATTTGGGTACCAGAGGACAAGTGGTTCCTTAAGGCTTTGATCTTTGGCCTAGGGAAAAGTGTCCAAATTTATTTGTACTTTTCTTCTAAAGTGACTTTATAAGTGGTAAAGTCAGTCTAATTTAAAAGTGACTTTATTAAAGTCAATGAAAAATTAGAAAGTGAAAAAGTGACTATGGAAATAAAAGGCTAAGTGGGTCTTTATTTAAGTGGGTGAGTTAAAAAATAGAAAGTGAGAATTAAATACACATTTATTCTTATCCCTAGATCTAAATGAATCTCAACCATTAGATCTTAGGGTTACCCAAAAGGTTATTTAGGGTAAAAGGAGAGGAGAAGAAAAAAATCAATTTAGTCTTTCATGAGCTACTGAGAGAAAGAGAAGAGAGAGCAAGGAGAAAAATTACGAGTAGAGAGAAGTTGAAAGAGGGCAGCAAGGAGACATTTCAACAGTCCGTACAACAGCTGGAGTTTGCACGCATTTCAAGGCAGCAAATCTGTACAGCATTTATTGGCACGCTTTCCAAGGAAGAATTTGTATAGCAGCATTGGGCACGAATTTCGAGGACCATAGAACACAGAAATCGAGAAAGATATTACACAGCTTAAAGGCACGGATTTCGAGGCAAGATGTGCACGAAAATCGAGAGAGACAGCAGTACATTTACATATAGTCTATATAGTTTGTACAACCATACTGCAATTTCTGGGCATGGTTTTCGAGGCAGACCATACAGCATTTAATACTAGTATTTATTGCTATAAATTTTCTGTTTGGACAGTTTGTTGATTGGCACATTTTCTGAGGTAGAGTTCAAGCACGAAAATCGAGATAAGTTGTAATTTGTGGTTGCTGGAATTTTTACTGTGTATTTCAGTTTCTCTGTAAAAGCATTTTCAGAAATAAAGAAGAGCTCTCAAACTGGTTTTCCCCAAGAGTTGTAGGGAGTTTTTTCAGGGTCACATTGACCAAAAATCACTGTCTCATTTTTTGTGTGTGGATGTTATATTTTTGCTGTGTTTTATTTCTGCATTTTCCAGCAGTGGTGAAATCTCCAAATTTGTGTTTTCAGAAAATATTGTCATTTCCAGATTTTAGTAATTTTATCATGTCCAAATTTAAAACTAAATGCATGGAGTGATAAGGAAAACTGATAACTGGAGTGGGGGTTGAAATTCTTCATTCATATGATCCGGTAATTGATCTACCGAATTACTTACACACTCTTATTATTAACTTTCATAATGATCTTTATGACCTACTTACATAGTGTACAAACAAGAACAATAAGTTGGGTCACCTAGTGACCTTTATTAAATTATATTTATTTTCATGTTATTATTCTCGCACCCATATTAACATGAATATATCAAAATCTCCACCCACCAACCCCATACAAAGGATCAAAAACATTTATTGTTGGAAATACAGAGAGGGGGGTTAATCAGTATTTTTTAGCAATTAGCACTTTTTAATCATTTTCAGAGCATTAGTTATTCTTCAGTTATTATTGATGTTCTTTTTCAACAATTCTAAACAATAATCAATAATAGACAACACCATACAACAATATAGGAAGGTAAAACAATAGGCAAAGATTTTTAAGTGGAAAACCCGCTCCGGGTCAAAAACCATCGAACACTTCTCTAGTAATTGTCTTCTTCTCTCTCTAAAAGAAGTATTAATTACATTAAGATTTCCGCTAAAACTTCGGGATGTGTAAACCCCAATTCACAGGCCACAACCTGTAGGACGCTACTAAACCCTAATATCCTACTACAACTAGAAGGACACCCCAACGCCCTATAGATCAACCCAAAACCTGATCAGTGCCCCAACACTCTATTTACCAGCTATTGTCGGAAAGGATGCTTCGCTCCCTGTTAGTTTATCAGCTCCAACTGAAAGAACGCCCCAATGCCCTATGTGTTAAAATTATGCAACTGCGGTCAAATTCCACTTTAGACAGCTCATATGATGAAGATAACAGTTACAATAGATTCCTCTTCTTTAGACGACGAAAATCGACCTAAATATCACCTCGTTCGGATAAGCAGAAGTTGGTTTTTGAATTTATGTACCCACTCATGTATATTGGATTAGGTCGGCCCTATCAACATGTACCAATGGGCAGGTCAGCCTCAACATCAAGTGGACCCTCATGGAAGCCTATAAATAAAAGAGACATCAAGTTCATTTGGACACATTGATCAAGCTCTCTTCTCCTCTTCTATTTGTCTTGGCTCGCACAGGTCTGATGGAGGAAGCTTGCACAAGGGTCTGAAATTACAGGGTCGAAGCTCGCACGTATCTAGGGTTTCTGGTTCTCGAACACTGGCATAGAACTGGGACATTTCCCTAGTCGCATGCACAAAACGTTCATGGGTGTGTCCGGGGAGCCTTGAACGCGTGCACAAAAGCTTCAAGGGAGCGTCCAGTGCCTCAGAGGCCAATCGGGCATTCAAGTTCTCTTGAACGCACGCACAGAGTGGCCCAAGGAGCGTTTGGACAGTCTTGGATGCATGCACAACAGCATGAAGGGTGTGTTAGGGAGTTTGAGGGAGAACAAACTGTATTTAGCCCCGGACACATGCATAGAGTTCACTAAGGAGCGTCCAGGACTGCTATAGACCCTCGCACAACTTCTCCTCCATGCGCTCGAGACTCAAAGATGAAACTCAAGTACTCTGAAGATTCCGCTCAGTGACAGTTGTAGGCTACAGACTGTGACAGTGCATTACAGTCATCAAAATCAGGGTTTTGATGTTTAGATGCATTTCATGGATATTCTAGTTGTTGTGAAGATATGGATCATTGTACTCTCCTTTGCTGAATCATTTGATGAAAATATATTAGAAGAATAATGTACAAGGGTTTTCCCCATAATGGGTTTTGCCCTGGTCTCCGACCAATCATGGTGTCTCTATGTGTGCATGTTTTTCTTCTCACGTTCCTTTATGTTTCACTGCATTGATGATGATGTTATTGGTCTTTCTACATAGTTGCATATGCTGATGAATAATGATGTAAATTTGAATAATGTTATGATGCTATGGGGTGAACTTAATGTGTTAATGATGGAATGTAATTATCAAATAAAAGAAAAATGTAGCCCTATGAAAAAATAACACTGTGTAGGCTACGACCTGCCCTAGCACCACCCTGCCACCCTGAAGTGTTCTCATGGCACAACCTGAAGGTGACTCCAATCACCTACCTTGCACATGTTGAGATTTTGGGGTGTTGGGGTAGCATCAGATGTGCTCTAGCTCCCAAACTTTATGGAGGGACTAGAGTACATAAAATCTCCAAGACCCAAAAAGCGTTTTGGGAAATTTCATCCAGTTTAAGAGATATTTAATTAATTAATCCTTTTAATTAAGGACCCCAAGTCTAACTTAGGAAAATAAAAATATTAAAGGTAATTAAATTAAACATGTGATGAGAATGACTTAAGTGACGTGGATCAAGCATCTCCTAATCTTAGTTGTCGATTAAAAATTAGATACAGTCGTTGATGTTTCAACGAGAAAGTATAAGAAGAGGTCTTGGGGCCAATTGGAGAACACACACACTAGCAAAGCACTGAAGCTAAGCTGGAATTTTAGGGCGTGGTTTGCTAACAATTTCAAAAGTATTTCAGCTGCAACGAGGTGCAGTATTGGCAAGAGTACAACGAGGGCAGAGAAGCAGCAAACCAAGACAGCATAGAGGCAGCAACTACGCATAGCCGCCGAGAGCCCAGTAGGGGCAACGCAGAGGCAGCAGGAGGGCTGACGCGGGCCCAGCCAGGGCAGCGTAACCCAGTCTAGGGTGACGTGGGCCCTTCAAGAGCAGCGCAGAGGCTGACGCAAAGGGCTTCAGAGCAGCGTTGGGGTTTCTAGAGGCCGGAAAAGGCTGAGTTCTATAAATCCCGTTTGAGGGTGTGAATCAGTGAGTTTTTCTGTCTCCAGAATAGAGGTATTGCTGCAAATTTATTTCTCTGTCGGGTTAACCAGTTTGGTGCCCAGATCTGTTGTACTTAGAATCTGCTTAATAATAAAAACCCTCCAGAAGCTAGAAGCACTGGTTTTCTTGCATTGGGTTTTTCTGGGGACAGTTGTCCAGAAAATCCTTGTATGTCACTTTGTCATTGAGCACGTTATTCAGTTTAGATCTGCATGTGTAGGTTGTTAATGTATTTACTTTGAAGTTAGTGCTAAAGATTTCAGATTAATAACTTATGTAAGTAGGAAAAGTAAATCAAGAATTTAACAGTAGGGTTTCTGTTTAAGTAAATTCAGAAATTTTCACATGGTATCAGAGCGATTGCAGATCTAGCTAGATCTCCAGCAAGACAACTGAAAAAATCTGTGTTGCAGAAAGCAGCAGAGAAAGCAGTAGCAACAGCAAAGAAGCCGGAAGGGGCAGCGCAACACTAGAAGGACGCAGAAGCAGCTAACTAAGTGACACAGAGGAAGCACAGCGCTTTCCAGAGGGACACGGGAGAACCCTGCGTTGCGCAGAGTCTACGTTGAGCTAGTCTGCTCACGCAGAAGCCAGCCAGGGTGACGCAGTCCAGAATCTGATTGTTGTGCAGAGTGTCGTGAACCGAAAGCTGCGCTGAAAAACTTCAACAGTTGTTGGTGGGGTGAAGATTCTGTCGGTGCAGAATTTAGCCTAAACTAAGTCGACAAAGAGTGGGAGAACAACTTCTTAGTAGATTTCCTCCCTGCAACTCTCCCACTGAGATTGAATTCTACATCAGGATAGATCTCCCTTGGGTACTGAGTGTTTGCCCGGCTTGTCTTCCAAGTGATCCTCAAGCCTTCTTTTATAATATTCCTGTTGGAAAACCAACGGCCCAGATTAAAAGATTAATCAATGGCTAAGATTAAATCTTGACTTGATCTGTGTTTCCTAGAAGATTCACACTCTGACTTATTAAAACCCTTTAATTATTTCATTTCCCTAAGTTTGAACTTAGGGTCTCCATTAAAATAATTAATTATTTTAATAAGTCATGAACCGAGTGGAATTTCCTCAAACTGTTTCTGGGTTCTTTGGAATGTTGTTGTCCAAGCCTCCCTGCAAAATTTGAGACTTGGAACACTTTCGAATGCTACAAAAATCAACACTCCCTCTTAGCGAGGAAGGTGTTCCAACAATATGCCTGATGCATGCTACTCTAATTCTGAAGCACCCTCTGCTCTGCTGATCTTAGGATTCTGCTCCTCCCATCTGTTGCATTGTTGCCCCTTGTACTGTTGCCTTTGACACTGCTACTGTCATTTGTTGTATCTATACCACAACTCCCTCTGAATACTGAATCCTCTATTCCTGCTACTGGAAAGGATTCTTCATCATCCCCAACTTCTCTCTGAAGTAGACAAACTTTGTCTTTCCCAGAGCCTTGGTGAGGATGTCTGCCACCTGTTTTCCTGTTGGAGTGTATTGCAACTGAACATCTCCACGTTGTACACAGTCCCTGATGAAGTGACACTGGATGTCAATATGTTTCGACCTATCATGAAACACAAGATTCTCAGAGAGCTTTATGCAACTCTGATTATCACATAAAATGTTGGTCGCTTCCATTTTCTCCTTCAGTAGATTTACTAATAGTTTCCTAAGCCATATGGCTTCGCGCGAAGTTGTGCTAGCTACCATATATTCTACCTCTGCTGAACTCAGTGCCATGGACTTCTGTTTCCTACTGCACCAGGAAGTTATTCTTGATCCCAAACTATAACAGTACCCACTGGTACTCTTCCGATCAACTGAACTTCCAGCCCAATCTACATCAGTAAAGCCACTCAACCTACCATCATTGTCACGGGTGTACTTCAATCCAAGCTCCACTGTCCCTCAAAGGTATCTGAGAACATGTTTGGCTGCTGCCCAATGTGCCCTCTTCGGTTCCACCATGAACTCACTTAGGGTATTAACAGCATAACAAATATCTGGCCTTGTATTTACCAAATACATCAATGACCCTATGAGCAATGTTATCGGAACCGAACCGGTTATCGAACCGGAAAACCTTGTGGACCGGGAACCGGTCGGAACCGGAAAAAAAACCGGTTTACCAAAAACACATAAAATATTCATATTTTAAAGAAAAACCAGATATATTCATGTACATCCATATTAATCCAAACCATTTAAACACAAATATGCAAAAGTTTTCATTATATAGGTGCAGATAGCCAAAATAGCACTTAGTGCAAAACATCGCTGAACAAAAAATGTAACAAACATCAAGAAACAGGCTCTAAAAGGTCTTTATAGTCCAAAATAACATGTTAGATCATAGTATTATACTATAGCCTACAATACTACAAGCTACATATGATCAAATCATCAATCATCATCAGAATCCCTAAGTCACCTGATACAGGGATACGGGGATTCGAAGAATCGGATACGGGTACGGTGACCCCGAAACAGCATACTTCTGGGATACGATACGTTATATATTATTTTATTAAAAAATATATATATTTAAAAAAAAAAAAAAAAATATATATATATATATATATATATATATATTAAAAATTAGATATTTTTTACACAAATTCATACTTAATTCATTGATTTAAACATAGATTTATCTATCATCTTCGATAGTCAAGGTTTCGTTTGAGTGATGGGTACATTTTTAGTAGGGTCATGATAGAGGAGTTTGACAACCAATGTCACTAACATCAAGGTACATAGAGGGATTGGTGCTCTTGATTAAATACGAGTTCCATATCCTAATACATGACAAAATTCGATGGAAACATTGCAAAAACCCAATCCTGAAATCCTGAAAAACTGATAAGTCTGCTGGATTTTGAATGAGATCTAAAATTCTACTTTCTCCATATGAAATCCAATGAGGTCGGAACCACTCTCAAACATCCCGAGTCATTTCATGGTAATGTTAAAAATTTAAGTAAAAGGATGAAAATGAAGATTAAGGAGAATGTCACTTTTACTTTAAGAATTTAACATTACCATGAATAGTGTGAGGGAAATAGAGGGGGTGGGGCTGTTTAAGTAGCTTTAGGGGGGGCTAGGGTAGCGTTATTAACTAGGAAAAATAATAACTTAGAAAAAAAAATTAAAAAATTAAAAAAAAATTAAGAAAAAAAATTTTTTTTTTTAGTGCCCAGGCTTGTGAACCGGTGGAACCGGTCTCTGAACCGGTCCGAACCGGTCATTTCCGGTTCGGAGGGCCGGTTCAGACCGGTTTTGCCTCCAAATCGGTTGGACCGGCCGGTTTTTCAGAACCGGTTCGGTTCTGATAACATTGCCTATGAGTTGTCTGTATAGCGTAGGATCAGCTTCATCATCTTCGGACGTGTCAATTTTCTTCCAGTTGGTAATCATTGGAGTGGTCATGGGCCTACAATCCTCCATCTAAAATCTCTTCAGAATCTCTATAGTGTATCTTCCTTGACCAAGGAATATCTCCCCATGTTGCTGCCAAACTTCCAACCCCAGAAAATAGTGCATTCGTCCCAGATCCTTCATGTCAAATTCTTCAGCTAAATTCTTCTTGCAATCTGTGATGAGCCTTGATGATCCTGTCAAGAACAGATCATCCACATACAATACTAGTATCAATGGCTCACTCCCTACTCTCAGATAGTAGAGGTTGGGATCTACATCACTCTTAACGAATCCCATCTTTTGCAGGTAGTTGTCAATCCGACCATACCAGGCTTTGGGAGCTTGCTTCAGTCCATATAATGCTTTCTTCAATCTACACACATGAGTTTTCTAATCATGTGTCTCAAAGCCCTCTGGTTGTTCTATATACACTTCTTCTATCACACCATTCAAGAATGTCGTCTTGACGTCCATCTGGTGGATTTCCCATCCCATCTGTGCAGCAAGGGATATCACGGACCTGATAGATGTGTATCTGGCTACCGAGGGGAAGGTTTCTTCATAGTCTATTCCTTCCTTCTAAGCATACCCCTTAGACACAAACCTGCCTTTAAATTTCTCGATGCTATCGTCTGCAGCATATTTGATCTTGTAGATCCACCTGGATCCTACAACTGATCTCTCCTGCAGTCTGGGTACCACTTCCCAGACATCATTTGTCATGATGGAACTATACTCTTCCACCATTGCATCAACCCACACTTGCTGCTAAGCTACTTCCCGAATACTGGAAGGTTCTCTGACTTTAGCAACTAAGGCTTGATAGCTCTCAGGCTGCTTACGTTGTCTCTTCTCATTTCGAGGAATTCCGACAAAATCCTCTGCATCCTTCAGAATCTGTCGAAATTCCCTTCTCATTCTTCCACTGGTGGTGGGTGGATTTACCAGCTCTCCTTCTTGCAAATCCTCGAGAGACCCATCCTTTGGATCACTATGCCTTGGAGAGGCTCCTGAATTTTCTGATGTTGGTTGTTGGAGCTGAACCAGAGGCTCTTCCTCTGACTGCATAGTAGAAGGCAGTTCTCGTGATCTTCTGAAGGCTTTCTCCTCCATGAATTTCACATCTCTTCGCACAACTACTTTCCTACTCTCAGGAATGTAGATGCGATAAGCCTTTTCATTCTCGCTGCATCCTACTAAATACCCCTCTTCGACAGTCATCTCCAACTTCTTCCTCTTCTCACTGGGTACATGACAGTAAGTTTTACTGTCAAACATCCTAAAGTGACTAACTTCGGGCTTGCTGCCAGTGAAGACACCGTCTGGCGTGATCTTTCCCAGTGCAGTGTGAGGAGTTTTGTTCTGAATGTAGACAGTTGTATTACACGCTTCATCCCATAGAAATTTGGGCATGTCTTGGTCATACAGCATAGCTCTGGTTGCTTCAACAATAGTCCGGTTCTTCCTTTCTGCCACTCCATTATGTTTCGGATTGTATGGAGTTGTCCATTCTCTTTTAATGCCTTCCCTCATGCAGAATCTGGTGAATTCTTTATCTATGTATTCACCTCCATTATCTGACCACAATACCTTGATCTGCCTCCCTGTCAGATTCTCCACCAGAGCCTTAAACTCTTTAAATCGAAAGAAGACTTCATTCTTGGTCTTCAAGAAGTAGATCCAGGTTTTCCTGGAATGGTCATCAATGAAAGTGACAAAATATTCGGCACCACTAAGAGCTCTAGTGGACATTGGCCCGCAAATATCTAAGTGTATTGGATCCAACACACCCTTGGCCCTATTGTTACTTCTCTGATATGATGCCTTGGCATATTTCCCCAATACGCATCCCTTGCAAACATCATCCCGCTTGGTGCTCAGTTCTGGAACACTTGTGACAGTCTTCTCGAGAGTTCTCAACGCCCCATGATGCAAGTGCCCCATTCTTCTATGCCATAGCTCATTCAGATTCGTTTCATCTGCGCTGCCAAATAGTGCCATTGGGGAATCAAGTTGTAGCTTGTACAACTTGTTACTTCTTACCCCGATTTGTGCCTTCTTCTTCCAACTAGGGTGCTTGACGTAGACTCTTTTGCCAATAAAGTAGACGTCATATCGTCGATTTTGAAGCTGTGACACTGCAAGTAGATTCATCCCCAAACCCGGCACATGCAGTACATTAGTGGCTCGGATTCTGTTCCCTGCCTCGGTCTGAAAAACTACGGTACCTCTCCCAATGGGAGTGCACTTTTCTTTATTACCCATGGTTATTTTGAAATTCATCTGCTTTTCTTAGTAGTCGGAAAAACAGTCCCGTACTCCCGTCATGTGAGCAAAGGCTCCACTGTCAATATACCAGACATTCCAGGATGTAGTGCTTGGTACACAAGCAAAATCTTCCTCTAGTCTAGATGCCAATATAGATACATCGTGATCCATCTGTTCTATCGTGCTTCTTCCCCCTCCTGGAGAACTGCTTGAACCCTTTTGCGTTGTTGCTGCAACAGTAGATCTTCGTTCACTGATAGATGCCGCCTCTTTGTTATTCATCTCTGGCTCTGATACCATGTGAAAATTACAAACAATTGCAGTGATAGATTTATATCTCCCACTTATTATTTCAATAAGTTATTATTCAAAAATCCAAAAATCTTCCGGCAAATATCGAAATAAATACTACTGCAACATTCACAATTATATATGCAGAGAAATAAACAGTAGAGAACATAAGCACAAGAATCAATCACAAGTACACAGTTAGTTTTGGACAATTGTCCCCAGGAAAACCCAATGTGGGAAAACTGGTGCAGCAGATGAGGGTTTTATTAATTCTTCAGCAAATGATATCTTTACAAGGAAAATATTCGGCAGATAAATTCTGAACCACCTGAGATTGAATATCCAGCTTACTCGGACAAGTTTCTGACACCCAGAATAGCCCTTGCAAGCCCCTGCATCACTCTGCGCAGTCCCAGCACTGGAATGCATGAATCTGCGTGGAGACTGCATGGGGTCTCTACCCTGCAGCCTCAAGTCACCTCCAGTGACCCACTGCCACTCTCCGACCCTGATCTCGATCACACCTGACCTCCTCCTTCTGCTGCTGCAACTTCTCACCCTACAACTCTCCCACTGAGATCAAATTTTACATCAGAAAGGATCTCTTTCGGGTACCGAGTGTGTGCCCGACTTGTCTTCCAAGTGACCCTCAAGCCTTCTTTTATAATCTTCTTATTGGAGAACCAACGGCCCAAATTAAAATATTAATCAATGGCTAAGATTAAATCTTGACTTGATCCATGTTTTCTAGACGATTCACACTCTGACTTATTAATACCCTTTAATTATTTCATTTCCCTAAATTTGAACTTAAGGTCTCCATTAAAATAATTAATTATTTTAATAAGTCTTGAACCGAGTGGAATTTCCACAAACTGTTTCTAGGTTCTTTGGAATGTTGTTGTCCAAGCCTCCCTGCAAAGTTTGAGACTTGAAACACTTTCGGAGGCTACAAAAATCAACAGGTTATCCTCCGACAAGAGGAGATCCGCCGAATGACCAAAAGGCAACACAACACTGGTTCGAGCAAGGTGAAGAAAGAAGAAGAGGAAGATGCAACCTTGGCATCAAAGAGGCAGCAAGGGAAAAAGAAGCATGATCTGTCAAAGATCAAATGTTTTTAGTGTGGCGAACTTGGACATTTCGCCAGCAATTGTCCTCGGAAGAAGAAGGACAAGGAAGCTTCAAGTTCCAATGTTGTTGTAACAGACGATGGCTCTGATGATGACATAGCCATGGGTGTTCACGAACCATGAAAGTGGGGCAATCTTGATATGTAACGCAGCTACAGAGTGGTGGCAGGATCCTTGAGTAGCCCAACTCTTGGATCGCATCCGTACTACAGAGCCTTAACACAGTAGCAAGGAATGACTGGAGTAGTGGGTGCAATAGATTGCGGATGAAGCAGAGGCAGAGGCTGACACGGTGCAGAGGGAGCAGCGCAGTGCAACAACAGCATAGAGGCAGCAACGCAGAGACAGCGCAAAGAAGGCTTGTTTACGCAATGCAGTGTTGTAGCAGCGCAGAGAAGGCTTGCTTACACAGTGCAGTGTTGTAGTAGTGTAGAGGTAGCGCAGAGAAGACTTACTTACGCAGTGCAGTGTTGTAGCAACGCAGAGGCTTCAGGAGCAGCAGAGTGCAGATGCAGCAGCAGTGTACAGGGTAGCAGCGCAAAGGTAATGCAGAGGACGTATGCTTACGCTGTGCAGTGCTACAACAACGCAGTAGTCTCCAGAGGACAGGGCGGAGCAACAGCCTATGGAGTTTCAGTGATGATTTGCAGGCCATCTGACTTGTCAGGCAGGGGTCCTTCAGTTGCTTACTCTCAGCAACTAAGTTACAGTGCAGCAGTTAGCAATGGCAGTGCTATAAGCAGCACGATGTAGCAATTTGAGAGGGAGCTGCAGTACAAATGTAGCAATGGCAGTGGCAGCGTCATCGGCAGCAATACAAAAGAGCAGTAGGCGAAGCATCAGCGCAAAGACCCACACCAGAGATCAACGCGGAACTTCAGGGTGAAGTGTTTTGCTAAAGCACATTCCTCGCTAAGAGGGAGTGTTCAGATTTTGGGGTGTTGGGGTAGCATCGAATGTGCTCTAGCTCCCAAACTTTGTGGAAGAACTAGAGTACATAAGATCTCCAAGACCCAGAAAGTGTTTTGGGAAATTTCATCCATTTTAAGAGATATTTAATTAATTAATCTTTAATTAAGGACCTTAATTCTTATTAAGATTTTGTGTATTTGGGGTAGCATCAATTGTGCTCTAGGTCCCAAATTTTGAGGAAGGACTAGAGTTCACCTGATCTACAAGACCCGGAAATGGATTTGGGAAATTTCATCTGGTTTAGGAGATATTAAATTAATTAATTATTTGAGTGTATTTCCTAAGTTAAAACTTAGGGAACTTAAATAATTAAAGTGAATTTAATTAAACATGTGATGAAATTGTCTTAAGTCACACGGATCAAGCTTTCTTTTAATCTTAGCCATTGATTAAAGATTCAATCTTGGTCGTTGATTTTTCAATGAGAAAAATATAAAGGAAAGGCTTGGAGTCATTTGTAGAGGCACACAGAGGCAGAGCACTGAAGCTAAGCTAAGATTCTAGGGTAGAGTTGCTAAGAATATTCAGAAGTGCTTCAGTTACAGAGACGGGAATTTAGACCAAGGGGATGACCTGATCCCAGGGTCTAGAATACACAAGAGGCAGAGAAGAGATCAGCTCAAGGATAGCGCAGAAGAAGGCAGCAGCAGGAGAAGCAATAGCAGCAAGGACAGCGTAATTTCCACGAAACCCTTCAGGGGTTGCACAGAGACCCTTAGGGGTAGCACAGTGACTGCATCACCCATTCTGGGGTAACGCAGTCCCTTCCAGGAGCAGCGCTGAGGGTTTGGAGGCCATCCAAGGCTGACGCGGAGGCTTTCAGGGGCTTCAGAGGCTGACGCAGTGCTTTTCAGGGGCAGCGTTGCGGTTTCTAGGCCTAGATCTGACTGAGTTCTGTAAATCCCGTTTGAGGATGTGGATCAGTCAGTATTTTTAGTCCTAGATCAGTCAGGAGCTGCATATCTAGTGTTTTCTCTGTCAGGTTTTCCAGATCTGGAACCTAGAAGTTGTGTATTCAGAAATATTCTTAATAATAGAACCCTCTAGCAACCATAGACCAGTTTTCCCACATTGTGTTTTTTCGGGGACAGTTTGTCCAGAAATAACTGTCACTTTGTCAATGTGTGCATGTGCTTATTCTAGACCTGAATTGGTAGAGATCTGTTATGTGTTTTTCTTCGATGTTAACTTGAATTTATTCAGTTGATAACTTATCTAAGTAGGAGGAGCTTAACCAGATTAACAGTAATAATTTCTGCATAAGAATTAAGATTCAGAAATTTCTACAAGTCTAACTTAGGAAAATTAAAAGATTAAAGGTAATTAAATTAAACATGTTATGAGAATGACTTAAGTGACACAGATCAAGCATCTTCTAATCTTAGTCGTCGATTCTAGATTAGGTCACGGTCGTTGATGTTTCAATGAGTAAAGTATAAGAAGAGGTCTTGCGGTCAGTTGGAGAACACACACGCTAGCAGAGCACTGAAGCTAAGCTAGAATTCTAGGGTGAGGTATGCTAAGAATTTCAGAAGTATTTTAGCTACAGTGAGGGGCAGTATTGGCAAGAGGGATGGTCTAGTCCCATGCCAAGAGTACAACAAGGGCAGAGAAGCAGCAGACCAATGCAGCGCAGAGGCAGCAGCCACGTAGAGCAGCCAAGAGCCCAGGAGAGGCAGTGTAGAGGCAGCAAGAGGCCAGGAGATTTGACGCAAGCCCAGCCAAGGCAGCGCAGGGGCAACGTAACCCAATCTAGGGTGACGCATGCCCTTCCTGAGCAGCGCAGAGGCTAACGCAGGCTAGTAGGGTTGACGCAGAGGGCTTCAAAGCAGCATTGGGGTTTCTAGAGGCCGAAAAGGCTGAGTTCTGTAAACCCCATTTAAGGGTCTGAATCAGTCAGTTTTTTTGTCTCCGGAATAGAGGTATTGCTGCAAATTTATTTCTTTGTCGGGTTAACCAATTTGGTGCCCAGATCTGTTGTACTTAGAATCTACTTAAATAATAAAATCCCTCCAGAAGCTAGAAGCACCGGTTTTCCCGCATCGTGTTTTTCCAAGGACATTTGTCCAGAAAATCCTTGTGTGTCACTTTGTCATTAAGCATGTTAGTCAGTTTAGATCTACATGTGTAGGTTGTTAATGTATTCACTTCGAAGTTAATGCTGAAGATTTCAGATTAATAACTTATGTAAGTAGGAGAAGTAAATCAAGAATTTAACAATGGGGTTTATGTTTAAGTAAATTCAAAAAATTTCACGTCACCACCCTGCCACTCTAAAGAGCCAACGGACCACGTTTCACAATTTTCACACTGGATCTCACTATGCTCTATGTAATATTCTGAAGTAGCAGACAGCTAATTAGAATATTATTTTTTTATTCATTTTTTCCTTCCTAAAGTTCAACAAGAAATAAAGGGGTGAGGGGACCCATAAATCAAACATTAGAATAGAAACACTTTCCTAAATTCACTAGGCAGAATAATTAAAGGGCAAAGCAGGGCCCATGAGGCCAAGTGACAGCGCAGGAGAGGAGGCAACTAGGACAGCGTAGTGGCAGCGTGGGGCCAAGCAGTGCAGTGGCAACATGGGGGAGGCCGCACAGAGCAGCTAGGGGACAGGGTGGCAAGAGGGACAGTTTAATATTCTTTTTTTTGGTGTCACCTATGACAGGGTTAGGATGGACTTCCAAAAGTAGGATTAGACAGGTCATAAGTACAAGTTGGTGTCATCAATGGGCCCAGGGGATTTTTGGAGGAGTTTTGAGGATTTTCTATGAGGTCCAGTGGCATTCGCTTGATATATTCCATCATCCGAGCAGTTTTCTTTCCTTTCTAGTGCATTCCGACAACTTTCGGAAAACTGAGTTATTTTTGGGCTTAATTAATTACGCTTGTTGTCGCACAGATTGTCCAGGCACCGCGACAACGGCTCAGACTGGGGGCTGTCACTCTTATCCCCAATCTCTCTATTTAAACTATCTCCTTGCAAGCTAAGGGAGGTAGACCCTATTATAAATGAAGACGACAAATCCAGGAGACACAGCGAAAACATCAAATACTTGATAGAATGAACGAGATTCCACAGATCTAAATTAGATTTCACGTTTAAAACCAATGCCTTATGGAGTCAAATAAAACCTCGTTATGCAATTATAAACAAGTAAGTGACGATTAACTTTCGTGAATCAGTGAGACAAAAAACCTCCTAGGATGGAAGCCATCAACAACATACTAGGCTTACCTAGGTTGTTACATACATGGACGGTCTTACTTAGATCATTTACATCATAACATGCAGAATGGGTTTACATCATTATAGAACTGTCGATCGACCATGAAATCTAGATGACACGAGCCTCGAACATGATAAGTCCCATTTAAAAAAATGGGGGTGTACTGCTATGGGGTTGTTGACAAAATGTGGTCAACAACGCTCAAGGTGGGCATTCCGGGAGGAGTACATGGTAAAACACCTTAGTTTAATAGCTCGTTGGAACAGGGACGAGGATACCTACATGATGGGACGGTTGGACATGAGTTTCATTGACCCGAGGAGACATGGTAACTGATTTACCCTTTCCTGCATTAAAAAGAAATATTTTATTTGGAAAATAAGAGGGAAAAGTGCTCCATGAATAAAATAATAATAAAATAAGGCTCTAGAAGGATCGAGGAGATCTATAGAAGAAAAGGAAGAGGCCATTGAGGGATATCTTGGATTAGGTCAATTTCCTGTGTGAGAGGTTTGAGAACTTGGTTCTCTACTCCATTGGTAGCCCCGGGACGAAAACCCTCAGGTGATTTGTGAGTGTTGGACGAAAACCCAACTCTCTTTGAGGAGACTTCATTCAGAAGTTTCGCAGAGCTTCAGGGATTGCTGTGAGGATCATTCAGATCTTCAATCGATGCTTCATTATCTTTCAGTAGATTCAGTGGCAGCTGTTGCCGGAGGGAGAGTGCAACAGTTCAGTTTTGGAGGCCAATGCAGGGCAACAGTTCATATTGGTGGCTAGTTTTCCATCTCAACTATTTTGGGTCGGATATGCATGTAACCCCAGTTTACCATTTATAATAAAATGCTGAGATTCTTCCTGTTCAATGTGTAATGGATTGCAGTGCTCTATATGCTTTTATTTTTACATGGCAATCTTCTATTAAGTAAATATTGATTTTACGACATAACGTGGAGTTAAGTTATTTTCTGCAATTTTAGTTATCATATCCCATTTGGGATATTACAGACAGCGCAGCATTGGTGGGTCCAAGAGAATGTAAGGGTTCACTAGCATAAAAAAGGATGGAGGCAGCGTTTCTCATTCAGTCTTAAATCTTATGATTTTCTTTCTGTCAAGACTAGAGCACGCTTAAATTGTTTAGCCGAGTTTGCAGTGTTGTTTAGCAAAAAGGTGTCTCCGAGCGGAGTTCCCAACCTTGTCCTCGGGGGACTTCAAGTGCCCACTCAAGAGAGGAGCCATTACATCAGTTTTTGAGAGCAGCTTCATCGTTTTAGCCACCAAGATTACGCAGTCATCTCCAGGGCGGCGCAGTCTCTTAGGGGGTTACGCAGTCATAGAGGAGAGCAGCTCCGCGAGAGGAGGAACTTCGTGAGATTTCAGTCCGGAGGTTTGTGAGGGGATCAGCCTTTCCTTAGCTGAGTTCCTTGGATAGTTGGAGGCCTTTCTTTCAGCATTTTCATCACAGAGGCCAGCATACCCACAGCAAAGAGAGCATAGTCATCCCAAGTGAGTGAAATTCCGGGGTCAGCCTTTCCGGAATTCCTTCGTGGGTTATTCTGGGTTTTTGGAGGAAAGACCAGTGTCTGAGTTTCTAAATTTTCTGAGCAGCAGAGCAGCCCCATATTGCAGTCCCTTTCCAGCCAGCAGCAGCATTTCCAGCAGGACTGTGTAGAGGAGGAGCAACGCAGAGCAGAGATTGAGCAGAGCTTATGATAGAGGAGGGATAGATCATTTCAGCCTGCCTAGAGCAGGCCAAGGCGCTATCATTTTGAGCACTCTTTGTACTTGTTCCTCATTTCAGAAAATATAATAAAATGGCTCAGTTGTTCTAGGTTATTTGCAGTGTTTCCTGTGTATGCTTTTATTTTCTGTAGTTTTTGTTTATGTTGCTTTGTATTGCTCTCTATTTCCCGTTTGGGATATTATACTCAGAATCAATATAAGAAGGTTGTAATGAAGATAATAATACTCTGCACGAGATGTATATCCTGTCAAGTCCTGTTGCACAAAACTGCTCAATTGATCACTGCCAAGTCAACCCACTAAACAATCACCGCATATTGTTGAACACTTCTCATCACTGATCATTGTACTGTCGCTGCTCAAACTGACCATGTCATATCCACTGTCACTGCACTGCTCATGAATGAGTAATCTCAAGAGCTCATAAGTAGACTGCCACATCATTGAACCAATCACACTGTACTGCTATGTGTCGAATACAAGTGTCTGAGTGACACAATCCCAGATGCCACAGATCATCCCTATGACCTACTACCACTGCTCTCAAGCTTTGCCCACAGAGAGTTACTAGGATATGTTCCTTTACTGCTAAGCACTGCTCACACACAGCTATCCATTGTTACTTTAACAAGGTGATGTATCCTCAGAAACCTGTTACCCTCTGTTGCTGCTTTCCTTTGACTTGACTATGTAGATCTTTGAAGCCCTAACTTCAGTGTATGATGAAAAGCCTTGCTCAAAACCCTTGCTTGTTTGCTGCAGACATATGTGCTGATGTTTCTGCCTGTAGGTGATGATTGTTCAACAAGTCCCTGGTTGATGGATATGCTACAGATTCAATGTTGAAACTCACTTGAGCTTCATCCCAATTGTCGAATAGAAATAATAAGATAGAATGCTTAGCCATTGAGCTCCACCCTCCTTTTATAATTTCCATTTGAGCCTCCCAAGTTTCTGGATTTTCCCCTTTTTAATATTATTTTATTGGTGGGGGGCATTCTCCCCAAGTGACTTCTGCCGCTATTTTAACTAAATAATATTTGCTGCCCTTTCCAAATAAAATAATATTTTGCCGCTATTTCCTCATAAAATAATATTTTCCCTCTTTTATCAAAATAGGCAAATTCCTTGGTAACTTTTGCACTCAAAATTAGGGATATTACAACCTCCAAGCTGCCTTTTCAAGCTTCAAGGCTACCCAAAGAGACAGTGGGGTTTCTTCTAATTTTACTTCAATGTTCACACCACACACAAACACACACACACACACACAGATATATATATATATATATATATATCAGTTAGCCCTCAAATTAAACTTCATTCTAGGACACCTCTGATTCTAGGCCGAAATTTCTGACGTAGGTTCATCCTGAGTTCAAAGCCGCAGGCTGCCAAAGAGAGGTCAAAATTCTGGTCAATGTCCTGTGTCTCCCCTTTGCCCTGACACAGAGATATGCCAAGCTGCTTTAATTCTGATCTATTGTTCAATTATTAGTGCACTGGGCATTCTACCACAGCCAGGTCGCACCAGTTGGCTCTGCTATCTTTACCAGGCCAAGGAATGAACATGGAAGCACAGTATTTCACCAGGGCTTCTTTGTGCTGGGTGGAAACGTTCCACAGGGTTCACTCTGCTGTGCAACTTCACTGGCATATTTGATATCACAGGCCTAATAATTTGTGCCCTAATAATAGCTGAGCACTTTATGGAAACAATCTCATGTATTACTAAATCTGAAACGGCCCACACAGATTCACACTCAGACTGATGATTTAGGAGCCCAAAAGCTTCAATTTATGCTCTTGCTATTTAACAATGCCATAGGAAGGTAAATCAGATCTGGGGAATTTTGATCTAAATGTTCTTCACCATGATCAAGCAACAGCACATATGCCTTCAACTAGAAACTTGGTTGTTGTACTTTGAAGCAGGTCAAAAACTGGGTCACAATCACCCATCACTTTACTGCAATTTCACTGTTGTAATGATAGTCCAATGAGATCTAAGAATTACCTTCAGCCTGTTTACCTCTAAAGTATGTCCTCATTCATGCAAGTGTTCTTTACCTACCCCTGGGCAGTTACAATATGCAGCCTGGTCATCCTCAACCACAGGACAATCAAGAAACTCACCCCTACAGCTGACAAGAACTGTCAAAGTTTAACATCCTTAAGGTTACCCTAGACATTGGTGGGTAACGAGGAATTTTCTATCTATCAAGAGTTTGAGCGGTAACACCGTCAATGTATGGCCCTGGGTCATAAGATCAATAAAACCAAGCCTCCCGCCTCTTTAGGCATATCACACACATCCCACACAACAATAGGAAGCTCATGCTCATCACCATATTAGACCAGAGAAAAGATCTAAGTATCTACTCCAATCTCCTAAATGAAGCCCAACTAGGGAGTCGACATGAAACATAATAAATATGAGAAGCTTGAAAAATGCACAAAACCATTTAAGTTTCCAGGCCAACGATAAATCCTTATTTTACCACACTGGAAGTTTGGACTACAATCTCTCCAGGCTAAATATCAACAGAATTAACAAAGATCCTTTACTAAATATCCAACATTGAAAGGAGAAACAATTAACATCAATATAGGACAAATAATGTATATAATAATGAATAAGATGGTGAATGAGTTATAATACCATGTGACAATATAATATACACATCGACTATTCACAATGGTTGATGGGTCATGTCCCTTGGTTAGGTCATCTCCTTTAGTTAGGATGTATCACTTCGTTTTTCTTTTTTTATTATTATTATATATTTATGTTGAACATAACTTTACAATGATGTTTGTAAATCATTTTCCAAAAGTCTTCTCTTGAAAAGTGAGCCACTTTCCCTTACAATTATCAAGAACTTCTTTGTATCAAATATTGAGATTTCTCATCTACAACTACAGTGACTTTTTATCTAACACTGAAGTTCGATCTTTCTATTGCATGATAAAGGGGGTTATCTCCAATGGAGACCAAGCTACCCTCCTCCAAAGATGTCTAATCAAAGGAGGTGTTGTCCAATGACTTTAATTCTCTTTAATTATTTATATGACTAAGGAGCAAGTGCAAAGACAATTCCCTAATTCCATCCTATGCTTGTCTACTTAGTCAATGGCACTAAACTGGTATTCAATTTACTATGCTAATATTAGCCTTCTTGAGGTCTGATCTCTAAGATTAAAAGTTCAAATTAAATATGCAAAAAGTAGTTAAAAATTTAATCACAATTCAAAGGCATGCTACCGTAAGACCTGAAGAATGCCAAGCCAGCGTATCTGTCCTATGTTGACTCCATAAGTCAAATCATTGATGCCATGAAAGAATCCACCTGAATGCCAAAACAATCACGATATAACTTAGTGCAAAAAATTTCATAGAGAGCCTCAACTATGAGAATGAAACAACCCATAGTTGCCAAAAAGAAATGAAAACTTGTTTAAGGAGATGGAACTACATGTCATAGACATATAGAAGTACACCCTGCACAGTAATACAGATTTATTAGAAAAATAACCTTGATTTTATTATTCCATTCCAATGTGTAGCTGGATTAGAGAAAAACTTCGATTATATTTCTAACTATGCCAAATACATGTCAATGGAAATGACACATGGTAAAAGATAACAGGTTATCCTAACCAAAATATCCTCATTAGAGTAAATGTATTTCGATCCTAAAGCATAATGTCAACCGAATGTTCATGTTTGTATCAAGATGGATCTAGAACATAAGCTTCCCACTTTTATTTCTGTTTGTACTATTGATAGTGTGTTCCAACAAAAAGTTTAGTATCTCAATTTACTGAATACCTAACATGCAACTGAATACCTACTTTGCATGTTGGTGCAAGACCATTTGATTCACGATTGCCCTCTTCACAAGGACTATTGGGGTTCCAAGTGCAAGGGACCCCCTTGTTCCAAGGGACCAGAGACTAGTGACTCTTTAGTTGCTTCAAGTTCCAGAATTGGTGATGGAGGGCCTGTTACCTCAAAATCTAGCAAGCCTTGTGAGAGGCCGCACAAGGCAAAGGCCAGACCTTGCTGCAACAACGAGGAAGATTGCCACTATCACCTCAGAAATCTTCCTCCTGCTCTTTAGTGGAATTGCACCACAAGGAAGGCTTTCCCAGTGATCACCTAAAGGTTATCCTAGATTATATGGCTCAAGGTGATGTAGATATGGGCTAGTTGAAGGCACTCTTTAATGGAAAAAGGCACAATTCTTCTTGTAAATGAATAGCATATCATATACCAAGCCTAGAGATGACACATGTGGCCTAGGGTTTCTAGATGTGTAGCAACAAAGGGGTTACTAGGCATACATGCAACAAAGGAAGGGTTCACTAAAGATAAAATCAACAAAAGAATGAGGCAAGCGTTCAAATTAAGCCTTAAGTTGAAGTTCTAGCTGTTAGTTTTTGTAGCATCGAAGGTGTTCTAGTCTCGAAATTTTGTGAAGAGAATAAAACACAAGAGTTCTCCATAACCCAAAAATAGTTTCTGGAAATTCCACCTAGAAGTATCTCAATTAGATTATTAGCCTATTTTTAAATATTTCCTAAGTCTAAACTTAGGAAAAGGGGCTAATTAATCAGTTTTAATTGAAAAAGGTGTGAATCATCTAGAAACTCACACGGGTCGACAAGGAAATAATCTCAGCCATTGATTAAAATTTAACATTGGTCGTTGGAGTCCCAACAAAAGATTATAAGAGGTCATCGATGGGTTGATGGAGAACATACACTTGAGATCAATTTCCTTGGGCAATTCAATCCTCCAAAGAGAAACAATAGTTGCCTGAAGAGGTCGAGCCAGAGAAGGAAGCAGAGATAGATAGGGGCAGAGACAGTGAGTCTGGAGGAAGAGATTCCAGTTCCGGAGAGTAGCTTGCCGAGAGGCAAAAATATCCACAGAGAGGCTGACGAAAGGGTTGCGGAGAAATCTCTAGAAGCAATTCAATTTTACTGGAGAGAAGATGAGTTTCAGTTCTAGAGGCCGGAAATATTTTCCAGGGTGTCGGAGTCACAATTTCTCAGTCAGCAGTAGACATGACGGCTTGAGTAGCAGTTGTTTCAGGCAGAGCATGGAAGGGACTACGCTAGGGTAACAGAGGCCAGCGCAGAATTTGTTTGGACAACTCACTTGGAGTTGGCAGTCAAAGACCAGATTGCTTGTGGGGTGAGGAAAATTCCTCACTAGATTTTTGGCAGTATTTTTCTCTATAGGATAGCCAAATTTTGGCATCTAGTTGTACTCATAATTTCTTACTGTTGCTTAATAATAAAAACCCTCAGTTGTTGCACTAGTTTTCCCAAGTTGGGTTTTTCTGGAGACTTTGTCCAAAAATAACTGTCATATTTTTTGTGTGCGCTATTAGCAACCTATAATATAAGGGTCATAATTTTGACTTGATTATTGGTAATTTTGTAAATTTGTACATACTTTGCCTTCTGCAAGTTGTATTCACATATTTTTGTTAAAAAAAAAAAAAAAATTTTAAAAAAAAAATCAAAAAGAGGGTAAAAAGTTCTAAAAAGAATAATCAAAGGACTTAGAAAAAATAAGATGCTCCAAAGAAAAATGAATAAAACATGAAAGTGAGCAAGCATAAATGCCACTACTTTTTACTTTTTGACTATGGCAGAGTGTCAATAAATGCCATTAGTCCATGATGAGTTAAACAGTTCAATCTTAACTTGTCATTGTTTCAATTTCCTTTGTTGTAGATAGAGAATAATGAGTTGCTAGACAATTTAATCCTAACAATTCAGTAGTTAGGTAGAGAAATAAAATGAATCCAACAGTTTAATCTGGATTCATGGATGAAATAAGTGTAGAATTAGATAGTTTTACTTGCTTTCAGAAAGAATAAATGCTGTAAAGGTTGCTAGCTCAAATGCACCTTACTACAAAAGAAAAAAAAATGTTAGTATGGTAAGATGGGTAGGTAGAAGAAAGTGAAAAATCTCATTGTAAATATCATTCATCATGGGCTTCAGAATAACTAACTTCCCCTTCCCATAGTCATGAAACATTCTACACTATCAGTGAAAAAGGCTCAAGGCATTTCCTTGACTTTTGTTGGGACCGGACCCAAGGCTCTATGACTGATTAGTTAAAAGTGTGAAATGTCTATATTACATTTGATTAACCTCCCACATCATTTCAAAGCATAAAGCCCTCAAAATCACATTTTATCCTAAATCTAAGTGATGAAGTTATTATAATGCAAATTTGCTTTTTAATCTTCACTTTCTTAGTTATATTAATGTGTTTTGAGTATACATTGTCCCTTTGTCATATTAACTTTGACTTATGTATTAATTTCCTACAACTAACATTTTCCTATTATATAACTCCCTTTTATAAATAAATTCCAAAAAACCCACTTATTATAACTTAAGCCAAAGTAATTTATTCCCACATGCTTAAATAAAACCCCCCTTATAACCCCTTTGGCTAAAGTCTATCCTTATATATAATCCCGCCCCTATGGTAATTAAATCTTCCCGATTTGATTAACCATATAATAAAATATGAAGAAAAAGCTTAAAACATGTGCTCTATGTGTTTTGAACAGAAAATCACCCGAAGTTTTATAAAAACTAAACTTCAATAAAAATGACTATTTCCCTGTATGTTTTTCCCCCCAACTCCCTTAACCTAAGGATTAGAACCTTAACCTTACCTTTTTCCCCGCATACATTATGCCTTATCCCAGTCCCTAACCTCGGTTAAATCCTTGATAAACCGTCCCGATCACCTAATTTTCCATTAAAAATAGTCATTTCTGTGCATATGACTTAAACAAACCTTCTCCCGTCGGATTCATTTTTGACCTTCCGATCCCCAAAATCCATTTGATCCTACGGTAAGGAACTTGGGCGAAAGACTTCAATGCATTTATCTCTCCCCATCGCGTAAGATTCCGACTTAATTTGAAAGGCACTATTAAAAATCTAGAATCTTCCAAAAGAGATGCCTTGATTACATCTAAAGGGCATGAACAGAGGGCAGATAGACTGCAAGAACAGGTTAGAATTCTTCAAGCATAGGTGAATCTTACTGATCAGGTGGCATATATTAAAAATCATTTATGGACAAAGATCATTGAAGGCATTCACTCTCAATGGCCTTCAATTCAAATAATTTATGAGCAAACGGAGTTACTACAGGCTGCTAATGCAGAAATTGACAAAACTAAAAGAGAAATTGAAAATAAGCCGGCTCAAGCACTTCAACTCATAGCCTTTTTGAACAGCAAAAACAGGGAAGAGTTGGAAGAGTTAAAAATTACTAATAGGACATAGACCATCCTCCTAATCAAGAAAGTCCTAAATAAAAGAAACATGATGAATAACTTAGAAGACAGGTGTAAAGACATGAATTTGGCTATCTCAAGATTTTGGGACAAATACAAGATATTATCAGAAGCAGGTTTGCCAGATATTCACGCATTGAATGACAAGTTGATGCCTCAGAAAGATTATGATCTAAAAATCAGAACTCATGCAAAAGAGCAAGCCAAGCAACCACTGCCACAAGGATCACCAAGTGGTAAAGTACTTCTTCAGTATTTTGAAAATCTGTTCTTTTTGGATAATGAGATCAAGCATATGTTCACTATAAAGCCTAACTTTGCCAAGTATACAGAAGCAGATGAAAGCTACAGGAAATTGAAGATTATGAAGATCCCCTCTGCTGAAAAGTGGCAAGAATTCACAGATCTGTTGTGAATTTGATGGATAAAAAACAGGAAAATTACTTGGAAATTCATATTTTATTGTTACCTCAAAGGTAAAAAATACAGGGTTATAGTGTATCAGTAGGTGAAAGAGTATCAGTGAAAATAAAGTTACTGTTGGTTACTTTTTATTACAGCAGTGTAACAGTCAAAAGCAGAGATAAAGAGTATCAGATCAGAAGATGAAAAAGAAAGAGTACTCCACAAGCTATCATCCACGAAAAAATGTATCTATTGCCAGCAAAGCTCACAGCACATCAACAATCAGTTTAAATTAAAATAATCAGTTCTATTTTTGCTTGTAAAAAGGGAACAGCTTGCAAACTGTTTTGCAGCTGTCCCTCTTATTATGTTTTCTTTCCTATTTTTTATTAAAACATTATCTCAATTTCTGAGATATTTTGTAAACAATTTTATGTATAAATACTTCATGATTCAAAGTATTTAGGGTGGAATAGAATTTCTCAAGACAACTATAGTATTTTTTGCTGGACATTTTGAAGTTGGTGAGTCAATTAACGATGCAGCAGGCTGGAAATGAGATTAGAGACATCATAACATAAGGATTCTCGTGGTGACAAGATAAGTCTCGTTTTTCCTGTTTTCAGTGTATTTCTTTCAAAGTTTACATTCATTCATATTATGTGTTTCTATTATGTAATGATCAATTAAGGAGTAATTAAACAGGATTAGTGATAATAAGCTCCCTGTTTAAACTTGTTGGCATTTTGACGTTTTCTGCTTGATAACCGGACCATAGAATTCTTAATTGCTCTAGGTCCCAGTTTGATCCCCTTCTTCAGTCTTCTTATCTGTAGCTTAAGGATTCTTAAGTGCCCTTTTGCTCAGATCCCACCCACTCCATCAAATCAAGCCTATATAAAGCCTTAAAAGGTCATCTATTTTTCCCTTAGCACACTTGCATCCCTAAGCCTTATTTCTTAGTTCTGCTTGCCTAGAGAGTTGACTCCATTGCCCAATGATCTGGTAGATCCTTCTGGTTTACCTTGAAATCTCTTTATTCCCACCAATCTTTTAAAACAAGCCCTACTTTTCACTCATAGCTAGCCTAAAATCTTTTATCAAAACAAAGCTAAATCATAAGGAGAGATCCCTCTCCGGAGCTCAAGAAGGCTAGATCCTGAATTCCCAAAGCGGTTCTTGGTCACCCCTGGTGTTCTTAACTACCAAAAATCCCCATCCCACAACCTAAGAATTACTAGGGTGATAACATGTGCCAGTATTTTCTCAGATTCCAAGTTTATCTTCCGCAATATTTATTATTTGTGAATATTGCAGTGTGATTAATTCATTGTTACCAAAGCAATAAACTGCATAATTAATTTATCAGTTGGAATAACTAATTCCAATTGCTGCAATAGAGTTTCAGTCATGAAATTTTCACATGGTATCAGAGCCATTTTGATCATACGGGGAAGCTCAGAAGCAGAAGCTGAAATTCATTGTTCAGAGGAAGCAGCAAGATGAATTTCTAGTGGCTGCACAAAGCCTAAGCCAGGCAGTACGAGTTGCTTGAGCAAGTTTGATTTTTCAGTGAGGTTGGCAAAAAAATCGGCTTGCCAATTTGAGTGATCCCAACAAGTAAAAGGGCAATTGTAGCTCAGATTTTTCACTGAGCAGATTCCTTGTTTGGGCATAGAAGTGTTTTGCAGTAGCAAAATTGTGAAAAATCGGATAACCTGAATGCTACTGCAACAACTGATGAGAATTCTTCTATTTGTTAATTACTTGAACAAAATATTTACTGTGTTCTAGGATAAATACTGAAACCCATACACTACAGCCTTCACAAAATTAAACTGTGGAAAATAAATGTGCGGAACCAAGATCTGAGCAAGAATAAATCATAGACACATGACACTATTATTTTTGGACCAATGTCCCAGAAAAAACCCAATGCAGGAAAACCCGTGCAGCAACTGAGGGTTTGTTTATTATGCAGTAATTTTCTGAGTACAAATCTATGATTGTCGAAACTGACAAATCATATAGAGAAAAACTGACGAATAAAATCTCGTGAGTAGATCTCATTCTGCCACTGGAATCCGGCACTGACCATAGCTTGAGATGAGCTGCTCTGCGTAGTGACTGCGCCACCCTGCACAATCTCTGTGTCACAACTAAAGTTTCCCTCTCTCTGCACTGGATCTCTTCTGCTAATTGGAAACAAGGCCCTTCTGGCCTCCAAAAACTCCCTCCGGTCACTGGCACTGAAACCCAACTGTTTCCTCCACAAAAAATCAAACTCCCTCTGAAGCTCTGTACAGTCATTGCGTAGCCTCTGCGTGGTTGGCTCTATGCTGCTCTTTGTGGCTTTTATTGCATCCTCTTCTTTGCACTCTCCAGATCAAGAAACTCTTCAAATTGGAAATTATCTCTGCCCCTCTCTGCAAAAATATTCTCGATCGATTTTCTCCCTAAGCACTGCTAACTAAAGAATTTTGATCTCTAGATTTTCTCTCCTAGTGTATTTTCTAAATGATCTATCGAGTCCTTATAATCTTCTCGTTGAGTCTTCAACGGCTGAGATTCGTTAATCAACGACTAAGATTAACTTGACTTGATCTCTGACTTTTCTAGAAGATTCACACTCTATTTTAATTAATATGCATAAATTATTTTAATTTCCAATATTTAGACTTAGGGTACCATTAAAAATATTTAATTATTTCCATAAAACATAATCGTAGTGGAATTTTCCAAAATCCTTTCTGCGTTCTTTGGAATACATGTGCCTAAGCCTCCCTGCAAATTTTGAGTCTTAGAGCACATCCGATGCTACCACAAATCAACAAGAATCAACGTTGGGTGGAAGAGAAAGATATGCACAAAGAATTTCTCTGAGGGTTTCTAGCCTAGAAATATGATTTTCCAATTGCAATTTGCAATCCTTGCAAGCAAAGTTTCTCACTCCAAACGGGAGTGTGAGTAGCAAATTCAGCAGCCAAGCAGGGGGAAAGAGGGAGTTCCCAGTTCAGATTCGAGATGGCCACAGCTGGGCTTAGAGATTAAGATATGTTCAAGGAAGCCTCCAACTTTGTCATCTGGAAGGCTAGGATGTCCTTCCTTCTGGATGAATATTGCCTGGAAACCAATCTAGATAATGCAGTGGTAGTTCCCCAAGATGCATATTAGCTGAAGGATATGGAGAAGGCAAAGTGGTTGATCCTGGATGGAGTCCGACACCATATAGTCTCACATATATTTGGCAAGAATATTGCTAAGGAGATGTGTGACACTCTCAACTAGCTATATCAGAATTCTTCCAAGCAACGGAAGATGTTCCTGCAGGAGAAGCTGAAAAGCATCAGGATGCAAAAGGATGAAGGCATAGATCCCTTTCTCACCAGTATTCAGTAAGTCTGATCAGGTTGCAGTCGTTGAGGAGGTGTAATATCCCCAATTTTGATTTTCCTTATTAGAGACGATTTTTCGAAGAGGAGGCAATTCCAGCATTGGAACTATGGAGGAAAAAGGGAAATCACAGCTTTAGTGGAGAGTGGGGACCACAAGGAGATAAATTCTTCCCATGTGCAATTCACACTACTGAGAAGAGAGAAGAAAAGGAAGGGGTGGACTACAAAGGGAGAGAGGGCCAACAATTATAAATAGAGCTTGGAGGCCTCCATTTGGTATCTTTGGTCATTTTATAATTCAACTCTAGTTCTCTTGAGTTGCTTAACCAACACAGCCCATGTTGTTCAACACAAGGAATTTTCAAACAGGAATTCCACCCTCACTTCGGAGAACTTCGAGTGTCTCCCTAGTGAGGCAATTTAGGGAGCTCAATTCAGAGCTTCCTGTTGAGATTTTGTGTATTTGGGGTAGCATCAGATGTGCTCGAGCATTGAAGCTAAGCTGAGATTCTAGGGCGAGGTTTGCTAAGACTTCTCAGAAGTGTTTCAGCTGCAGAGAGGGGAGTTTAGACAAAGGGGATGATCTAATCCCATTTTCTAGAATTAGCAAGAGACAGAGAGTACCTTCAGAAAGGCAACACAGAGGAGTAGGGGCTTCAGCAACAAGAGGGCAGTAGTTGCACAGCGCAAGGGCAGCGTCAGCTACGTAGGTGTTGCGTAGTCACTCCCAGGGCAGCGTAAGGTAGCAGGAAACCATCAGAGGTTACGTAGAGACCCTTAGGGGCAGCGTAGTGACTGCGTCACCCAGTCTGGGGTAACGCAGCCCTTTCCAGGCCAGCACTGAGGGACGCGGGGGCTTCAGGGGCAGCGCTAGGGTTTCTAGGGCCTAATTTTGGCCGAGTCCTGTAAATCCCAATTGAGGGTGTGGATCAGTCATTATTTTGGCTTCAGAATATGCGGTGAGTTGCAGATCTATTTTATCTCTTTCGGGTTTTCCAGATCTGGAACCCAGATTTGCTGTATTCAGAAAACTCTTAAAAATAAAACCCTCCAACAGCCAGAGACCAGTTTTCCTACATTGGGTTTTTCTGGGGACTATTTGTCCAGAAAATCACTGTCACTTTGTCAATATGTGCATGTACCTTTTTCTAGATCTGAATTGGTGAAAGTCTGTTATGTGTTTTGCATCAATATAATCTGAAATTTTCAATTACTAACTTAATTAAGTAGGAGGATCATAACGAGATCTAACACTAGATTTCTGCATAATTGTAACATTCATAAATTTTCACATGGTATCAAAGCAATTGCAGTTCTAGGAGGGTCACCAACAGAAGACTGAAAGATATTGTTGTAGAAAGCAACAGGGAGTGCAGCAGAAGGGTAGATCTGAAGGAAAAACGCAATTTTCAGAGAAGTACAGTTACGCAAAGGGCAGCGTGACATAGTCTAACATTGTCTCCCAGCAGGCCCACGCACTTACTGCGCAGGGACAGTGTTGGGATTCTCTGAAGCCAGCCAGTTTGACTCAGATCTAAATCTGTTAGATCCAGAAGAGCCGAAAGCAGAGCTACAAAAATTCAGAAGGTACTGGTGGGGTTAAATTTCTGAAGTTTTCAGATTTTCAGCCTAAGCTCTAGTGACAAAGAGCGGGAGGAGATCAGCTTCTCAGAGAGTTTCTAGCCAAAGAAACTTGCAGATTGATCAAAGGATCAAAGAGAGTTGATTCTTTGGTCATTTGGCAGAATTCCAAGCAGCGAAAACAGTTGTCAGATGCGGCAAAAGGTGCCTATTTCACAAAGGGCCTTAGATCCAGATCTCTAGCAAAGAGAAAGGAAGCTCTGACACATTTCTGAGCAGATGGCTCCTCATGGACTGCGTGATTAGGACAAATTGGATGGCCTATCCAACTTTTCAGTTTGGAAGGCTAGGATCCTGATAGTCCTAGAGGCATATCATCTAAGCGACCATCCAGAACAAGTTCTGGCCACACCGACTGATGTAGATTTCCTAAGGAAGCATAATGAAGCTGTTGGACATACCAAGCGACTTATCATGGATGGAATTAAGGACCATATTGTCCCACAAACAGCTGAAAAGAAGACAGCTAATGTGTAATATCCCGAAAGGGATATTTTAACTAAAAATGCAGAAAAATTACTAAACTCCACAATATGTTGTAAAATCACTATTTACTCAACAGAAGATTGCCATGTAAAATAAAGATGCATAAAACACTACAATATATTAACACATAGAACAGGAAGAATCTCAGCATTTTATTATAAGTAATAACTGTGGTTACATATAAATCTGACCCAAAATAGCTGAGATGGAAAACTGGCCACCAAGATGAACTGTTGCACTACACTGGCCTCCAAATTTGAACTGCTGCACTCTCCCTCCGGCAACAATTATCCCTAACCCACTGAAGATAATGAAGCACAAGTTGAAGATCTGAATGATCCTCACACCAATCCCTGAAGCTCTACGAAACTTCTGAGTGAAGTCTCCTCAAGAGAGTTGGGTTTTCGTCCAACACTCACAAATCACTCGAGGGTTTCCGTCCTGGGGCTCCGACTGAAGTAGAGAAACACGTCTCACACCTCGCATACAATAAAATGATATGATCCAAAGATATCCCTCAATGGCCTCCTTCCTTTCTTTTATAGATCTCTTGGAGCCTTCTAGAGCATTATTTTATTATTATTTTATTCATGGAGCACTCTTCCCTCTTATTAAAATATTCATTTTTAATGCAGAAAAGAGTAAATCGGCTACCATGTCTCCTCTAGTCACTGAAGCTCATGCCCAACCATCCCATCATGTAGGTATCCTCGTCCCGGTTCCAACAAGCTATTACACTAAGGTATTCCATCATGTATTGCTCCTGGAATTCCACCTTGAGCGTAATCAATTAAGTCCACAAATAACTCAAATTTCCGAAAGTTGTCGGAATGCACCGGAACGAAAGCCAAACTGCTCAGATGGTGGAATATATCAAGCGAATGCCACTGGACACCACGGAAACTCCTCAAAACTCCTCCAAAATTCCCCTGAGGCCGCTGATAGCACCAAACTGTACATGTGACCTGTCTGCTCCTAACTCTGGAAGTCCAACCAAACCCTGTCGTAGGTGACACCAAAAAAGGAATATTACATAATGAGATGTGGAAGGCCTTAACTTCCCTATATGAGGAAAAGTCTGTCCAAATGAAGATGTTGTTGGAGACTCAAATGAGGTCATTCATGATGACCAAGGGAGAAGATATGGAACATTTCCTCTTCAGATTGCAGTCAATCAGAGATCAGTTGACTGCAACGGGTGCTAAAGTGGAAGATGAGCTGATGGTCATGACTCCTCTCAACGCAGTCACAAATGAGTGGGATACCATTGTCCAAAGCATCTTGGGCAGAGCGTACCTCCCAAATTGGGACAGCTTGTGGGCAATTCTGTGTCAAGAAGAACTCCGCAGAATCACCAAGAAGCAGTACAGCTCTAAATCGAACAAAGTGAAGAAGGAAGATGAAGAAGATGTAGCCTTGGCATCAAAGAGGCAGCAAGGAAAGAAGAAGAAGGATCTGTCAAAGATCAAGTGCTTCCAATGTGGTGAATTAGAACAATTTGTCAGCAATTGTCTTGGAAAGAAAAAGAACAAGGAAGCTTCTTCTTCCAAGGCTGTTGTGGCGGATGATGGGTTGGAAGATGATGCAGCCATGAGCGCTCATGAACCACGAAAGTGGGGCAACATGGATCTATAGAGGAGCTATAGAATGAGTGGCGGGATCCTTGAGCAGCTCATCTCTTGGATCACATCCGAGCTACGAGAGCCTTAAGAAAGTAGCAGGACAAGTGGAGCAGTGGGTACATAGATCACATATGAAGCAGAGGCAGATTTGAAGGCTGGAAGGAACACACTCCTGATGCTAAGACGGAGTGTTGAGATTTTGTGTATTTGTGGTAGCATCAGATGTGCTCTAGCTCCCAAATTTTGTGGGGGGACTAGAGTACACTTGATCTACAAGACCCAAAAAGGGACTAGAGTACAAGAATCTTTCAGAAGTGTTTCAGCTGTAGAGAGGGGAGTTTAGACAAAGGGGATGATCTGATCCCAGTGTCTAAAATCAACTAGAGACAGAGAGCAGCTTCAGAAAGGTAGCACAGAGGAGCAGGGGATTCAGCAGCAAGAGGATAGTAGCTGCGCAGCGTAGGGGAAGCTTCAGCTACGTAGGTGTTGCTAGTCACTCCCAGGGCAGCGTAAGGCAGCTGGAAACCCTGAGAGGTTATGCAAAGACCCTTAGGGGCAGCATAGGGACTGCGTCACCCAGTCTGGGGTAACGCAGCCCTTTCCAAGCCAGCGCTGAGGGACGCAGGGGCTGCAGAGGTGACGCAGGGTCTTTAGGGGCAACGCTGGGGTTTCTAGGGCCTAATTTTGGCTGAGTCATGTAAATCCCGTTTGAGGGTGTGGATCAGTCATTATTTTGGCTTCAAAGCATCTAGTGAGTTGCAGATCTATTTTATCTCTGTCGGGTTTTCCAGATCTGGAACCCAAATTTGTTGTATTCAGAAAACTCTTAATAATAAAACCCTCCAGCAGCTAGAGACCGGTTTTCCCACATTGGGTTTTTCCAGGGACTATTTGTCCAAAAAATCACTTTGTCACTTTGTCTGTGTGCATGTACCTTTTTCTAGATCTAAATTGGTGAAAGTCTATTATCTGTTTTGCTTCGATATTAATTTGAAATTTTCAGTTAATAACTTAATTAAGTAGGAGCATAACCAAATCTAACAGTAGATTTATGCATAACTGTAACATTCAAAAATTTTCACACTTCCATTGGACATCATTACAAGAGTTTACTCACGAGTGCACATTTCTTGGGCGTGGGGTTAATTTCGTGGAGCACATTGTGGGAGCAAGCATGGGTTATAGGCTCTGGGCTTTTGCAAGGAATTCTCTTATTGTTAGACCAGAGTTTCGACAGTGATTTTTCGGGCTAGATTGGAGGCTACTACTTGGGTCGACTTTTCTATCTTTTGACAAGGGCATAGAAGCTATCAACCAAGTGTTGCACAAGTGTTTAGAAAAGTGCAGCCATGAGAGATAAGGGCTGGAAATAAGAGGTATTTCTCTGTGGAGAACTTCGCCAGAGTTGGGAGAAATTTTCCGTGGGGAACTTAGGAATAATTCAGTAGTATCAATATTGTGGGGCGTTTTCAGGCCAGATTGGGCAATTTGCACTTGTTGGGGGTCAATGGATTCAGCCCAAACCCTTTCTGAGTTTTTGTGGGTTTATTGTGAGGAGTCTTTGGCTAATTTTATAGAATTTTTCGGGCGATGTTCAAGCTTGAAATCCTCATTCTTATAGTAGGGTGTATTGTTGGTTAGCTAGTAAATTTGCATCACTTTGTTGGTTCAGTTTTGGATTGGAGTTGGGCCAAACCCTTTCTGGGTATTTCTGGGTATGATGAGTGGAGCCTGTGGCTGCAATTTCAGAGCATTCTAGGCATTATTTTGAGCAGAACATCCATTTCCACTTCGCAGCTTGTAGCAAATGTTTTTGGGTAGTGTGCATTATCAGTTTGGAGCCATTTCAGTAGTTGGATCAGCGAGATTTCATCTAGAGTTTTCCTAGCTTGCATAGCAAGCCCAGGTTCTATGATTCCTTTCCATTTATGTACTCATATTTCTATATTAATAAAATGGCTCAGTTTCTTGTGTATTTTGATGTGCATGCTTGGAATTTGTTTGTTGTTGTTTCTTCCCTTTTCACGTCTCTATTATCTGTTGTAAATTTTTATTTGGGATATTATAGTGGTATCAGAGTCATGATCTTGGCCTGTTGTGGGATAGCCAACTAGATCATGAAGGTGTTGGGCATGTTTGCACAATGATTGGTGAAACAATAGACAAACTCATGGCTCAAGGAAGATTCAGTATGTAGGAATTTTGGGGTGGAATATGCAAGAACAATGCGACATTGGCCTAATTGAGGAAGGTGATGGACCAGATCCATCCTTACCCTCACAACAGAGACACTAGAGGTGCGCAGGCCATGGGGTACAACCATTTACGTCAACTGGGAAAAATCGACAGAATTAGGACACCAGATCTCCTCAAAAGGAGCAAGCAGGACAGGGACAATTAGAGGGTGAGACCAGGAGGCGATTTCACTGGTGGAGACCTGGCTTTAGATATCAAGGGCCTGAGGAGGAGGTTGAGCATGAGGCTGACGGAACACAAGGTTGTGAGAGGTACATAGATACACCCAACATTACACAGGAGTCAACCTTGTTGGTGATTCCTTTGATAGCTTCAGCTAACACCTTGGGGGAGAGAGTAGAGCAGATACCCATACGGCCATCTATTGACGAGGAACCATTAGACACAAAGGTGCCAGGCCAAAAGTACAACAAGGGCAGAGGAGGAGCATTCCAGAGTAGCGCAAAGGCAGCAGTTATGCAATCCAGCCAAGAACCCAGCAGGAGCCAAGGAAGGCTGACGCAGACCCATTTAGGGCAATGCAGGGGCAACGTAACCCCTTCGAGGATGATGCAGGCCCTTCCTGAGTAGCGCAGAGGCTGACGCAGGCCAGGAAGGCTGACGCAGAGGGCTTCAGAGCAACGTTGGGGTTTCCAGAGACCGAAAAGGGGCCGAGCTCTATAAATCTCGTTTGAGGGTGTGAATCAGTCATATTTTTCTATCTCCTAGATAGAGGTATTGCTTCCATTTATATTTCTCTGTCGGTTTAACCAGTTCTGGTGCCTAGGATTGTTGTACCTAGGATCTGCATAAAAATAAAAAACCCTCCAAAAGCTAGCAGCACCGATTTTCCTGCATTGGGTTTTTCCGGGGACACTTGTCTAGAAAATCCTTGTGTGTCACTTTGTCTCTGAGCATGTTATTCAATATTTGATCTGTATGTGTAAGTTGTTCACTGTATTTAATTCGATGTTACTACTGAATTTTCAGATTAATAACTTATGTAAGTAGGAGAAGTAAATCAAGATTTAACAGTGGGGTTTCTTAAGTTTAAGAAATTTTCACATTTCTAAGTATGGGAGCTAGGCCAAATTGCAAACCGAAGTCAGCCAGCAGCGGCAATTTCTAGGACTGGCAGCAAAGAGGGAGAGTTGCGCAGAGCATAGTTCAACATAGTTTTTCTCTGGTTTCAGAGTTGTTCTTCAGCCTGCCTAGAGTAGGCCTAGGTGCTACCTTTCTTGGCATCACTATTGTACTCTTTCCCACAAATTAATAAAATGGCTCAACAGTTATTTGTGTCTCCAATTTATGCGTTTTGATGGTGTGTTTACTTTGTTGTAGTTTTTAGTTTATTGTGCTTAATATTATTGCCTATTCCTGATTTGGGATATTACAATAGTTGTGTAGGCTGCAATGTATTTACATTAATATTTTCTTGATGTCTTCAGAGAATAACTTGTTAAATTAATGAAAACACGTAGGCAATGTAAATCAGATTTTTGTAGTAGGATTTTTGTAACTTAGATTCAAAAATTTACATAGTAGGATCAACGAGACTACAGTCGGAGCTTCTCAACTTCTTGAAAATAGTGATCATGGGAGTAGTCAAAGGATTGGAGTCCATCATACCGAATTTCCGCAATATCTCGATTATGTATTTACCTTGACCTATATATATCTCTCTAGGTTTCTGCCAGACTTCTAGACCCAAGTAATAGTGCATAAGTCCCAGATCTTTCATTTCGAATTCGGTTGCCAACATCTTCTTGCATTCTTGTATTTTGCGCTCCACACCTGTAATAAACAAATCATCCACATATATTAGTATAATGACAGGTTCATTCTTCACTACCTTGATGTAGAGATTTGCATCTGCAAAACTTTTGACTAACCCAATTCTTAACAGATATGCATCCATTCTTGCATACCATGCCCTAGGGGCTTGCTTCAAGCCATATAGGGCTTTCTTGAGTCTACAAACATGTGAATCCCTGCTATTTACTTCGAAACCTTCTAGTTGTTCAATGTACACTTCTTCATCAATGGTTCCATTTAGAAATACTATTTTGACATCCATTTGATGGATATTCCATCCCATAGTAGCAATTAGTGAAACCAAAGATCTTATAGTACTATACCTAGTAGTAGGAGCAAAGGGCTTTTCATTGTCTATTCCTTCCTTTTGTGAGAAACACCTTGCAACGAATCTCGCTTTGTATTTTTCTATGCTTCCATCAATCGCATGTTTGACTTTGTAAATCCATTTTGAAGTGACAACCGATTTGTCAATTTCCCAAATCCCATTCTTCGTGATGGATTGATATTCTTCTTGTAACATCTTCTTCCATTCTTCTTGATGAGCAACTTCTTCAAATATAGTTGGTTCAGCTTCTATCAATTTTGTCATATACACTGCATATATTGAATATCTCTTTGGTCTTTTGCTTTCTCTAAAAGTTCCTTTAGTAGCTCCATGTCCTTCGGCATCTTTAAGAGTAGCTTTTAACCAATTTGGCCTTTTCCTTGTTTCGGGTATGATCCCAGGTTGAATAGGCTCACTTGGTCCTTTTTCTTCTTCTTCTTCTTGGTTTGTAGTTGACTTATCATGATGCGCTTCTTCTTTAAATGGTGGTATATCTTCATCATCAGAATCGATCGGAATATCCTTGGATATTTTGTAGGCATGATTTTCATTGAATATAACATCCTTGCTCACTTCAATTTGTCTTCCTTCCTTAATGTAGATTCTATATGCTTTTGAAGAAAGAATGTAGCCAACGAAGATCCCTTTAATGCTTGTAGACTCTAATTTCTTTCGCTTGTCCTTTGGAACATGGATGTATGCAGAACACCCAAAGATTTGGAGATGGTCCACACATGTCTTCTTTCCTGTGAATGCTTCTTCAGGTGTCATATTCTCAAGGATTCTATGAGGACTTCTATTTTGTACATATATTGTTGTCATTGTTGTTTCTCCCCATAGAAACTTCGGTAGATCTTGATAAAAAAATCATAGTTCGTATACATTCTTCAAGTTTTCTATTTTTCCTTTCTGCAACTCCATTCTGCTCGGGATTGTAGGGAACAATGAGCTCCCTGCTAATACCTTCTTCTTTACAATCTGCAATTATTTCTTTTGAAGTGTATTCCCTACCATTTTTGGATCTCAAAGTCTTTATCTTTCTTTCAATTAAGGTCTCCACTTCAGATCTAAATTCCTTGAACTTTTCAAAACCTTCATCCTTTGTTTTGAGAAGATAGAGCCATGTTTTTCTAGAATGCTCATCAATGAAGGTCACATAATAAAGATGGTCTCCAAATTTGTTAGACATTGGCCTACACACATCAGAATGAATGAGGTCTATTATTTCTTTAGATCTTTTGTCACTATTTGCAAATGGCTTCCTTGTATTCTTTCCTAGAGCACATCCCTTACATACTCCTTTACGATCTTCTTTGATGCTTGGGATGCCCTTTATCATTTGACCAAGTGAGGGAATTACCTTGTAATGTATATGCAATAAATCGATAGGATTGATTTCCATGTGAACTAGGGCTTGAGGAGATGGTTTTATAACTCTATATAGTCTTCCTTCACGAACTCCAATAACTTTTGCCTTATCAATGCTTGAATCTTTTCCCTAAACCAAAACTTTACCATCTACAAAGGCAACCTTGTCTCCTTTATCTTCTAAGCAATAAATTGTAAGTAAATTCTTTTACAAACTTGGAACATAGAGTATATTGTTGAGATGTAGCTTTTCTCCATTTTCCAGCTTCAATGATGTAGATCCTAGGCCCTTAACTGCATATTTTTTGTTGTCTCCTAGCTACACTACATGAGATGATGGTTCCTTTGAAAGAGTATGAAGTTGTCCACTTTCTCCTATCATATGTCTTGATTCTCCACAATCAATAATCCATGCATTGTCATCATCAAGAGTACCTATGAGTGCATTTAAGAATCCTTTGCTTTTGACTTTCTAAGATAGGATGTAGATGATCCTTCCAATCCAGCTTCTTGCAATTCTTATAATATTGAATCCCATCTTCAAGTAACTTTCCATAGAGGGAGTAACCTTTTCTTTTAGGCTAACAAAGTGATCTCCAAACTTTTTTGACCTAAGCTCTGATACCATGTTGAGAAATCAATGCTAGTAGGGTTTAGTGTGAGAATTTTTGAATATAGAAACCCTACTACAGTATCTTGATTTACTTCTCCTACTTGTTTGTTTTAATTAACAAGTTATTTTCTAAAATATTCAGTAAAATATCAAAGCAAACACAATTGCAACCTAGACATACATACAGATCATTTACTGAAGCATAAGACACACATGACAAAGGACACAGTATATTGTTGAAATTTGGGTACCAGAGGACAAGTGATTCCCTAAGGCTTTGATCTTTGGCCTAGGAAAAAGTGTCCAAATGTATTTAACTTTTTCTCCTAAAGTGACTTTATAAGTGGTAAAGTCAAATCTAATTTAAAAATGACTTTATAAGTGATATAGTTACTAAGTCTAATTTTAAAGTGACTTTAATAAAGTCAATGTGAAATTAGAAAGTGAAAAGTGACTTTGGAAATAAAAGGCTAAGAGGGTCTTTATTAAAGTGGAGTGAATTAAAGAATAGAAAGTGAGATTTTAAATGCACATTTAATCTCAGCCTTAGATCTAAAGCTATCTCAGCCATTGGATTTACGGATTCCCCAAAAGTCACTTAGGGTTAGGTTAAAGGAGGAAAATAAGATAAAAGATCATTCAGTCTTTCATGAGCAGATTGAGAGAACGAGGAAGAGAGAGCTGGAGAAATTTATGGGCTTGAGAAAGTGAAGGAGAGAAACAATTCAGCAAATCCATACAGCATCTAGAGGTTGCACGCTTTTCGAGGGAGTTGTTTGTACAACATTAATTAGCGTAGTTTTCGAGGTAGATTTCCGTACAGCAGCTTGAGGCAAGGTTTTCGAGGAGAGGGACATCACAGAAATCGAGGAGAAAGTACAACAAACTAAAGGCACAATTTCCAAGATTTCTGGGCACGGTTTTTGAGACACCAGGCACGGTTTTCGAGGAGGTATTGTTGTACTTTTTCGTAGAGTTCGTACAGTCGTACAGCTAAGTATTGGGCACGAGTTTCAAGGTTATTGATTGTTGTAATAAATTTATGTTTTGATTGTTTTTGCTAATTTGGCCGCTTTTCCGAGGTGGAGGCAAGCACGGAAAACGAGATAAGTTTGTACATTGTTTGCTGGATTTTTTCTGTATATTTCACTTCACTGTAAAAGCAATATTCAGAAATAAAGAGGAGCTTTCAAACTGGTTTTCCCCAAGAGTTGTAGAGGATTTTTCCAAGGTCATATTGACCAAAAATCAGAATGTCATTTTCTATGTGTGTGGCTGAAATCATTTCTGAGTTTTATTTCTACATTTTCCAGCACTTTGAAATTTCCAGAATTTGTGTTTTCAGAAATATTTATTATTTCCAGCTTGTTGAATGTATGTTTATGGGAATGGGCATTTAACTACATGGGAGTAATGAAGAGAAACTGATAACCGGGGTTGGGTCAAAATTTCTACATATTTTTTGGACAATGTCCCCAGAAAAACCCAATCTGGGAAAACCGGTGCAGCAACTCTTAGAGGGTTTGTTTATTAAGCAGAATATCTGAATACAATCAAGGGCACCAATAATGGTTTTCCCAACAGAGAATTCACAGCAGATGTACCTATCATTGGGAGACAAAAAATATGGTTGATTCAGCCGAGGAAGGACTCCTCTAGATATACTAAATACGAGCCCTTTCTGCCCACTGGAACCCCAACGCTGCTCCTCCAGCCTCTACATCAACTTTTCCTGCCCAGCGTAGCCACTTCACAGCCTCCGCGCAGCACAAGCTGCTCCTGCATCACCTCTTTGGGCTCAGCACTGCCTCTGCATCACCCTGAAGGCCCTGCGTCAGCCTCTGCGGTGCCTCTGCATCACCCTGAAGGCCCTGCGTCAGCCTCTGCGGTGCCTCTGCATGAGCCTGGATGGGTTGCGTCCCTCCTGTTGGTCTCTACGTTGCCTAGTACAAATCTGCCTCTATGCCTTAGTATTCTCAACCTCGGATCAGAATAATCCCTCACCGATCTGCCCCTCTCAAGCACTGCAAACTCACTCGAAAATTCTCAGCAAACTGCACCACAGAATTTCGACTTACCAAAAGTGTTATCGCTCTCTGTGTCTTCTCCAACTTACCCCAAGCCTTCCTTTAATACTTTTCTTGTTGAGAAATCAACAGTCATGATCTAATCTCTAGTCGACGGCAAAGATTAGAAAAGAATTGATCCATGTTACTTAGAACATTCTCACCCACATGTTTAAATTAATTCCCTTTAATTATTTTATTTCCCTAAGTTAGACTTAGGGTCTCCATTAAAATAATTAATTTATTGAATAAATTTCACACCGGGTGGAATTTCTCCAAACGATTTCTGGGTTTAGGAAATCACATGTGTTCTAGAACCTCCACAAAGTTTCGGAGCTAGAGCACATTCAATGCTACCCAAAATCTCAACAATCCCTCTTAGTGAGGAAAGTGCTCTAGCAACACCTCACTCCAAAAGCGTTACTCTTATCTCTGGCATCAGTCTCCTACGTTGTTGATACTTGGCATGCTGCCCTCCATCCACTGCACTGCTGCTTTCTGTACTGCTGCCCATGACTCTGCCACATCTGTACTACAGCTCCCTCTCAAATTGTTGCATCATGCTACCTATAGCACTGCCACTGCTAACTGCTACACCGCAACTCAGTTGCTAAGAAGTAAGCAACTGAAGGACAGTCACCCAACAACTTACAGATTGTTGTAAAACCAGCTCCAAAAATAGAAGAAAAGAGATATCAACGCCTTAGAAATAAGCCACTTCGAGGGGGCAACCTCCAATACATTACATGAATGAACAATTCTTGGATGATTCAAATTACAAAACCTTCTTTCTATATATAGGAGTCCATGGGGCCACAATGTAATCCTAGCTGACCTAACAATAATAATTTAAGGGCACAATAATAACAATATGGGGGTTACAAGGGTACAATAATAACAATAAGGGGGTTACACTAACAACAATAAGGGACTATATTAGTAATATAGGGACCTAACATGCCCCTCTCCTTCAAAAAGTGTTGTCCTCAATGCTTGAGTAGCTCTGGGTGCTTCTGTATAAAATTCTCATCCTCCCATGTAGAATCTTCAGTGGGTAAGTTCTTCCACTTGATGAGATACTCTGAAATTGATCGATTCCGTAGCCGTCGAGTTCTTGTTTCCGTGACTGCTTCAGGTTCCAATATGATTTTTCCTTCCTCATCAAGTTCTGGCAATATTGTTTGAACTGGAAGATTTTCACCTATAACCTTCTTTAAGCATGAAACATGGAAAACTGGATGCACTCGTGAAGAAGCAGGAAGCTCCAATTTGTAGTATCCATGTTACAGGATCCTTTCCATCAAACTTCCACAAATCATATCTCCGAAAATATTGCGAACCAATATCTGAAATGTTGTGACGAGGTCCTCAAAATTGCGGCTTCGCACCCTAAAAATTTCAGCTTTTGAACCTTCGTAGAAAAAAAGTTATTACGAAAATACCAGGATGACCTGTTTAGGTTAAATTCAAGGGCCTGAAAAATGGCCTAACTTGCACAGATCATATCTCCGAAAATATTGTGAACCAAGCTCTGAAATTTTGTGACGATGTTCCTCAAGCTTTTGGCTTCACATTCTAAAAATTTCAGTTTCTGAACCTTCGTAGAAAAAAAATTATAGAGAAAATGCCACGATGCCCTGTTTGGAGCAGCAAAACCCTAGAATCTCAAAGCTCTGATCCCAAATGTTGTGAAACCAGCTCCAAAAATAGAAGAAAAGAGATATCAACGCCTTAGAAATAAGCCACTTCGAGGGGGCAACCTCCAATACATTACATGAATTAACAATTCTTGGATGATTCAAATTACAAAACCTCCTTTCTATATATAGGAGTCCATGGGGCCACAATGTAATCCTAGTGGGGCTACAATGTAATCCTAGCCGACCTAACAATAATAATTTAAGGGCACAATAATAACAATATGGGGGTTACAGGGGTACAATAATAACAATAAGGGGGTTACACTAACGACAATAAGGGACTATACTAGTAATATAGGGACCTAACACAGACAAGTCAATCTGGCTACATCTCATCACTGAAGCACCCTCTACTGTTGCTTTGCGTTGTTTCTCTAGAGCCTCTGTGTTGTTGCTGCCATTGCACTGCATTGCTCCAATCTTCAGCATTCAAGCACTACCTTGTGCCTTTCCATGATCCTCTGCATCCACTGACTCCAGTCATCCTGCTACTGTCTTCAACGACTCTTGTAGCTCGTATGTGATCCAAGAGTTTGGGCACCTCAAGGATCCTGTCGTCACCATCTGTAGCTCAATCTATAGATCTATGTCGCCCGACCTCTTCTCTCAAGGTAGATGAGCACTCATGGCCACATCATCATTGTTGTCATCATCCCCTTTCGCTACTACTGCCTTTGAATCTGAATCTTCCTTAACCTTCTTCTTATGACAAGTATTGGCAAAGTGTACCAATTCGCCACATCTGAAGCACCGAACCTTGGATAGGTCCTTCTTCTGTAAAAATTTCCTCTTTCCCACCCCGGTTTTCAGTTTCACCTTATTTCTCCAAATAGTTAAATGCCCTTTCCCATATCCTTACATTCAACATACTGGAAAATAAATTTTGCTGAAAACAAAAATTCTGGAAAATTTACAGAACGCTAGAAAATGCAGAAATAAAAATCAGCAAGCTTAAAACAGTCATTCAACACATTTAAACACAGAGATTTTTGGTCAACATGACCCTGGAAAAACCCCCTACAACTCTTGGGGAAAACCAGTTTGAGAGCTTCTCTTTTATTTTTCTGAATATTGCTTTTTACAGTGAAACAGCAAAAACTCAGAAAAAAATTCCAGCAACCAATTTACAGACTTATCTCGATTTCCGTGCTTGCACACCGCCTCGGAAATTGTGCCAAATCAGCAACAACAGAAAACAGAAAATTTACAGCACCTTAGGACAGCATTAAATGTTGTACGACCACCTCGGGAAGCGTGCCAGAACACCTGTACTTTGTTGTACGGATTGTACAGATTTTGTACAGCAACCTCTCTCGAAATCCATGCCAAAAAACAGAGCTGTAGCTGCTGTCCTCTTCCTCAGTTTTTGTGCCGAAAATGACAGCCACCATCTTCCTTGAAAAACGTGCCTGATTTTTGTGCCTTGGAGTGCGTGCTTGCTGCTGTACCCTCTTCTTCGATTTCTTTTTCTCCTCACTTGGAAACACTGCCTCTCCTTTGCTGTACGGATTTTCTGCCTCGATATGTGTGCCAATAAATGCTGTTGTACCTTTGTTGAAATCTCTTCACTGCTGCCCTCCTCCTTCTCACTGCTCAGAAAAATCTCCAGCTCTCCTTCTCTCCTTCTCCCAATCTGCTCATGAAAGAATGAATGACCTTTTCCCTCCTTTTCCTCCTTTAACCTAACCCTAAGTGACTTTTGGGGAATCCCTAAATCCAATGGCTAAAATAGATTGAGATCTAGGGCTAAGATTAAATGCTCATTTAAATCTCACTTTCTATTTTTTAATTCACCCCACTTTAATAAAGACCCACTTAGTCATTTATTCCAAAGTCACTTTTCCTTTCTAATTTTACATTGACTTTATTAAAGTCACTTTAAAATTAGACTTTAGTAACTTTATCACTTAAAGTCACTTTTAAATTAGACTTTAGTAACGTTATCACTTAAAGTCACTTTTAAATTAGACTTTAGTAACTTTATCACTTAAAGTCACTTTTAAATTAGATTTGACTTTATAAAAATTATAAAATCACTTTAGGAGAAAAAATAAATTCTTTTGGACACTTTTCCCTAGGCCAAAGATCAAAGCCTTAGGGAACCACCTGTCCTCCGGTAACCAAATTTCAACACTCCCTCTTACCAAGGAAGGTGTTCCTCACCACACCCATCTTGTCTCTGAAATAGACATGCTTGCCCCGTGGTAAGGCTTTGGTAAGAATATCTGCAACCTGCTCATCAGTGGGAATATACTCAAGCTTCACAGCTCCTTTCTGAACATAGTCTCTGATGAAATGATATTTGATCCCGATATGCTTTGACCTGTCATGAAATACTGGATTCTCCGTGAGTTTAATGCAACTCTGATTATCACAGTAAATCACTGAAGGTCTCAACGGCTGACCAAATAAGCCAAACAACATCTTGCGAAGCCAGATGGCCTCACAACTAGCTAGACTGGATGCCATATACTCTGCTTCCGCTGAACTCGATGCTACTGACTGCTGCTTTCGGCTGAACCATGACACCACTGCCGAACCCAACCCAAAACAGCACCCTGAAGTGCTCTTCCTATCAGAAGCACAACCTACCCAATCAGAATCAGTGTAACCTGCAAATCTCACTCCATCCCCCTACCTGTAGTCCAGACCATAATCCACTGTTCCCTCCAAGTACCGCAAAATGTGTTTTGCAGCCACCCAGTGAACCTTCCTAGGCTCACACATAAACTGACTCATCGTGTTGACTGCAAAACAAATATCTGGCCTAGTGTTGACCAAATACATCAAGGAACCAATTAGCTGTCTGTACAATGTGGGATCCACCAACTCGGAATCCGAAGCATGAAGCTTCTTCCAATTGGTGATCATCGGTGTCAACATGGGTTTACAATCCTCCATGTGGAATCTGCCAAGGATGTCCACAATATACTTCCCCTGCCCCAGGAAGAAATGCCCCTCCTCCTGCCACACCTCCAAACCCAAAAAGTAATGCATCAAGCCGATGTCCTTCATCTCAAACTCCGTCGCAAGATCTCTCTTGCAGTGCTCTATGAGTCTCTTTGCACATGTAATGACTAAGTCATCCACATACAGCACCAGAATGAGAGGCTCCTCACCTATCACAATATAGTAAAGGTTCGGATCTGCCTCACTCTTTGTGAAACCCATCTCCTGCAAGTATGTATCTATCCTGGAGTACCAAGCTCTGGGAGCTTGCTTCAGTCCATAAAGGGCCTTCTTCAATCTGCACACATGGGACTCCTTCCCATGCACCTCAAAGCCCTGTGGCTGCTCAATGTACACCTCCTCCTGTATGAAACCATTGAGAAATGAAGTCTTCACATCCATCTGGTGGATCTTCCAACCCATCTCTGCTGCTATCGATATAATGGAGCGGATCGAAGTATATCGAGCCACGGGAGCGAAGGTCTCCTCATAATCAACTCCCTCTACCTAGGAGAACCCTCGAGCCACAAACCTCGCTTTGAATTTCTCAATGCTGCCATCTGCAGCATGCTTTACCTTGTAAAGCCATCTGGAAGTAACCACGGATTTGCCCTCGGGCCTTGGCACCACCTCCCAAACATCATTCTTCATGATAGAAGAATACTCCTCCTGCATGGCCTCTCTCCAGACCTGCTGGCTAGCTGCCTCCTCATAGCTAGAAGGCTCAGAGTCAAGGATGCCGGTAGCCATTGCCATATAGCTACAAAACCTCTCAGGTGGTCTGCTCTCTCTGACCGGCCTCTTAGGCCCAGCAACAGATGTGGCCTCTCTCAAGGTGTCCTGAAGCCACTTGGGCTTCCTCTTCCCTGAGCATACTTCTCCCATTGGAGAATGAAACTCCTCCTCCTCATCGTCATCAGGAGCTTGAACTCGACCGTCCGTCCGTCGTCCTCCCGCCCGCACCCGAACGCGTAGACGCCGAGGTACCGTGTGAACCGTCCACGCTGGACTCTAGTGAACTCGCTCTGTGGACTGCTCCGCATGCCGCCCGAAGCACATTACCACCCCTCCGACCGTGTGAAAACCAGCGCCATCGATGGACCTCCGCCATCGTCATAGATGTACCTCCGGATCCTCCTGATCCCTGCCCACTGGATCCCTGTGACCGACTCAACTGCTGCTGAGGGTCTGGCTGATCCAGATACTCTAACTCCCGTGACCTCCTAAAGGCCCTGTCCTCCTCGAACTTCACATCCCGCCTGACAACAACTTTCCTCTGTGCAGGAATGTAAATCCCAAAGGCCTTTGAGGTCTCACTGTAGCCCACAAAGATACCCTTCTCTGCGGTGGGCTCTAGTTTGGTCCTCTTCTCCTTGGGTATGTAGGAGTATGTGATGCACCCAAAGATACGAAGATGACCAATATCAGGCTTCTTCCCAGAAAAAGCCTCCTCCGGAGTCATGTGCCCCAAGGCACAATGCGGACTCCTGTTCTGCAAGTAAACAGCTGTGTTGCAGGCCTCTGCCCACAAAAACAATGGCAACCCCTGATCATGTAACATGGCTTTGGCAGCCCCTCCGATGGATCCGTTCTTCCTCTCCGCAACCCCGTTCTGCTGGGGGTTGTAAGGAACAGTGAGCTCCCTCCTAATGCCTGCCTCCGCACAATAGTCAACAAACTCTCCAAGGGTGTACTCTCCATTGTCCGACCTCAGGGACTTGATCTTCCGACCTGTCTGTGTCTCCACAAGAGCTCTGAACTCCTGAAACCGCTTGAAGACCTCACTCTTGGTCTTCAAGAAATAAATCCAGGTCCTCCCGGAGTGATCATCAATGAATAAAACATAGTACTCATATCCACTCAAGGAAACATGAGACATCCGACCGCTCACATCGGAATGAATCAAATCAAGTATCCCAGTCGCTCTGTTGTCACTGCTGGGAAAAGGGGATTTGGAAAACTTGCCCATCACACATCCTCTGCAAGTATCAAAGTGATCAGTACTGAAATCTGGCACACCTGTAGTGAACTCCCGCAAAGTCCTCAAGGCTCCATGATACATGTGCCCCATCCTGCGGTGCCAAATCTCACACAGCTCAGAACTGCTAGCTCTGCTGTCGGTGCTACTGCTCAATGCCAAAAGGGGCTGAAATGCAAACTTTACACCTTTGCATGGCGTACACCTATCACTCTAGTTGAATCAGCTGGAGCACCCCTGGGATACATCAGCGCCTGTCCACCCCTGAACAGTATCTCATATCCTCAGTCCTCCAAAGCTGAGACGGATATGAGGTTCTTCCTCATCCCTGGCACATAAAGAACATCTGACACCTTCAAGGGAGGTTTAGATTCCCTCTGAAATGTCAGTGTTCCCACACCGACTGTTCTAACAACTCTGTCATCACTGAGTACTACCTCTATATCAGTGCCACTCTCTGAAAGCTCTGAGAAGTACTCACGGACTCCTGTCATATGACGTGAAGCCCCACTGTCCACATACCAGACACCAGAAGATGCTCCGCTAGTCGAGGGAAATGCATGCTCCCTCTGAACCTCTGTGGCAGGTAATCCTGCACTAGAGGACTCACACGCAATGAACACAAACTCTCGGTCAAAGCGATCTGCAAAGTCCTCAACCTCTGCTGATGCTGCGATGCTCTGGTTCTTCCCCTTCTTCTTCTTCTTCTCCGGACACACAACTGCATAGTGTCCCATCTTCTGACAACTCCAACACTTCACCTTGGAATAGTCCTTCTGTGTGTTACCTGTTTACCTTTACCTTTACCTTTGCCCCCACCATTACTTGTGGAAGTCTGTTTCTTGCCTTTGCCTTTCTTGCCTCCTGCCAACAGTGCTACATCCTCATCCTGCTCAACTGGCTTGGCTGCCCCAAGCTAATCTTTCCTGATCTTTGTCTGAATGCAATCATCCCAAAACCTCTCCCATGTGGGAAGGGTCTCACGTGCAAAAACCCCATCAGCAAAGTTCATCCATGAACTGGGGAGGCCATTCACTGCTATCCGCACCAACTCAGTGAGTTGATTGACCTCTCCAATTGCTGCCAACTCATCTCTCACATTAGTAATCTTTGTGAGATATCCAGTTGCACTATCAGTCTTACCCATCTTAATGGTTTTTAGCTTCTCCTTCAGGACCATTTTCCGGTTCTTATTGGTACTTTGGTAGAGATTGGACAATGTTGTCCACATCTCATGAGCATTTCTCTTTCCTATCACATGAGGAATGCAATGGTCTTTGATTCCGTCTAGAATCAGTCTCTTACCCTTGTTGTTCTTCCTATTATATGCTGCCAACTGAGTAGCATCAGTAGGCACATTAACAGGCTGCTGTGTGGTATGAACCATGATATCCCAGGCTTCTGCCTCCTCAAAGATACTCTGCATTCTCTCCTTCCAAACACTGTAATTGGTATGCCCATCCAACCTATCCTCCACCCTCAATCCCAATGACATCCTGCTGTCCTAAAACTGAAAAATATCACTGCTGTAGTAAAGATAAAAATTCTATTTGTGAAAAAATCAGCTTGCTGGAATTTTTTGAGTGAAAAATCAGCAGGCTGTATTTTTATCTTTGCTGTCCCAAACTGCACTTTCAGAACTCAAGCTTTGATAACATGTAGAAATTTCCTCTTTCCCACCCCGGTTTTCAGTTTCACCTTATTTCTCCAAATAGTTAAATGCCCTTTCCCATATCCTTACATTCAACAAACTGGAAAATAAATTTTGCTAAAAACACAAATTCTGGAAAATTTACAGAACGCTGGAAAATGCAGAAATAAAAATCAGCAAGCTTAAAACAGTGATTCAACACATTTAAACACAGAGATTTTTTGTCAACATGACCCTGGAAAAACCCCCTACAACTCTTGGGGAAAACCAGTTTGAGAGCTTCTCTTTTATTTTTTTGAATATTGCTTTTTACAGTGAAACAGCAAAAACTTAGAAAAAATTCCAGCAACCAATTTACAGACTTATCTCGATTTTCGTGCTTGCACACCGCCTCGGAAATTGTGCCAAATCAGCAACAACAGAAAACAGAAAATTTACAGCACCTTAAGACAACATTAAAGCTGTACGGCCACCTCGGGAAGCGTGCCGAAACACCTGTACTTTGCTGTATGGACTGTACAGATGTTGTATAGCAACCTCTCTCGAAATCCGTGCCAAAAAACAGAGCTGTAGTTGCTGTCCTCTTCCTCAGTTTTTGTGCCGAAAATGACAGCCACCCTCTTCCTTGAAAAACGTGCCTGATTTTTGTGCCTTGGAGTGCGTGCTTGCTGCTGTACCCTCTTCGTCGATTTCTTTTCCTCCTCACTTGGAAACACTGCCTCTCCTTTGTTGTACAGATTTTCTGCCTCGGTATGTGTGCCAATAAATGCTGCTATACCTTTGCTGAAATCTCTTCACTGCTGCCCTCCTTCTCACTGCTCAGAAAAATCTCCAACTCTCCTTCTCTCCTTCTCCCAATCTGCTCATGAAAGAATGAATGACCTTTTCCCTCCTTTTCCTCCTTTAACCTAACCCTAAGTGACTTTTGGGGAATCCCTAAATCCAATGGCTGAAATAGATTGAAATCTAGGGCTGAGATTAAATGCTCATTTAAATCTCGCTTTCTATTTTTTAATTCACCCCACTTTAATAAAAACCCACTTAGTCATTTATTTCCAAAGTCACTTTTCCTTTCTAATTTTACATTGACTTTATTAAAGTCACTTTAAAATTAGACTTTAATAACTTTATCACTTAAAGTCACTTTTAAATTAGATTTGACTTTATAACTTTATAAAGTCACTTTAGTAACTTTATCACTTAAAGTCACTTTTAAATTAAATTTGACTTTATAAAAATTATAAAGTCACTTTAGGAGAAAAATTAAATTCTTTTGGACACTTTTCCCTAGGCCAAAGATCAAAGCCTTAGGGAACCACCTGTCCTCCGGTAACCAAATTTCAACATCTTCTTCCCTTGTTGCCTTTGTCCCTTAGATGTTTGGGCTGCGTCTTCCTCCTCCTCTTTCTTAACATTGACTCCTCTGCTGCTAAATTCCAACTTGCTTATTCTCCTAATCTCCTCCTGTCGAAGGATTTCCCACATGTCCCCCAAGTTTGGAAGTTGTGCTCTGCCCAAGATACTTTGGACAAAGGTCTCCCACTCATCGGTGACTGCATTCAGGGCAATCCTCACCATGAGTCCATCATCAGGAGTTGCCACCATGGCAATCAACTAGTCTTGGATAGTCTACATCTAAAGAGGGAAAGGATCGATCTCCTCTTCCATGTGCATCTAGAACATCCTCATCTGGTTCTCCAGAAAAGTCTTCCTCTGGACGGAGCTACCTTGATACAACGTGGTTAATGTTGTCCACACCTCGTTTGTCGTCTTCTTCTCGGAAATATGCAAAACCACGTGATCTTTCTCTCCATCCATGATCAAGCATTTAGCTCGCGCCTTATTTTCATTGAACTTCTTTAGAGCATCAGCATCGGTCGGCACAGCCAAGACGTTCTCAGCATGGTCTATGATGCCATCTTCATTAAGGACTATCAGGATTCTGACTTTCCAGATGGAAAAGTTAGACACATTGTCTAACCTATCCTGATCTTTCAGTCCATATGGGGCCATCTCTGCTCAAACTGTCGAAGCAAGTGTTCCTCTCCCTTCTACCACTGCTCTACTCAACAAAAGACCGGATCTTGGTTTCTTAGCGATAGAAACCCTCTAGAGAATATGCTCCCTCTAACAAATGGTTTCCCTCCCAGAAATCCTTCACCAATTCTGTTGAATCAACCCTCTACGTCACTCCACTTGATCAAATCTTAGATTTCTTGGTAATAAAATATGTTGAGGAATTGTTTCCCCTTACTTTGTCAACACTTCTAGGCATTGTTTTGCATCGGCAGAAACAATGCCCCACCAACAACTTCGAACATCAAAAAACTGCACTTCCAACCACGGCAACCAGCACAGTGTCACTCCCTCTTGGACTGCATCACCCTCTTGGGCCTGCGTCAGCCTTTACGTCAACTCTATGTGAGCAGATTGGCTCTGCGTCATCCGTGCAGGGCCTCAGTGTTGTCCCTCTGCTGCTGCGTTGCCTCTTTCTGAATCTGCGCAGCTTCATCTGCCCTCCAGCAGCAAAAATATCTTCAGCCGTATGGTGATGGCTTCAGCTTGATCTGCAATCGCTTTGATACCATGTGAAAATTTCTAAATATAGAAACCCTACTACGGTATCTTGATTTACTTCTCCTACTTGTTTGATTTAATTAACAAGTTATTTTCTGAAATATTCATTAAAATATCAAAGAAAACATAACTGCAGCCTACACATACATACAGATCATTTACTGAAGCATAACACACACATGACAAATGACAGTATTTTTGGACAATGTCCCCGGAAGAACCCAATGCAGGAAAACCGATGCAGCAGCGCATAGAGGATTTGTTTATTGACCAGGATATCTGAATACAATCAAGGGCACCAATAATGGTTTGCCCAACAGAGAATTCACGGCAAATGTGCCTATCACTCGGAGACAGAAAATATGGTTGATTCAGCCGAGTAAGCACTCCTCTGAAAATACTGAAACGAGCCCTTTCTGGCCCACTGGAACCCCAGTACTGCTCCTCCAACCTCTACATTAGCTTTTCCGACCTAGCACAGCCACTGCGCAACACAGGCTACTCCTACGTCACCTCTCTCGGCTCAGCGCTGCCTCTGCGTCACCTTTAAGGAGCCTGGCTGGGATGCGTGAGCCTGGCTGGGATGCGTCCCTCTTGCTAGTCTTTGCGCTACCAAGTACGGATCTGCCTCTCTATCTTAGTAGTCTCGGCCTTAGAGCAGAATAATCCCTCTCCGATCTTCCCCTCTCAAGCACTGTAACCTCACTCGAAAATTCTCAACAAACCGAGCCCCAAAATTTCAACTTAGCTCAAGTGTTACCGCTCTGTGTGTCTTCTCCAACTGACCCCAATCCTTCCTTTAATACTTTTCTCGTTGAGAAATTAACGGTCGTGATCTAATCTCTAATCAACGGCTAAAATTAAAAAAGACTTGATTCATGTTACTTATAACATTCTCACCCACATGTTTAAATTAATTCCCTTTAATTATTTTATTTCCCTAAGTTAGACTTAGGGTCTCCATTAAAATAATTAATTTATTGAATAACTTTCACACCGGGAGGAATTTCCCCAAACGATTTCTGGGTCTTGGAGATCTGATGTGTTCTAGCCCATTCACAAAGTTTCGGAGCTAGAGCACATTCGATGCTACCCAAAATCTCAACATTTAGGGTTTGATTTCTCTTTCTTGATAATTACTTGTGAATTATGTTGGCCTCTTTTAATTCTTAAGTAGTTGATCTTTCATCAAGCAATTACCAAATTATCTGTGTATGAAGATCACAAGAACAAGAGACGCAAGATGTAGGTGCACAGCGCGGGCAAAACCCCCATAAGGGGAAAACCCAGTCAAGAATTCTTCCTTCAGTAGATTCAATTCAAGATGAGACACTTCCAGACTTCTTAGACCTAGACAAAGACCTCCTCCAACCACCAATTCAGCCCTTCCTTGCAATAGATGATCCTGACAAAATATTTTAAGTGACAACTACCTAGGAGCAGCGTCAATCTAGTATTTTGGCCCCCCAACTTCAGAATTTCAGACCTGCAGTAGATACAAATTTTAAGCCATGGCGATTGCCCAAAAAACTTCGCATGTGTGAGAGAAAGATAACCCAAAACTTTGATTTAGGTTTTCCCAACAAACTTTGTCCTTCTCCAACTTCTTCGCTCTTTTTTTCTTCTTCTATGTCTTGTAGATCAAACTTGTTGAGTGAGTGAATGAAATAGGTCAAATGCCTCTCCTTATATAGCCTTTCTGCTGGGTCGAATCGCCCTCATGGAGGTCGACTTCTTGAGGTCAGGGCCGACTTGGTGTGAAGGTGACAAAATACCTTTTTGACTCAAATAATTTTTTTTACATGATACAAAAGCCCAAGAAGGGTCTAATAAAAACGACAATGACTCTAATGACTCAAGATAAAACTTAGAAACCTTCAATGGAGGCTTTGACCTAGAAAACACCGACCGAGGCATGAAACCCATGCTTTAATAAGTCCTTTTCTTTAATAATAAATTTTCTTTTAACAAGTACAATTATGAAGACGGACACTAGTTACATTTTTCAACAGTGTTGAGTACACCAAGTTGATTCATGATATGCGTAGTCTATATATTGATTGCATGCAAGGACTATCGATGTGGAACAGGACAGTTACAGCAGTCATCAGGACTATGTCGCAGCGGATCTAGTTATGGGATACGGGGATTCAGTTGGCTGACAGGTCACTCCATTTCGTGATGAGAAGTGTCATGGCAGAGGGTGATCTGGCTCACTTTGGGGTTGACTCATGGGGGATCGTTGAGGCCTCCACTGTATGGCGAGGTTGGTTTTTTCAGTTGTTGCTCAAGATCAGGATTAGTGATGGATGGGTAGATATTGACATCATACAGATACCTGGGCATGATGAGCTTGATCTTTGTCGATATTTCGCCACCATGTTTTAGGGGAGGAGGATATAATGTGCCGACAATGGGCAGCCCATCAGAGCCAGAGTGGCGCACCGGCAACATGGTGGCACCCTTCTGAAACTAGCATGGGACCCAGGCATCACAGTACTGGACAACTCAACGACCTTGATGGATGAGCTAGCTACCACAAGAGGAGAACATTCACATCTTCCATTGCGCTTTTGTGACTCGCTGATGGCATGGGGGGTTTCATCAGCATGGTAGGTTGGTCAGCAGGAGGATATCAGTGGAAGCTCATGCAGGAGGGATTTCATCCCCACGGGGATTGGATTGTATCTTCAAGAGTTTACCCTAGGAGTGCAGAAGGTGGACTACTCGACAAGGCAGTTTCATGGGGAGTCGCACAGAGTTACACATTATCATGACGCTTTACTTATTGATAGTATGCACAAGGCTTTTGGTACCTATACCTTGCTCGACATTGAGCAGAACAAGGGGTGCTTCACAGTGATCAAGATGGCTTGGGATACGGGTATGGAGGGATTCCTTCATGACCAGATAGTGCAGATATTGGGGATGACTCAATGGCGGATTTGGGACCTTGGTATTATTGATGTTGATAGTGGTGATCAACAGTCAAAGGGGGCACTTGTTCAGGCATTGCTTGAGGAAAAGCAATTTTTGGCAGGGAGGACTGTAACATCCCCAATTTTGATTTTCCTCATTAGAGACGATTTTTGGAAGAGGAGGCAATTTCGGCATTGGGACTTGGGAGGAAAAATGGAAATCACAACTTTAGTGGAGAGTAGGGACCATAAGGAGAGAAATTCGACCCGAGTGGCAATTCGCACTAGTGAGAAGAGAGAGAGAAAGGATGGGGTACGAATTAGTGGAAGGTGGGGACCACCAAGGGAGAGAGGGCCAACAATTATAAATAGAGCTTAGAGGCCTCCATTTGGTATCTTTAGTCATTTTACAATTCAAATCTAGTTCTCTTGAGTTGCTTAGCTAAGACAACTCGTGTTGTTCAGCACAAGGAATTTTCGAGCGGGAATTTCACCCTCATTTCGGAGAACTTCGAGTGTCTCCCTAGTGAGGAAATTTGGGGAGCTCAATTCAAAGCTTTTATTGGGCATCATTGCAGGAGTTACTCAGTGGTGCACATTTCTTGGGCGTATAGGTAATTTCGTGGAGCACATTGTGGGAGCAGGCATTGTGTTAGAGGCTCTGGGTTTTTGCAGGGAATTATCTTATTGTTATACTAAAGTTTGGACAGTGATTTTTCGGGCTAGATTGGAGGCTACTACCTGGGTCGATTTTTCTATCTTTTGACAGGGGCGTAGAAGCTATCGACCAAGTGCTGTGCATGATTTTAGAAAAGTGCAGTCGAGAGAAATAAGGGTTGGAAATAAGAGGTATTTCTCAGTGGAGAATTTAGCCAAAGTTGGGAGAAATATTTTGTGGTGGATTTGGGCATAATTCAGTAGTATCAATACTGTGGGGAATTTTCAGGCTAGATTGAGCAATTCACACTTGTTGGGGGTCATTAGGGATTAGTGGATTCAGCCCAAACCCTTTCTGGGTTTTTGTGGGTTTATTATGATTCTCCAGCTAATTTTATAGAATTTTTCGGCCGATATTCGGGCCTGAAATCCTCATTCTTATACCAGGGTGTATTGTTGGTTAGCAGTAAATTTGCATAACTTTGTTGGTTCAGTTTTGGCTTGGAGTTGGGCCAAACCCTTTTTGGGTATTTCTAGGTATGAAGCGTGGAGCCTGTGGCTACAATTTCAAAGCATTTTGGGGATTATTTTGAATAGAATGTTTATTTCCACATGGCAGCGTGTAGCAGATTTTTTTGGGTAGCGTGCATTATCAGTTTGGAGCAATTTCAGTAGTTGGATCAGCGAGATTTCATTTGGGGTTTGCCTAGCCTGCATTGCAGGCACAAGTTCTATTATTCCTTTCCATTTATATACTCATATTTCTATATTAATAAAATGGCTTAGTTGTTTGGCTTGATTTCTTGTGTAATTTGATGTGCATGCATGGAATTTGTTTGTTGTTGTTGCTTCCTTTTTCATAACTTTGTTGTTTGCTGTAAATTTTGATTTGGGATATTACAGGAGGCGCCTCAACCGACAGAGCTTGTGTGTTTGGCATTGAACAGTGTCTCAGAGGAGAGGCAAGTCTTTGTCCAAAGTATCTTGGGTCGATACAACTTGCCTAGATTGGACAGGATGTGGTTAGACCTACAGTAGGAGGAAATGAGGCGAGCTCTATTAAAGAGCTCCATCAGCAGAAGCAGTAGTAAGGGATCCAAGAGTGAGAAGAAAGAGGAGAATGTGGCCCTTGTATCAAAGGTTCCCAACCAGGGACAGGAGGAGAAGAAGAAGAAGAAGGACCTATCTAACGTCAAGTGCTTCAAGCGTGGCGAGTTTGGCCACTACAGTACCCAGTGTCCTCTCAGGAATAAGGACAAGTAGGACCAGGCAGCAGCGTCTGCAAAGATAGTTAGGTTGTCATCCATGTTGGAAGAAGACTTCGCCATGTTTGCAACTATACCTCCAGGAGTGAGGTGGGGCGATATGTAGCTATAGTTCCAAAACAGCGCAAAGGATAGGAAGGGTCCATTGAGGTATCTTCCTCATGGATCATTGCATTGCTACAGGGGCCCACGGTATTCAGTAGCAAGATGGATTAGTTTCAGTGATGCAGTCAGATTGCAAAGTGACAGTTGCAGAGTAGTTGTAGTCAAAAGCTGAGGAGCGCAGAGCAGTGTTTATAGCAGTGCAGGAGGCTCAGTAGGAGAGTCAGTAGCAGCACAGATTTCACAATGGATAATGCAAAGGCTAGTAGCAGTCAGATAGTCAAGAGAGAGATGCAACACAGAGACAGAAGATTCAATATTTTGGATGCTTCTCAGTTGCAGTAGTTGTCATTGCAGTGGCAACATATGAGAGGGAGTCGCAGTGCAAATGCAAAGTTAACAGCAGTATAACAGTGTCAGCAGCAGCACAAATGCAGCATCAGAGTTGCGTAGTGGTTGGCGACCGTGGCAGGCAGTCACAGTGGTCAGCGATAAACAACATACATAAGGTGATACAAAGACTGGGTGTTTTAGCAGTAGTGCAACACTAGAACACCTTCCTCGTTAAGAGGGAGTGTTAGTTTTTGTAGCATCGGAGGTGTTCTAGTCTCAAAATTTTGTGGAGAGGCTAAAACACAAGAGTTCTCCATAACCCATAAATCGTTTCTAGAAATTCCACCTAGAAGTATCTCAATTAGATTATTAGCCTATTTTTAAATATTTCCTAAGTCTAAACTTAGGAAAATGGGTTAATTAATCAGTGTTAATTGAGAAAGGTGTGAATCATCTAGAAACTCACACGAATTGACAAGGAAATAATCTCAGCCATTGATTAATATTTAATCTTGGTTGTTGGAGTCCCAACAGGAGATTATAAGAGGAGGTGGATGGGTTGATGGAGAACATACACTTTCAATCGATTTCCTTTGGTAGTTCAATCCTCCAAAGAGCAGCAGTAGTTGTCAGAAGAGTTCAAGCCAGAGAAGGAAGCAAAGACAAAGAGGGGCAGGGCCAGTGAGTTCGAAGGAAGAGATTCCAGTTCCATAGAGTAGCTTGCAAAGAGGCAGAAATAGCCACCAAGACCCTGATGCATGGGTTGCGCAGAAGTCTCTAGAGGCAATTAAATTTTCCTCGAGAGAATTTAAGTTTTAGTTCCAGAGGCCGAAAAGATTTTCCAAAGTGCCAGAGAGACAGTTTCTCAATCAACGACAGATAGGACGGCTTGAGTAGCAATTGCTTCAAGCAGAGCGTGGAAGGGACTGTCCTAGGGTGACGCAGACCTGCGCAAAAGCTATTTGGACAACTCACTTGGAGCTTGCAGGTGGAGCCCGGATTGCTGCCACTGCACTGCGCTACTCTATCCTCCAATGTCCCAACACTGCCTCTGCTTCATCTATGATCTTCTGCACCCACTGCTCCAGTCATCCTGCTACTGTCTTAAAGCTCCTGTGGCACGTATGTGATCCAAGAGTCTAGGCACCTCAAGGATCCTGCCTTTCCATCTGTCGCTGCTCTACAGATCAATATCGCCCCACCTCTTCTCTCGAGGCACATGAGCACTCATAGCCACATCATCCTCACTACCATTGTCCCCTATAGCTGTATTTGACTTGGAATCAGAAGATTCCTTGTCCTTCCTCTTAGGACAAGCCTTGGCGAAGTGTCCAAGTTCGCCACATTTAAAGCATCGAACCTTTGATAGGTCCTTCTTCTTCTTCCCTTGTTGTCGTTGTGGCTGTCCCTTTGATGCTAGGGCCACATCCTCCTCCTCCTCCTTCTTCACTTTGTTACTTCCGATGTTGAATTCCCTTTTGGTCATCCGTCGGATCTCCTCCTGTCGAAGGATAGCCCACATGTCACCCCAATTAGGGATTTGTGCTCTACCCAAAATGCTTTTTGGATAAAGGACTCCCACTCATCAATGACTGCATTCAGGGCAGTCCTTACCAAGATCCCTTCCTCCAAAGTTTCCCCCATGGCAATCAGTTGTTCCTAGATAGTCTGCAATCTAGAGAGGAATGGATCGATCTCTTCCCCCTTATGCATCTGGAACATCCTCCTCTGGTTCTCTAGAAGCATCTTTCGTTGGATGGAGCTACCTTGATACTGCGTGGACAAAGTTTTCCACACCTCATTTGTCGTCTTCTTGTCGGTAATGTGTGGGACCACGTGATCCTTCACCCCATCCATGATCAAGCGCTTTGTCCGCACCTGATTCTCGTTAAACTTCTCAAGGCGTTTGCATCAGTCAGCACAGCTAAGACATTTTCCGTGTGGTCTCCGATGTCGTACTCTTCCAGGACTGACAGGATTCTGGCTTTCCAGATTGTGAAGTTGGACACACCGTCCAACCTATCCTGATCACACAGTCCATATGGGGCCATCTAGCTCAAATCTGTCGAAGCAAGTACTCCTCTCCCTTCTTCTATTGTTGCACTCAAAAGAAGACCGGATCTGGGTTTCTTGGCGATAGAAACCCTCTAGAGTAGTTGCTCCCTCTGACAACTAATTTCCCTCCCAGAAATCATCCGCCAAATCTCCTGAACCAGTCCTCTATGATCAACCTCCTAATCGAATCTCAAATTTCTTTGGCACAAATCTGTTGAGCGACTATTCTCCTCCCGCTTTTATCACCTTTGCTAGGCACTGTTCTGCACCGACAAAACCTATGCCACACCAGTAACTTCTGAAGATCAAAAACTGCACTTCCAGCCTCGGCAAACTGCACAGCAACTCACCAATTCGGACTGCATCACCCTCCTGGTGTTGCGTCAGCCTCTGCGTGAGCAGACTGGCACAATGTTCTTCTCCTAGTGTTGCGCCAGCCTCTGCGCGGGCAAACTGGCTCTACGTCACCTCTCTGGAGCTGTGTCAGCCTCTGCGTGAGCAGACTGACTATGCGTCACCCTTGCAAGGTCTGTTGTACCTCTGGTGTTGCACTACCTTCTTCCAAATCAATGTTGCTTCAACTGCCCTTCCTGCAACAAATATCTTATTTGCTGATGGTTCAACTTGATCTGCAATCCTCTGATACCATGTGAAAATTTCTGAGGTCAGAAATCCTATTGCTAACTATTGATTTACTTCTCCTACTTCATTTATTTACACAAGTTATTTATCTGAATATTCAGAGAAAATTCGAAGTAAGCACAAATAGCAGCCTACACAAATACAGATCATTTACTGAACATCACACACATATGACAAATGACACAGATTTTTCGGACAAATGTCCCCAGAAAAACCCAATGCGGGAAAATGGGTGCAGCTGCTCTAGAGTGTTTTATTATTATGCAGAATCTGAATACAACATTCTAGGCACCAGAAACAGTTTTCCCTACAGAGAAATTACACGACAGTTGTACCTTATCAATCGAAGATAGAAAATATGGCTGAATCACACCCTCAATCGTGAATTACAGAGAACGAGCCCTTTCTGGCCCACTGGAACCCTGGCGTTGCTCCTCCAGCCCCTGCGTCAGCCTCTATTGGCCAGCGTACCCACTGCGTCACCCTGACTGGGTCTACGCTGCCTCTGCACTACCCTGGCTGAGCCTGCATCACCCTAGTTGGGTCTCTACTACCCCTGCGCTACCCTGGTTAGGCCTGCGTCACCCTGATTGGACCTACACTGCCTCTACGCAGTCCTCTGCGTAGTCCTGGCTGGACTACGTCCCTCTGGCTGGCCTTTGTGCTGCCTGGTATGATGCTCCCTCTCTCTTGTTGCATTATCGGCCTTGGATCAGATCATCCCTTGCCAATCTCTGCACCTCACTGCACTGCAAACTCACTTCGAAATCCTCAGCAAACCCCGCCCCAAAATTTCGACTTAGCTTCAATGCATCAGCTATGTGTGTATTCCAACTAATCCCAAGCCTTTCCTTGATACTTTTCTCGTTGGCAAACCAACAGTCGTGATCTAATCTCTAATCAACTGCTAAGATTAAAAGAATGTTTGATCCACGTCACTTAGAACATTCTCATCACATGTGAATTAATTCACTTTAATATTTTAATTTCCCTAAGTTAGACTGAGAGTCCTCATTAAAAAAATTTAATTATTTGAATAACTATTACACCAGATTGAATTTCTCCAAACGCTTTCTGGGTCTTGGACATCTCATGTGTTCCAGCCCCTCCACAAAGTTTCAAAGCTAGAGCACATCCGATGCTACCCCAAAATCTCAACAATTTTATGGTGAAATTTTGGGTTAGGTTACATTTCTGCAAAATCGGTGAAATATCTCATTCGGGATATTACAATGGTATCAGAGCCTTGGTCTTGGCTCAGCCTATGGGTTTTTTCAGTTGCAGTGATTGTTGAGGGTTTTGCAGGTGAAATCGAAAGCTTAGTTCCTGCAGCAAAATAAGAATTTATTAAAAAAAAAGCTCCACAAAATTTCCTTATTGTACAGCAAAATTTTGGTGATGGCATGCGTGAAGTTTCAAGGTGGGTCGTGGCACCTATAAGTATTGGCCGACTTAAAGGTTGATATTGCGAAGGAATTATTTTCAAGTTGGACGGCTGAAAATTGATCCTTTTTCAACCTAAGGAATGTATTGACATCATGGGGCCATTTACAAAGTCAAGAGTGAAGTCGAGGGGCCATCTTATGCTGCATGTAAGTAATATGTGAAAAATCCTAGATCCGGATTCCTACTGCAACAAATCTGAATTACTTCTCCTATTATGTTTCATAATTATTTCATTACAGTGAAATCTCGAAGTAATTTTTGAAGCAGTCTACACAAATAATACTGCGGAATAAATCTAAGTGCTGAAACAAACTGAACAAAATGTAATGAAAAACAACCACATTTGACACAGTTATTTTTGGACTAAGTCTCTGAAAAAACCCAACTCGGGAAAACTGGTGCAGCAGATCTGAGGGTTTTATAGTATTAAGCAGCAAAATCTTGAGTAAAGCTAGGGTGCCAACATCCGACAAACCCTTCAGAGGAATCTAGACAATCTGATGAAAAATGTGAGATATACCTCACTCTGCAAGTCTCAGGTTGATCTGACAGCGTTGGTGAAGCCCTCACTGCCTCTTGCGTGATTGCCTACACTGGAACTGCGTAAGCCTATGTGGGCAAGCTTGAGGAACTGCGTCACCTTCCACTGCAAATGATCTAGCTGATCTAAGACTGGATTTTGGCCCTCCTGGCTCAGAAACCCCAGCCTCTAGCTATCTCTGGACTGACTCCAAGAGACACTACGCTGCTTCTGCGTGATTTTCTACAGGGACTGCGTCACCCCTTCAGAAAACTGCGATGCCTCTCTCTGCGTAAGTGCTGCCTCTCTCTAAAATGCACTCCTGGTCCTCCTGACCAGTCTCTGCTTCTGCCCCTCTCTAGATCTGATCACTGAATCACAATCACTTAGCAAACCCTGCCCTAGTGATTCGATTCTGATCAAAAGTTGTGTCTCCTCACACAAATTCGAAAATGCTCAATGGTTCAAGTGTCTCAATGTATTTTCCATAGGCCCCTCACCCTCCTTCTTATATTCTTCCGTTGACCCTTCAACGGCCAAGATTAAAACATAATCAAGGGCTAAGACTAACTTAGAGGTGATCCATGACTTTATTTAGAAGATTCACACTTAGTTTAATTAATACCCTTTAATTAATCAATTTTCCTAAGTTTAGACTTAGGAAAACATTAAAAAACGATTAATTATTTTAATTAAAACATATCTAAGTGGAAATTTCCAAAACCATTTATGGGTTTTATGGAATACATGTGTCTTAGCCTATATACAAAGTTACAAGGCTAGAGCACATCCGATGCTACCATAAATGAACATAATATTGATTTGAAAGTGGTTTTCCTATTTTCCCGTAAGTGACCGAGGAATCTTGTAGAGTAAAAAAGGACCAATTTCATGTGAGGAGAAACTCTCTATGAAAAATCGATCGACTGACGTCCCCACAAGCACCGTCATCGCACCATGTAGCGGCTAGTTTGTGTGAAAATCCCTGAATACAATTATGCAGAAATCCTACTTTAGTATCATGGTTTACTTCTCCTACTTGTGATTAAGTTATACAATTTATTTCCTAAAAAGTAAACACAACTAAGATCCTACACATATGCAGATCATTTGCTGAATAAAATGCTCATTCAAACAAAGTGACACACTGATTTTTGGAGATAAGTCCCCGGAAAAACCCAATGCAGAAAAACCGGGGCAGTAGATATGAGGGTTTATTATTATTAAGTAAAATCTTAGTACAGCAAATTTGGGCACCAAATCTAGTTAACCCGACAGAGAAAAAGTAGATTTGCAACTAACGTGTTGTTTTGAGACCAAGATTTTGACTGATCCACACCCTCAAACAACATTTATAGGACTCAGCCTGATTCTGGCCCTAGAAACCCCAGCGCTGCCCCTGAAGCCCTAGCGTCAACCCTGCTAGGCTCTGCGTCCCTCTGCGCTGCTCAGAAGGGGACTGCGTAACCCCAGAGTGGGTGACGCAGTCCTTACGCTGCCTCTGGAGGCTCCGCGTAACTCTAGAAACCCTCTGAAGCTGCAGCACTGCCCCTCTTGGGCCTACGTAGCACCTGCGTAGCGGCTGAAGCTGTGTTTCGCAGCTGCTGCGTAGTTGTTGCTGCTGCTGCCCTTGCTCCTCTGCGCTGACCCTGAAAGCTATTCCTCTGCCTCTTGCTGACTCTTGGCTCTGGGATCAGATCATCCCCTCAGCCAATACTACCCCTCGCTACAGAAAACTCCTTCGGAAATTCTTAGCAAACCCTGCCCTAGAATTCGAGCTTTGTTTCTCCGCTCTACCTCTGTGTGTGTGTCTCCAACTGACCTTAAGCCTTTCTCTTATACTTTTTCGTTGAACACATCAACGGTCGTGATTAAATCACTTATCAACGGCTGAGATTAAAAGACTACTTGATCCGCGTCTCTTAGAGCATTTCAGCACGTGTTAATTAATTCACTTTAATTATTTAATTTCCCAAAGTTTAGACTTAGGAATTCCATTAAAATAATTAATTATTTGAATAACTTCAACACCAGATGAAATTTCTCCAAACACTTTCTGGGTTTTAGAGGTGATGTGTTTCTTAGCCCCTCCACAAAGTTTCAGGGCTAGAGCACATCCAATGCTACCCCAACTACACAAAATCTCAACACTCCCTCTTAGCATGAAATGTGCTCTAGCAATACATCATACCATGTATCACAAGATCTTGGTATTGGTTTCTGTATTGTTGATGCTTGGCCTGCTGCACTCCATCTACTGCACTGTTTCTTTCCGTACTGCTACCTATGTCACTGCCATTGACGCTGCCACATCTGTACTGCAGCTCCCTCACAACTTGTTGCATCATGCTACCCATAGCACTGCCACTGCTAACTGCTGCACTACAACTCAGTTGTTGAGAAGTATTCAACTGAAAGACTTCTTTCCAATCGTTGTTAAACAAGCCAGACTGCATCCCATCACTGAAGCTCCCTTGGCTACTGACTTACGCTATCCTCCTGAAGTTGTTGATCTGCTACAGCTCTGCACTGCTTCTCTGCGCTGCTTTAGTTCCATCAACCTCTGTGTTGTTGTCTCTACATTGTTGTTGCCTCTACATTACGCTTCTCCCTCTTCAACTCTTCAACACTGCCCTCTGCCCCACTTTGACCTTCTACAACCATCACCTAACCTGTCCCGCTACCGTCTTAAGGCTCCCGTAGCTCGTATGTGATCCAAAAGTAGGGCTTACTCAAGGATCCTGCCACATGATCTGTAGTTGCTCTACAGATCCAATTCACCTCACCTATGTGGCTCATGAGCACTCATGGCTACGTCATCATCAGTACCATCTTCTTTTGTTGCTGCAGCCTTGGAATCAGAAGCTCCTTTGTCCTTCTTCTTAGGACAAGTGTTGGCGAAGTGTCCAAGTTCGCCAAAGTTGAAGCACCGAACCTTGGATAGGTCCCTCTTCTTCTTCCCTTGTTGCTTTCATTCCTTCGATGCAAGGGCTGCATCATCCTCCTCTTCTTTCTTCGCTCTGACTGTCTCGCCATTGGTATTATGCTTCTTGGTGATGCTCCTAATCTCCTCTTGGAGAAGGATTGCCCACATGTCTGCCCAGGATGGTAATGCTGCACTACCCAGTATGCTCTGGAAAAATGTTTCCCATTCCTCGGTGACTGCATTTAGGGTAGTCCTTACTAAGATTCCTTCGTCTGGAGTTGCACCCATGCCAATCAGTTGGTCTCGGATGGTCTGAAGCTGGAAGAGGAAGGGATCTATCTCCTCACCCTTCTGCATCTGGAATAGCCTCATCTGATTCTCTAGAAGCATTTTTCTGGACAGAGCTTCCTTGATACATCGCCTCCAGTGCAATCCACATGTCATTTGCCGTGTTCTTACCAGAAAGATGTGGTACGACGTGATCCTTCACTCCGTCCATGATCAAACGCTTAGTCCACGCTTGATTTTCATTAAATTTCTTCAGAGGATCAAGATCTGCAGGCACAACTAGGACATTTGTCGCGTGATCCTTGATGTCGTATTCATCCAGAACTGATAAGATCCTGGCCCTCCAGATGACAAAGTTGGACACACCATCCAGCCTGTCCTGATCTCTCAGTCCATGTGAACCCATCTGGCTCAACTCTATCGGATACAATGCTCTTCTCCATTTTCCTGTGGCAACACAGAAATGCTTGATCTGGGCCTCTTGGTGCCTAGAAACCCTCTAGTAACTGCTTCTTCTAAAATCTGATTTCCCTCCCAGAAATCTTCAGCCAAATACAATCGGCCAATTCTCTCTGATCCCCTTATCGAATCTCAGATCTATTTGGCTCAGATCTGCTGGGTAACTGTCTTCCTCCCGCTCTTTGTTGACTTAGCTAGGCACAATTCTGCACCGGCCAGAACTCCACTACACCAGCACTGTTGAATATCTAAAGCACGACTTCCGGATCTTAGCAAAACTTCTCTGCAACAGGAAGAATGATTGGACTACGTCCCACTGACTGGCCCAGAGTAGCCTCAAAGCTGCTCAGAAGTGGACTGCATAACCCCAGACTGGGTGATGCAGTCCTTACACTGGCCTGGGAATGATCTGTGTAAGCCCGATGGCCTTCTGTAGCTGCAGTGTTGCCGCTTTCTAGTTCTGTGTCCTGCTGCCAAGATGCCCTTTCCGGATCTCTGTTGCAGTCCTGTAGAGAAAATATTCTTTAGCTGATTTGTTGGAGATTCAACTTGATCTTCTATCGCTCTGAGACCGTGTGAAAATTCCTGAATACAATTATGCAGAAATCCTACTGTAGTATCATGATTTACTTCTCTTGTGATTAAGTTATACAAGTTATTTCCAGAAAAAATATTCAAAAAATACCTAAGTAAACACAACTAACAGCCTACACATATGCAGATCATTTATTGAATAATACGCTCATTCAAACAAAGTGACACACAGATTTTTGGACATAAGTCCCCGGAAAAACCCAATGCGGGAAAACCGGTGCAGCAAATATGAGGGTTTATTATTATTAAGTAGAATTCGAGTATAGCAAATCTAGGCACCAAATTTGGTTAACCCGACAGACAAAAAGTAGATCTGCAACTAACCTGCTGTTCTGAGACCAAGCTTCTGACTGATCCACACCCTCAAACAGGATTTACAAGACTCAGCCTAATTCTGGCCCTAGAAACACTAGCGCTACCCTTGAAGCCCCAACGTCAGCCCTACTAGGCTCTGTGTGCCTCTACGCTGCTCAGAAGGGGACTATGTAACTCCAGAGTGCGTGACGCAGTCCTTACGCTGCCTCTAGAAGCCCTTTGAAGCTGCAGCGCTGCCCCTCCTGGGCCTGCGTAGCAGCTGAAGCTGTGTTGTGCAGCTATTGTGTAACTGTTGCTGTTGTTGCCCTTGCTCCTCTGCGCTGACCTTGAAAGCTGCTCCTCTGCCTCTTGCTGACTCTTGGCTCTGGGATCAAATCATCCCCTCAGCCAATACTACCCCTCGCTGCAGAAAACTCCTCCGAAAATTCTTAACAAACCCTGCCCTAGAATTCCAGCTTAGTTTCTCAACTTTGCCTCTGTGTGTGTGTCTCCAACTGACCCTCAAGCCTTTCTCTTATACTTTTTCGTTGAACACATCAACGGTCGTGATTAAATCACTTATCAATGGTTGAGATCAAAAGACGGTTTGATACGTGTCTCTTAGAACATTTCAGCACATGTGTTAATTAATTCACTTTAATTGTTTAATTTCCCTAAGTTTAGACTTAAGAATTACATTAAAATAATTAATTATTTGAATAACTTCAACACCAAATGAAATTTCTCCAAACGCTTTTTGGGTTTTGGAGGTAATGTGTTTCTTAGCCCCTCCACAAAGTTTCAGGGCTAGAGAACATCCGATGATACCCCAACTACACAAAATCTCAATTGTTTGGACGTGCATGGGATCCTGAGGCTCTACGTAGAAATTCAGCTAAGATCGCACGAAGAAGAGCAACAGGGACTCCTTGTGACAAGGGTCAAAAGCCGAGTCCTTCATTAGTTCAGGGAAGCGATTGTATTTGATCAAGTGCTTGTGAATCTGCACGCGCGCAGGAGGTGTGTCTTTGAATTTGGTGGGGAGCCAGATCATGGGATGAAAAGTCGAGCCGTTACATGAGCTACGGTGGTGGACGCAAGTCAAAGGGACGAGATCACACGAAGACAGGGATCAGAGGAGCCGCCATTATAATGTCTACTGTGCATGGTGCGATGAAGCTATGAATTCTTCTAATGCATGGCAAGAATACGACCCCATTAGACCTGGTGTAAGTTGAGCACTGGTTTGATATGGTGCGATTGGGTGTGCGATGAGCCGACTGTATTCCCGCAGCGTAGATTGACAGAGTCATCACATCGGATTGATCCGGTATTACACGACCAAATCAGGAGCGTATGGGCCCATTGTGGCTGCTAAAGAGATCGTAAGGGCCGCATTGGTTTGCGGGGTAGATCCGCGATTGTAGATTGTGAGTGGTGCCAGATCAATCTTTTACTTATACATGAATCTTGTTTACAGCAGCAACCAACTGGTGCGAAGGTTATATGTTCACACGAATTAATAATGGAGTGGAGGTCGAGTCTATGCATTAGATATGTGTTTGATGCATAATAAATATACCAGTGCAATTTTCAGTGTGATTAATAGTGTGCACGACTAGACTTGCACATAGAGCGATCTCTTGACTTTGCACCTACATGAAGGTGCTATGCGTAGAGCAGAGAACTGGGGAAGATCAGTTGTTGTGTTTCATTACAGAGATTGCTGGCAACATTAAAGATATGAATAACCTGTGCGTTGAAGGAGAAAGGTATTATATTTGAAGTTGAAAATCCTAACCTGTGTGTATACATAGATGCTAGTGGATTGAAATGAAGCTGACAAGCACATGTTCTTAGAGCATATGCTACTAGTCGATTAGATACAACTGAGAAGTAATTTCCAGGTTTGCATAACTTACTTCTTGGAATTTACAGTGGGTTTGGTACACTAAGTTTATATGGCCGAGAGGGCATAGTTGAGTTCAAAATTTCGTGTTGCTATTGTGATGACAGAAATCTGTTGTTTTTTATTATGAGATTGTCAAAAACGGTGTATTGTTGAAAGAGAATTTGTTAGTGTTTGGTAGTCTAAGATTATTGTGCTGATGGTATTTTGAGGTGTTGTTGAGTGTTGTTATGAGCTTGAAGACTCGTGTTTCTGCTATATATTGTTTGTAGAAGTAAAATAAGTCGTGTACTAGCAAATTAGCTACTAGGGGTAAGACATGGTGTATATAAGTGGTCTAGTCATACAACTATTATGGTGTACTATTGTTGTACTGTTGTGAAAAATACTGTATGACTCAGTTTGGTGCCTTGTCCATTGCAGTGTGGCTGCTAGCTTATATATTGCAGAGACCTGAGTGTGGTGTTATAGTTGTCCTTTGAGGTCTAGATATGGTTGTATAAATTGTTTCCATGTGCTAGAGCTTGATGTGCAGAATTGTGTATTAATTCCATAGCCTGGCGGAATGATGTAGTTTTTAAATCACCTCATGAACCAACAAAACAATACTTCCATGGGCTGCAATATAGATCAAAAAACAAAATTGGCCAACAGACCTTTCTCAAAAGAGATCCATGTTATTCTTAACCATGAGCAGTCAAGAGATGTCCAGAAGAAGCCAGAGATTGGATACAAAATCTTGGCACTTAGGGCAGATTTGAAACATATGAAGGTCACATGGAAAGTTCTTTTCAAACTTGATGAACTAGATGAACTCCTTTCCAAAGTGAGCCAGGAAGAAACTAATTTAGGCTCTAAACCAGTTATGTTTGCTCTCATACAACACAAGTTCTTGGAGGAATCTTGTGAAGGGGTTAGACTTCCAGTTGCATCTTGCCTCAGTAACATCATGAGACTAACCGCCCCTATAGCTCCTTAGAATGATGATGTTATGAGGAGAGTTTTCAAACTGATAGTAGAGACTTTTGAGGACTTGGACAACAGTGTGGGATCTACCTTTGGGAAGAAGCTTGAGATTTTAGGAGATATGGCTATGGTCAGAACATATGACATCATGCTTGAATTGGGTTGTGTGTTGAAATTTGGTTACTGGAGGATAGGTGGTTCCCTAAGGCTTTGATCTTTGGCCCAGGGAAAAGTGTCCAAAAGAAATTAAATTTTCTCCTAAAGTGACTTTATAAAGTTATAAAGTCAAATCTAATTTAAAAGTGACTTAAAGTGATAAAGTTACTAAGTCTAATTTTAAAGTGACTTTAATAAAGTCAATGTGAAATTAGAAAGTGAAAAGTGACTTTGGAAATAAATGACGAAGTGGGTCTTTATTAAAGTGGGGTGAATTAAAAAATATAAAGTGAGATTTAAATGAGCATTTAATCTCAGCTCTAGATCTAAAGCTATCTTAGCCATTGGATTTAGGAATTCCCCAAAAGTCACTTAGGGTTAGGTTAAAAGAGGAAAATGAGAGAAAAAATCATTCATTCTTTCATGAGCAGATTGAGAGAAGGAGAAGAAGAGAGCAAAGGAGATTTTTGAGCAGTGAGGAGAAGGAGAATCGAACCTTGGCACACATACCGAGGCAGCACTTCAGCAAATCCATACAGTAGGGTTGGCACACAGTTCAAGGTAGTTTTGGCACATTTTTTAAGGCAGTTTCCATACAGCAGCTGAGGGTATGCATTCCTAGGCAGCCGTATAGTTTTTGGCACAGATTTCGAGGGAGGAAAGTTGTTTTTGTGGCACAGATTTCGAGGCAAGACTTACAGCTTGATGTTGTTGTTGTACACAGAAATCGAGGCAGTTTCCGTACAGCAACATTTATTACTGTCTGCACGCTTTCCAAGGAAGTCGTAGAGAAGCATTTATTGTTGTTCTACACGCAAAAAGAGGAGGCCATACAGCAGCATTTATTGTTGCACGAAAAACGAGGGAGACCGTACAACATTTATTGTTGTTCCTATTTTGCTATTTGCACATTTTCCGTGGCAGTGGTTAAGTACGGAAAATGAGATAAGTTGTATTTGTTTACTTGCTGAAATTTTATGAGTATTTCTCTCACTATAAAAGCTATTTATCAGAAATAAGAAGAGCTTTCGAACTGGTTTTCTCCAAGAGTTGTAGGGGATTTTTCCAGGGTCAAGTTGACCAAAAATCAGCGCGTCTCTTTTCTGTGTGTGGTTAATTTGTTTTTCTGAGTTTTTATTTCTGCATTTCAGCACTGTGAAATTTCCAAAATTTGTTTTTTCAGAAATTATTTATTTTTCCAGCTTGTTGAATGTATGGCTATGGGAATGGGCATTTAACTTTATGGGAGAAATAAGGAGAAACTGAAAACCGGGGTTGGGAACATAAATTTCTACATGGTATCAGAGCTATTTTGCTAAAAAGTGCAGTTTGAGACAGCAAGAAGAAAAATTACAGCAAACTGATTTTTCACACAAAAAATAGTACCTTGAGGGTGGAGGATAGGTTGGATAGGCATAGTAACTACAGTGTATGGAATGAAAGAATGCAGAGCATCTTTGAAGAGGCAGAAGTTTGGAGTATAATGGTGCATACCCAACAGCACACTGTTAATGTGCCGGCTGACCCTGTTTACCTAGCAAACTTTAATAAGAAGAATAATAAGGGTAAAAGACTGATTTTGGATGGTATTAAAGACCATGTCGTTCCTCATGTGAAAGGAAAGAGATTTGCTCATGAGATGTGGACAGCCTTGACCAATATCTACCAAAGTACCAATGGGAACAAAAAAATGGTCCTAAGGGAGAAGTTGAAGACCATTAAGATGGCTAAGACTAATAGTGCTACTGTATATCTCACAAAGATCACTAATGTGAGAGATGTGTTGGCAGTAGTTGGAGAGGTCATTCCACCCACTGAATTGGTGCGGATTGCAGTGAATGGCCTTCCTAGTTCATGGCTGAACTTTGTTGATGGGGTTTGTGCACTTGAGACCCTTCCCACTTGGAAGAGGTTATGGGATGATTGCATACAGACTGAAATCAAAAAGAGCCAGCTTGGGGCAGCCAAACCAGTTGAGCAGGATGAGGATGTAGCACTGTTAGCAGGAGGCAAGAAAGGCAAGGGAAAGAAGCAAGTTTCCACAAGTAGTGGTGGGGGCAAAGGCAAAGGTAAAGGTAATCAGGTGAACACGCAAAAGGACTATTCCAAGGTGAAGTGTTGGAATTGTCAGAGGATGGGACACTATGCAGTTGTGTGTTCGAAGAAGAAGAAGAAGGGGAAGAACAAAACCATGGCAGCATCAGTAGAGATAGAGGACTTTTTGGATAGCTTTGACCAGGAGTTTGGGTTCATTGCTTGTGAGTCCACTAGTGCAAGATCCCCTGCCACGGAGGTTGAGAGGGAGTGTGCATTTCCCTCCACTAGCGGAGCATCTTTAGGTATCTGGATGTTGACAGCGGGGCTTCACGTCATATGACAAGAGTCCGTGAGTACTTCTCAGAGCTTTCAGAGAGTGGCACTGATATAGAGCTAGTACTTGGAGATGACAGCGTTGTTAGAGCAGTCGGTGTGGGGACATTGACATTTGATAGGGAACCCAAACCTCCCTTGAAGGTGTCAGATGTTCTATATGTGCCAGGGATAAGGAAGAACCTCATATCCTTCTCAGCATTGGAGGACAGAGGGTATGAGATATTGTTCAGGAGAGGACAGGTTCTTATATATCCCAGGGGCGCTCCAGCTGAGTCAACTAGAGTGATTGGTGTACGCCATGCAAAGGTGTACAATTTGCATTTCAGCCCCTTTTGGCATTGAGCAGTAGTACCGGCAGCAGAGCTAGCATTTCAGAGCTGTTGGAGATTTGGCACCACAGGATGGGGCACATGTATCATGGAGCCTTGAGGATATTGCGGGAGATCACTACAGGTGTGCCAGATTTCAGTACTAATCACCTAGATACATGCAGAGGATGTGCGATGGGCAAGTTTTCCAAATCCCCTTTTCCCAGCAGTGACAGCAGATCGACTGGGATACTTGATTTGATTCATATCGATGTGAGTTGTCGGATGTCTCATGTCTCCTTGAGTGGATATGAGTACTATGTTTTATTCATTGATGATCACTCCAGGAAGACCTGGATTTATTTCTTGAAGACCAAGAGTGAGGTCTTCAAGCGGTTTCAGGAGTTCAGAGCTCTTGTGGAGACTCAAGATCAAGTCCCTGAGGTCGGACAATGGAGGGGTGTACACCCTTGGTGAGTTTTTTAATTATTGTGCGGAGGCAGGAATTAGGAGGGAGTTCACAGTTCCTTACAACCCCCAGCAGAACGAGGTTGCGGAGAGGAAGAACAAATCCATCGGAGGGGTTGCCAAAGCCATGCTACATGATCAGGGGTTACCATTGTTTTTGTGGGCAGAGGCCTGCAACACTGATGTATATTTGCAGAACAGGAGTCCGCATCGTGCCTTGGGGCATGTGACTCCGGAGGAGGCTTTTTCTGGGAAGAAGCCTAATGTTGGTCATCTTCGTATCTTTGGGTGTATTGCGTACTCCTACGTACCCAAGGAGAAGAGGACCAAGCTAGAGCCCACCGCAGAGAAGGGTATCTTTGTGGGCTACAGTGAGACCTCGAAAGCCTTTCGGATTTAGATTCCCGTACAGAGGAGAGTTGTTGTCAGGCGGGATGTGAAGCTCGAGGAGGACCGGGCTTTCAGGGTGTCACGGGAGTTAGAGTATCTGGATTAGCCAGACCCTCAAGAGCAGTTAAGTCAGGCACAGGGATCTAGTGAGCAGTTGCTCGCAGAGTCAGAGGGGTGGTGCTTCGGGCAGCATGCAGAGCAGTCCGCAGAGCAATTCACTAGGGAGTCCACTGATGGACAATTCACATGGTACTTCAGCATCTACAGGTTTAGGTTCAGGCAGGAGGACAACAGACAGACATTCAGGAGTTCAGGCTCTTGATGAGGAGGAGGAGTTTCATTCTCCGATGGGAGAAGTGTGCTCCGGGAAGAGGAAGCCCAAGTGGTTTCAGGATACCTTGAGAGAGGCCACATCTGTTGCTGGGCCAAAGAGGCCAATCAGAGAGAGCAGACCACCTGATAGGTTTTGTAGCTATATGGCAATGGTTGCCAACATCGTTGACTCTGAGCCTTCTAGCTCTGAGGAGGCAGCTAGACAGCAGGTCTGGACAGAGGCCATGCAGGAGGAGTATTCTTCTATCATGAAGAATGATGTTTGGGAGGTGGTGCCAAGGCCTGAGGGCAAATCCGTGGTTACTCCCTGATGGCTTTACAAGGTAAAGCATACTGCAAATGGAAGCATTGAGAAATTCAAGGCAAGGTTTGTGGCTAGAGGGTTCTCCCAGGTAAAGGGAGTAGATTATGAGGAGACCTTCGCTCCCGTGGCTCGATATACTTTGATTCGCTGCATTATATCGATAGCAGCAAAGATGGGTTGGAAGATCCACTAGATGGATGTGATGACCGCATTTCTCAATGGCTTCATACAAGTGGTGTACATTGAGCAGCCATAGGGCTTTGAGGTGCATGGGAAGGAGTCCCGTGTATGCAGACTGAAGAAGGCCCTTTCTGGCCTGAAGCAAACTCCTAGAGCTTGGTACTCCAAGATTGATACTTACTTGCAGGAGATGGGTTTCACAAAGAGTGATGCAGATCTGAACCTATACTTTATTGTGATAGGTGAGGAGCCTCTCATTCTGGTGTTGTATGTGGATGACTTGGTCATTACGGGTATAGAGATACTCATAGAAAGCTGCAAGAGAGATCTTGTGTCAGAGTTTGAGATGAAGGACATTGGCTTGATGCATTACTTTTTGGGTTTGGAGGTGTGGCAGGAGGAGGCGCATTTCTTCCTGGGACAGGGGAAGTATATTGTGGACATCCTTGGCAAATTCCACATGGAGGATTGTAGACCCATGTCGACACCAATGATCACCAATTGGAAGAAGCTTCATGCTTCAAATTCCGAGTTGGTGGATCCCACATTGTATAGACAACTAATTGGTTCCTTGATATATTTGGTCAACACCAGACCAGATATATGTTTTGCAGTCAACACAATGAGCCAGTTCATGTGTGAGCCCTGGAGAGTGCACTGGGTTGCTGCAAAACAAATTTTGCGGTACTTGTAGGGGACAGTGGAGTATGGTTTGGATTATAGGCAGGGAGATGGAGTGAGATTGGCAGGTTACACTAATTCTGATTGGGCAGGTTGTGCTTCTAATAGGAAGAGCACTTCAGGGCGCTGTTTTAGGTTGGGTTCGGCAGTGGTGTCATGGTTCAGCCGAAAGCAGCAATCAGTAGTATTGAGTTCAGCGGAAGCAGAGTACGTGGCAGCCAGTCTAGCTAGTTGTGAGGCCATGTGGCTTTGCAAGATGTTGTTTGGCTTATTTGGTAAGCCGTTGAGACCTTCAGTTATTTACTGTGATAATCAGAGTTGCATTAAATTCATGGAGAATCCAGTATTTCATGACAAGTCAAAGCATATCGGGATCAAATATCATTTCATCAAAGACTATGTTCAGAAGGGAGCTATGAAGCTTGAGCATATTCCCACTGATGAGCAGGTTGCAGATATTCTTACCAAAGCCTTACCACGGGGCAAGCATGTCTACTTCAGAGACAAGATGGGTGTGGTAAGGAACACCTTCCTCGGTAAGAGAGAGTGTTGAAATTTGATTACCGGAGGACAGGTGGTTCCCTAAGGCTTTGAACTTTGGCCTAGGGAAAAGTGTCCAAAAGAATTTAAATTCACTTAAAGTGACTTTATAAAGTTATAAAGTCAAATCTAATTTAAAAGTGACTTAAAGTGATAAAGTTACTAAGTCTAATTTTAAAGTGACTTTAATAAAGTCAATGTGAAATTAGAAAGTGAAAAGTGACTTTGGAAATAAATGACTAAGTGGGTCTTTCTTAAAGTGGGGTGAATTAAAAAATAGAAAGTGAGATTTAAATGAACATTTAATCTCAGCCCTAGATCTAAAGCTATCTCAACCATTAGATTTAGGGATTCATCAAAAGTCACTTAGAGTTAGGTTAAAGGAGGAAAATGAGAGAAAAGATCATTCATTCTTTCATAAGCAGATTGAGAGAAGGAGAAGAAGAGAGCAAAGGAGATTTCTGAGTAGTGAGGAGGAGAATAGAACCTTGGCACGCATACCAAGGCAGCACTTCAGCAAATTCGTACAACAGGGTTGGCACACAGTTCAAGGTAGTTTCCGTACAGCAGCTGAGGGTACGCATTCCTAGGCAGCCGTACAATTTTTGGCACAAATTTTGAGGGAGGAAAGTTGTTTTTTCTGGCACGAATTTCAAGGCAGGCCATACAGCCTGTTGTTGTTGCTGTGCACAAAAATTGAGGCAGTTTCCGTATAGCAGCAGTTATTACTGTCTGCACACTTTCCAAGGAGGTCATACATCAGCATTTTTTGTTGTTTTGCATGCAAAAAGAGGAGGCCGTAAAGCAACATTTATTGTTGTATTTCTGGGCACGAAAAACGAGGGAGACCGTACAGCATTTATTGTTGTTCATGTTTTGCTGTTTGCACATTTTCTGAGGCGGTGGTTAAGCACGGAAAACGAGATAAGTTGTATTTGTTTATTTGCTGAAATTTTCTGAGTATTTCTCTCTCACTGTAAAAGCTATTTATCATAAATAAGAATAGCTTTCGAACTAGTTTTCCCCAAAAGTTGTAGGGGGTTTTGCCAGGGTCAAGTTGACCAAAAATCAGCGTGTCTATTGTGGTTGATTTATGTTTCTGAGTTTTTATTTCTGCATTTCAGCAATGTAAAATTTCTAGAATTTGTGTTTTCAATTAATATTTATTTTTCTAGCTTTTTGAATGTATGGCTATGGGAATGGGCATTTAACTTTATGGAAGAAATAAGGAGAAACTGAAAACCGGGGTTGGGAACAGAAATTTCTGCAGTGAAATGACTTGGTCCATCAGATGTTACAATGTTTCTTTAACATTAAGAAACATCACCCTAATACAGTCAAACCAAACATGTTGTCCATTTTGTCTTCATTCATGGGAGATCGTGATGCCATTTGCAGGGAGTTGCAGGCTAGATTGTTGACCATTTGGAGGAGAGAACAATTGGTTTCACCTGTTGTGTTATGAACTAGCCTAGAGGTTGGTTGAGCAAAACATTGGGTTGTTCAAGAGACAATTGACCAGGGAGGAGCTACTCAGGTTTGGTGGATCACGCAGCAAGAATGAGCTGAGGAGGAGGGGTCTCTGCTTCGTTTGCAAGGGACCTTGGGGACCTGACCACTCATGCTTGAATGACACTGAGGAGATGATAGAAGTAGAGCTGGAAGAGGTTCCTTCCAACTTTCTGTAATATTCCCAATTAGCAGCAGCTAATTAGCAATATTAATTTTGTTCAATTTTTCCTTTCTAATGTTAGTCAGTGAATAAAGGGGGTGATGGGACCTATAACCCACACTTCGGAAATAATAATTCCCTATAGTCACTAAGGCAAATATTATTTGGCAGTGTGGGACCCACGAGATGCAAGTGACAGCGCAAGGAAGGGGCAGCGTGGAGACAACGCAGTGTCTGCATGGGCCAGGACAGCGCAGTGGCAAGGATAGCGTGGCCAAGGAGGGACAGCGTTGATGAGTGGGGCCAAAGGGGGAGCTAGGATCTCAAGCATAAAATGGAGAGGAGGCTCACCATTCAATCATTCTATTATGCATCTTATGATTTCTGTATTTTGACATTGAGCACGCTTTTGCTATTGAGCGAAGTCTGCAAGTGTTGTTCAGCACACGGGTGTCTCCGAGCGGAGATCCCAACCTCAGCCTCGGGGGACTTCAAGTGCCTGCTCAAGTGAGGAGTTCCACCGTTGTTTTCCAGTGGTGGACATAGAGGAGGAAGATCTTATGGCAGAGGAGAGAGATGAAGGGAAGGAGTTCGGGCAACTCCTAAAATCTGTGCAGGAGCTCTCGAGGAGGATAGAAGAGATGGGGCAGAAGCTTACCGTGGAACATAGACAGCGCGAAACCCCAAGGGGTTTTCACATCGGTGAGGGATTCGGTACTTCCCATCACATACAGGAGCAACCAACAGCACAACAAGTAGTGTCACTCACTCCCCCACGTTCTACGATGCCCACATTCCTGACTACAGGCACTTGGACGGGAGGACCTTAAGAGCCAGAGTTGATTCATATGGGGGATTATTTTGCAAAGTATCATTCCTATGGATGAGAGTTTGGTGAAGCTCTCACTTTCCACGATTTTTGCCAACTCAAGAAGGACAACAGACCCCGCAACCAGAACAGAAGTGGTAGGTACACACAGGATGGTGAACTGCAACATACGGTGGGCAGGTTTTTCTTGCCAACATTTGACAAATCCTCAAAATGTTCAACGAAAGCTTGGGTGGAGAAGCCGGACATTTATTTCCATCTCAACCAGATGGTAGAGAGAGAGGCCATGAAGGTGGCAGCGCTGCACCTTGAGGGAGAGACCCATGACTGGTGGTTCCATGGGATGGTCACGCTTTGTCACTTGGCAATGATAGCTTATGCAGAGTTTACATGGATGTAATATCCCAAATGGGATATTTTAACTAAAATTGCAAAAATAAACTTGAGCAAGAAAATAAATGGAAATATACACATAGCTACAAATAGTACACAATGGATGCTGATAAAATCACTAAGCCATTTTATTAATCCATAGTAAAAAGTACATCAACATTAAGGAACAGCGGAACCTAAGCTTACCAAGCAAGCGGAGCAAAACCCAAAAAGATCTCTGACCCAACTGATGAATGATGCTGGCAATTATGTAGATGGCTTGGCAAGAAGACTGCTGCAAATCGGCTACGGCAAAACTAACCTCTCCAAACTCCACTGAAGCACTGTGAGATCTCTGAGTGAAACCTCGTCAAGAGTATTGGGTTTCCGTCCAACACTCAACAAATCACCTGAGGGTTTCCATCTTGGGGCTATGGCTGAAGTGGAGAACCACGCTCTCAAGCCTCTCATGCACAAAAAAATGATCTACTCCAAAGAAATCTCTCAATGGCCTCCTCCCTTTCTTTTATAGATCTCTTGGAGCCTTCTAGAGCCTTATTTTATTATTATTTTATTCATGTAGCACTTTTCCCTCTTATTAAAGTATTCCTTTTTAATGCAAAAAAGAGTAAATCGGCTACCACGTCTCCTCCGGTCATTGAAACTCATATCCAACCGTCCCATCATGGACATATCCTCGTCTCGATTCCAATGAGCTATTACACAAAGGTGTTCTATTCCTCACGAAATGCCACCTTGAGCGTAATCAGCTAAGTTAAGCCCACAAATAACTCAAATTTCTGAAAGTTGTCGGAATGCACCGGAACAAAAGCCAAATTGCTCGGATGATGGAATATATCAAGCGAATGCCACCCAACCGCATAGAAACTCCTCAAAACTCCTCCAAACAACCCCTGGCCCGCTGATGACACCAACCTGTACCAGCGACCGGTCTGCTCCTAACTCTAAAGTCCATCCTAGCCCTGTAATAGGTGACACCAAAAAGAGGGAATATTACAGACCTTCCACCCCAAGATTGCTTGCCCTCAAGCAATCCAAATATGTGGGCCACCCTATTGGCCCGATGCAACTGAGACCCAATGCCCGTATCCCATACAAAACCCTAGGTGTTGTTATGCACCTGTGTCAAGCCACTCGGAATAGACCCCTCAATGTCGGGATCCCAAACTGATCTCTCACTGTACCAATCAACAAACAATCCTCCCGGACCGCAACGACACCATGGCCAATCATCGCCCAAGTCCCACGGCTCGGACTGCACACTGCCTCTGGCTATAGCTGATGCCTCATGAAGTGAAGTCCGCCAACAAGCATCAATGCTCCCCGGCTCCTGCTGTGTTGTACCTCTAATTGTATAAGTTGCCCCACCAACTATGTACCAACTCATCACCTCTCTCCAATCCAAGTCCTAACTCAATCCCATGTTGATCCTACTCTCCTGAAATCGAGATGGAGTGCTGAAGAAATGATGACCTGTGCCCCACTGCCAACTGGAATCTGTAACATCTGCTATGTCTAAGGGCCCTTGCTCTGCTGTGCTCCCTACGAAGAAAATCGTACCATCAAGAGGGTACCAGCTCATGATCTCCCGCCAATCTATCCAAGAAGAAGAATCCAATGTAGTGTCAACCGCGTATGGAACATACCTAGAGAGTTGTCACCATCTCATAATCAACTCACGCTGCTCCGTCCCATCTGCCGACAAAATCTGCTCGTAGAAGAAGGCCCCTCCTTCTATAATGGGCCAAAGTGGGCAAAATATGTTGCAAGCCCCATCAATGTACTCTTGGAGAGTGCTGCTCCGTGAAAGTACTACAGCTCTGCTGACTGCATGTGCATCTATCAATACCTCACCAGTGTGTCGGCCAAACGATGGATGCTCTGCCATCTCCAACAGCTCATACCTCTCCTGATCGGGAATGTAATGCTCCTGCTGTCCACTAGCCCCCTGCAGAACTATCCCATCAACCTCCAATTCCCTCCCCCCGAGTGTAGAAATTTCTCCACCCTTAATTCTTATTCAATTTATTTGGTGTTAATCCAGCTGAGCTTTAATATACAAGTTAATAGAACTAATAAATTCAAGTTAACATCAGAAAAACACATAATAAATCTCTACCAATTCGGATCTGAATAAGCATGCACATACAAAGTGACATGCATATATTTCTGTGATTAAACCGTCCCCTTAAAACCTACAATGGGAAAACCTGTCTCTCGGCCGGGCCGGGAGGGCTCTAGCTATTAAGAATATTTCTCTGAATATTAATAACTCCTGGTTCCCGTATCCGGAAAACCCCGCAGAGAAAAAAATCGTTAGATCTCAAAGACTCGGGCGATCTACACCAACAATACCACCGACCACACCCCCAAAAATAGGATTAACCTCGTGTCAATTCTGAAGGTAGAAACCCTGACTCACTCTTCTAAAGACACTCATATGTCACTATGTCAAATGCTCTAGCAAGGAAATATCGTCTTAGGAATTTGCCATTCCCATCACAATGACGTACTACCTGCTACAGCCTCTTAAGGGTCTCTACGTAACATCATAGTTCTCCTAAAAAATCACACCGGCTCCGCTCGCCGCTGCTTCATCAGCCAGAGCCGCCGCTTCGTTTTCATACACAAGCACTTTCCCTCTCTGTCTTCCGACTCCTTCTCTGCTTATTGTGTATTCTAGACCCCGGGATCAGATCACCCCTTGGTCTAAATTCCCCTCTCTGCAACTGAAACACTTGAGAATTCTTAGCAACCCCACCCTAGAATCTCAGCTTAGCTTCAGTGCTTTGCCACTGTGTGTCTTACAAATGACACCAAGCCTTTCCTTTATACTTTTCTCGTTGACAAATCAACGACCAAGATTAAATCTTTAATCCATTGCTAAGATTAAAAGAAAGTTTGATCCGTGTGACTTAAGACAATTTCATCACATGTTTAATTAAATTCACTTTAATTATTTTATTTTCCTAGGTTTTAACTTAGGAAATACATTAAAATAATTAATTAATTTAATATCTCCTAAACCAGAAGAAATTTCCCAAATCCATTTATGGGTCTTGTAGATCAGGTGAACTCCAGTCCCTCCACAAAATTTGGGACCTAGAGCACAACTAATGCTACCCCAAATACACAAAATCTCAACACAGAGGATATGGATTTGCAACTGTTGTCACCGTACTCTGGGTCTATGCATCCGACTGCTCCTCCTCAGTGGCTGACCCCAAGGTTAGCTGCATATCCATCATAGACTCAATGTGAGCCTCCATGTGGCTCTCCCTCAAAGGAATATCATGCATGATGTGCATAGTATCCTCCTCTACTGCCTTAGGCTCCATCATACTCAGGCCTACTGCCATCAACTCCGCATGACTACTCTCGCTCCCCAGAAGCATCCTCAACTGATCCCATGGACTCATCTGAAGAAGAGTCCTCACCCTGGCATACAGAAGAAATGCCCTTTTGTTTTGCCTCCGCCGCATCACCTGCATCACTCAAGCATGAGTGATCAGGCCCCCAAGGTTCTTTGCAAATGAAGCAAAGTTCCTTCCTCCTCAGCTCATGTCTACTGCCAGATCCACCAAACTGGAGCAGCTCCTCCCTAGTCAAATGTCTCCTGAATAGCCCAATATTCTACTCAACCAACCCTTGGGCTAGCTCATAAGCAGCAGGTGAGACCAACTGCTCTCTCCTCCAAATGCTCAACAACCTTGTTTGAAACTCTCGACAAATGGTCTCATGGTCTCTCATACAGGATGGACTGCATGTGTGCTATGACGGTGTCAGGATGACGTCTCCTAATGCTGAAGAAGCATTGGAAGATCTGCAGAATCGAGTCATCACACTCAAGGTCAAACACGATGACATATGTCTCGAATGTGGCCATACTCCCCAAAATCTCAAGCTTCTTCTTGAAGGTAAAGCCCACGCTGTTGTCCAAATCCTGAAAAGTCTACTATCAAACTCATAATCCTCCTCATAACATCATCACTGAATGGAGCTATAGATGCGGTCAACTTCATGATGTTACTGAGGCATGATGCAACTAGAAGTCTGACCCCTTCACAAGGTTCCTCCAAGAATTTGGGATGTATAAGAGCAAGCATAGCTGGTTTTAATGCCCAAAATAGTTTTCTCCCTTCTAATTGGCTTATTGTGGACAGGAGTTCATTAAACTCATCTAGTTTGGACAAAACTCTCCATGACATCTTCATGTGTTTCAAATCTGTCCCAAGTGCAAAAAATCTGTGACCAATCCCCAATTCTTCGTGCAAATCTTTTGGTTGTCCTTTTTGAAGGATGGCATAAATCCCTCTTGAAAGAGGTCTGTTGTTCTGCTTAGTTTCTAGGTGTGTGTCATGGTTCAAGGGATCAATTTATCTAGGAGTTCCTCCATGACAGAATGTTTGCATGAGAACATTAATTTCTAAGTTTGCTATATTTTCCAGCAAAGTGTTTAAGCAAACAGATTGCTTACACAGTGTCATAGGTGCAATTATGAGTTGTTTCAACTCAGTATTGCATTTCTGAGTTGTTGCCACTCAGTATTACATATGTAATGGACCAAAGAACACTTCCTCCCATTCATACACTACATGCTCAGAACAAAATATAATACTGGTATATGAAAATAAATGACAAGTTCATGATCAAATCCAGAATTGCATATAAAATATGAGAACTTAACAAAGAGATTCATGGCCATTAGAGCAAAGTGTACCAGCGCTGTGATTTTGTGAGAGAACCTCATTTGGAAGTGTCGCAAACAGGACAACGTAACACAACCCTTTGGAATGATACTCCAACATCCACTGTAATATCCAAACCAACGCAGCACTCTGATTTACAAATTTTTCCTAGGCTCCAACTCGTCAATTTCGGCCTACACGTTGGATCCAGAAATTATGCCACTGGTCATACGCACAATCGACCAATTCGCTTCCCTTGCAAGCAAGCTGACACTTCATATGTGGTTAACTCAACATTCAGTGTAATCCTGTCAACAGTGGCTCTCTTCTGTTATGTTGTTGCGTGACTATGGCCACGCACTCCTTGATGAGTGTGATCTCTGCAACGAGCTCGATCCCAAAAATTTTCGTCCAGCACTTTTATTGCCAGATCCCCACTGGAAAACCCCATGCTTGAAACAATTGATCGATCCACGAATCAACAAGTGAATGCATTGATTACAGGCTTTGTCTAGCAGCTAATTCGTTGCCTCTCCTCAACATGCTGACTGCCGATAGCGCATGACCGTTGCACACCGGAGGGATATCACCACATTCTGACCCAAGCAACGATCCATCCATGCAACCGTAAATCCGATCACGTTGTCATCATGCCATCGTGCCATCGTACCATCACTCTCGTCTCAAACTCGGCTTCTCCTCTCTTCTTTCCTGCTAAAAAATGGCTCACGACTTATACCAAAAACACAGTCTCTCTGGTGAAGATATTCATGCCCAAAATTGCAGCCTCTGAGATCTTGAAATGGCGATGGATTTTTCAAAAGAAATTTCGTTGTCGGCTCTTTCTCATCTTGACGACAATCACAAAAAGATTTTATTCGGGCCTCATATAATTCTATTAACTTTGCCTTGTAATAATTCTTCACAATCTCCCTTCTCGGCCCACTTAAAATAATATGCTGGGACCCTCAAAATCATTCGACATCTTTTTTTCTTTACAAACATAGAGTAATCAACTATGTGAGTCTGACATGGGAACATTCAGTCGGATCAGCAAATTATGTATACGGGTCCCTCAATTCTACGCGCAGTCACGCGCATCTGGATAAGTCAGCCGTCGAACGGAGATTTTTTCGGCGTTGCGTGTTCCCGCAAGCTCGGCTCCACAAGCTCTGTTTTCTGCGTGCCTTTGTTTGACTACTATGCGTATCAACGTGCAGGTCACATGCACTACTTACTCCGCCATACTTTTGTATCAATCTCTCGCACAAGCTCTTCCCGGAGATGGGGTTTCGGTCCTCCAATTCAAGCTACATAGTTCCTCCCGAGATCATGAACACAGTTGGGCACTGCTTAGACGACACAGGACGACCATTGGGGATTCTAGATGGATGCTCACATCCTCCGTAGCGTCAATTAGCAGACTCCGTCTTAATAAAATGTGCACCGTTTACCAAATAAAATTGACCCCCTGTATTTCAATCCTCTTTAACGGGATCGACCTTGCCCCTCACGCGCAGGAGAAAAAAAATGTGGCCTTCTTGCAGAGTCTTAGACAACAATCCCATACATATATTTTTATTTTTAAATGAATCGTTATTCTGTGGAAAAAATTGGGTTTCGGCTCTTCCGGAAATAATAATTCCCCGAACTTGGCTTTTCAAGATAACCCACGGCTGAGCCAAAACATTGCTCTGATACCACTGTAATATCCCAAATGGGATATTTTAACTAAAATTGCAGAAATAAACTTGAGCAGCAAAATAAATGGAAATATACACACAGCTATAAATAGTACACAATGGATGCCGATAAAATCACTGAGCCATTTTATTAATCCATAGTAAAAAGTACATCAACATGAAGGAATAGTGGAACCTAAGCTTGTCAAGCAAGCGGAGCAAAACCCAGAAAGATCTCTGGCCCAACTGATGAATGACGATGGCAATGATGTAGATGGCTCGGCAAGAAGACTGTTGCAAATCGGCTACGGAAAAACTGACCTCTCCAAACTCCACTGAAGCACTGTGAGATCTCTGAGTGAAACCTCCTCAAGAGTATTGGGTTTCCGTCCAACACTCGACAAATCAGCCGAGGGTTTCCGTCCTGGGGCTACGTCTGAAGTAGAGAACCACGTTCTCAAACCTCTCATACACAAGAATTGATCTACTCCAAAGATATCTCTCAATGGCCTCCTCCCTTTCTTTTATAGACCTCTTGGAGCCTTCTACAGCCTTTTTTTATTCATGGAGGACTTTTCCCTCTTATTAAAATATTCATTTTTAATGCAGAAAAAAGTAAATCAGCTACCACGTCTCCTCCGGTCACTGAAACTCATGTCCAATCGTCCCATCATGGAGGTATCCTCGTCCTAGTTCCAATGAGCTATTACACTAAGGTGTTCTATCATGTATTCCTCTCGGAATGCCACCTTGAGCGTAATCAGCAGAGTTAAGCCCACAAATAACTCAAATTTCCAAAAGTTGTCGGAATGCACCGAAACGAAAGCCAAACTGCTCGGAGGATGAAATATATCAAGCGAATGCCACTCGACCGCATAGAAACTCCTCAAAACTCCTCCAAAAAGCCCCTAAGCCCGCTAATGACACCAACCTATACCTGTCACCGGTCTGCTCCTAACTCTGGAAGTCCATCCTAGCCCTGTCATATGTGACACCAAAAAAGGGAATATTACAATGGAGGTTGGTGGAGCGGTTTGACCGGAAGGATCTGGAGGAGCATTTTGTTGAGCTGACCAAGCTCAAGCAGACCGAGAACCCGGAAACTTACATTTCCAAATTCTTGAGACTTTTAGTGATGGTGCCCAACTTGTCCTCAGCTAGGAGGATTTACATGTTCATTGATGGGTTGGCAAAACCTTTGCGTGGGCTAGTCATATCCACGAGGCCTGCTACACTTCAGGATGCAGTTGGGAGAACCAGAGATTTGCAGAATGCTTTGCCCAGGACAAGAGCTCCTTTCCCCCAGAGACCGACATTTGAGCCGAAGGGAAAGGACACGAGAGTTCCACCTCCCAAGGGGAACCAAGGCCGGGGGCCTTTGGATGATGATACCCGGAGAGACTTGAGACAGAGGAATCTATGCTTCACATGGCAGGAGCCATGGGCACCGGGTCATCAATGTGCCGCGAGGAAGGCAAATTACATAGAGGTCTTCTCCGACAGTGAGGGGGAAGAAGATGCTTATGAGGGGTTAGAGACAGAGGTCAGTGTTGTAGTGCAGAGAGGGGATTATCCACCACCTCATCCCCCCAGGAGAAGGAGGAGCAGCGTTTGCACCCATAGGAGGAGTCCTTGCATCCTTGCGAGGGGTTTCGAAGTATTTTACATTGCGTATCCTTGGCACCGTTCAGGTACAGCGTGTTTCAGTTCTAGTAGACAGTGGGGCCACCCACAACTTTATTGATGCCCAGCTGGTAGAGAGGAGGTACATACAGACAGAGAAATTTGATGGCTTCTCAGTACTCATACCGGGTGCCAGAACTATGTAGTGTGCCAGATACGTTCCGGCACTAGCCGTGACCATGGGGACTTATACGATGACAGATCATTTTTTTGTGGTCGACATTCCAGACACCAACGTGGTGTTGGGAGTGCAGTGGTTGATCATGCTAGGGAAGGTCACCACAGACTGGGAGACTTTGGAGATGGAGTGGGCAGACAAGAAGAGCGGTAAACATGTGATGATCTGAGGCATGCACACGTATCCTCCACAGACAGTTTCAGCACACCGGATGGAGGCACACTTCCAGAAGGGAGATATAGAATGGGTAGCGGAGCTGCGTATCTCAGAGGCAGGGGCCACAGGGCAGGTAGTTCACCAAGATGTGAAGTCGATCTTGGACAGATATTCTACGGTTTTTGGGGATATACCTCCAGGACAGCCACCGGATCGAAGGTTTTGAGCACACCATTGAGCTTGAGCAGGGTATTCGGGTTGTGATTATCACACCCTATAGGCATCTCAAAGCCTACAGGGATGAGATTGAGAGAGCCATTCACGAACTCTTAGCACTGGGACACATCCGGCCCAGTACTAGCCCATTTGCTTCTTCTGTTGTATTGGTAAAGAAGAAGGATGGCACACTGAGGATGTGCATCGATTACGGGCTCTCAATAAGAAGACGATGAAGAACCGATACCCCATTCTGAGGATTGACGAGTTGATGGATGAGCTGAGGGGATCGAAATTCTTCTCCAAGATTGATTTGAGGTCGGGCTACCATCAGATCCGAGTGAGGGACCAGGATGTCCCCAAGACGGTCTTTAGATCTCATTACGGCCACTTTGAGTTTTTGGTGATGCCCTTCGGGCTAACCAATGCACCGGCCACCTTCCAGTCCTACATGAACCACATCTTTCATGGTCAGTTGAGGAAGTTCGTGCTAGTATTCTTCGATGATATCCTCATATACAGCCGCACTTGGGAGGATCACTTGCAACACATTGAGGTTGTACTGCGCATCTTGGAAGAGCAGCATTTCTACGCTAAGCTCTCCAAGTGCGAGTTTGGGTTGACAGAGATGATCTATTTGGGGCATATCATTGGTGTGGACGGAGTGAGAGTCCACAAGGAGAAGATCCCGCCCATCCGGGGGATGGCCGGAGCCGAGGAATGTGCCAAAACTCCGGGGGTTTGTAGGCATCTACACCTACTACCAGAAGTTTGTCAAGGGGTTTTCCCAACTTGCTGCACCCCTCACAGACCTTACCAAAAAGGGGGCATTCAATTGGACGGACACAACACAGAGAGCCTTTGACAGGCTCAAGGAGGTGATGAGCAGCTGCCCAGTATTAGTTTTGTTGGATTTTACGTAGCCTTTCATCTTGGAGTGTGATGCTTCAGGAGAGGGAGTGGGTGCAGGTTTGATGCAGGGAGGCCACCCCATAGCTTTCAAGAGCAGAAAGTTGTTGTCGCATGAGAAGTTGTATCCTATATACGACAAGGAGATGCTGGCCAATATGCATGCATTGGCCAAGTTCCGACAATATCTGGTGGGCAACAGGTTTCGGGTGAGGACTGACCACAACAGCCTCCGATTTTTCCTAGAGCAGAAGCAGTTGCAGGAGAGGCAGCAGAAGTGGGTCAGTAAGATCCAGGCATATGACTTTGACATTGAGTATGTCAAAGGGAAGACCAACGTAGTGGTCGATGCTCTATCCCGCAAACCGGCAGCATACACGAACTGGAGGGCTTGGTTGTTGGTAGAGTACTCCAAGGTGTTAAGATTTTGTGTATTTGGGGTAGCATCAGTGGTGCTCTAGCTCCCAAATTTTGTGGAGGGACTAGAGTACACTTGATCTACACAACCCAGAAATTGATTTGGGAAATTTCATCTGGTTTAGGAGATATTAAATTAATTAATTATTTTAATGTATTTCCTAAGTTAAAACTTAGGGAACTTAAATAATTAAAGTGAATTTAATTAAACATGTGATGAAATTGTCTTAAGTCACACGTATCAAGCTTTCTTTTAATCTTAGCCATTGATTCAAGATCTGATCATAGTCGTTGATTTCCCAACGAGAAAAGTATAAAGGAAAGGCTTGAGGTCATTTGTAAGGACACACAGAGGCAGAGCACTGAAGCTAAGCTGAGATTCTAGGATGGGTTTGCTAAGAAATCTCAGAAGTGTTTCAGCTACAGAGAGGAGAATTTAGACCAAGGGGATGATCTGACCCCAGGGTCTAGAATCAGCAAGAGGCAGAGATCAGCTTAGAGAGGCAGCACAGAGAAGCAAGAGGGCAACAACTTGTGCTACGCAGGTGTTGCGCAGTCCCTCAAGGACATCGTGATTTGCTGCAAGAAACCCTCGGGGGTTACGCAGAGACCCTAAGGGGCAACGTAGGGAATGTGTCACCTAGTCGAGGGTAACATAACCCTTTCCGGAGCAGCGCTGAGGGTCAGAGGGGCTTCAGGTACTGACGCAAAGGCTTCAGGGGCAGCACTGGGGTTTCTAGGCCCTAATTTTGGCTGAGTTCTATAAATCTCGTTTGAGGGTGTGGGTCAGTCATTATTTTGGCCCTAGATCAACTAGTGAGCTGTAGATCTATTATTTCTCTATCAGGTTTTCCAGATCTAGAACCCAGGCTTGTTGTATTCAGAAAATTCTTAATAATAAAACCCTCCAACAGCCAGAAGACCGGTTTTCCCGCATTGGGTTTTTCCGGGGACATTTGTCCATAAATAACTCTGTCACTTTGTCTATGTGTGCATGAACTTGTTCTAGATCTGGATTGGTGGAGATCTGTTATGTGTTTTGCTTCGATTTTAACTTGAATTTTATTCAGTTAATAACTTGTCTAAGTAGGAGGAGCATAACTAGATTAACAGTTAATAATTTATGCATAAAGTGTAAAGATTCAGAAATTTCCACATGGTATCAAAGCAATTGCAGATCTAGGAGGGTCACCAGCAAGAATCAGAAGGTTCTAGCTGCAAGAAGCAACTGGAAAAGCAGCAGAAACACAGATCTAAAGGGACAGCGCAATTTTCAGAGGCAGGTTCACGCAGAGGGAAGGGTGACGTTGTCTAATGCTGTCTCCTAGCAAGGCAATGCAATTACCGCGCAGAGGCAGCTCAGAAACAGCGCTGGACTAGTCTGAAGCCTGCCAGTGTGATGCAAATCTGAATTTGTCATATCCAGAAAAGGCTGAAGAAATGCTGCAGAAATTCAAAAGGTGTTGGTGGGGTTAAATTTCTGAAGGTTTTAGATTTTTAGCCTTAGCACAAGTGACAAAGAACGAGATGAGATCGGCTTCTCAGAGAGTTTCTAGCAAAAGAAACTTGCAGTTTTATCAGAGGATCAAAGAGAGCTAAATCATAGTTGATTTGGCAAATTTCCAAGGAGGGAAAACAGTTGTCAGAGGGAGCAAAAGGTGCCTGTTTCACCAAGGACCTTAGATCCATTTCTCTAGCAAAGAGAAAAGGAAGTTCCGACACATTCTGAGAAGATGGCTCCTCATGGACTGCGTGATCAGGACAGGCTGGATGGCCTCTCAAAATTTTCAGTTTGGAAGGCAAGGATCCTGATAGTCCTTGAGGCATACAATCTTAGAGACCATATAGAGCAAACTCTGGCCACACCGACAGATCTGGATCTCCTTCGGAAGCATAAGGAGGCTGCTGGGAATGCCAAGCGGCTGATTATGGATGGAATCAAGGACCATATTGTACCACACTTAGCTGAAAAGAGGACAGCGAATGAGATGTGGAAGGCCTTGATCTCCCTATATGAGGGAAAATCTATCCAAAGGAAGATGTTGGAGACACGGATGAGGTCATTCATGATGGCCAAGGGAGAAGACATGGAGCATTTCCTCTTCAGACTGCAGTCGATCAGAAATCAATTGACTACAACTGGTGCTAAGGTGGAAGACGATGCGATGATTTGGATTGCCCTCAATGCAGTCACGGATGAGTGGGAAACCTTTGCCCAAAGTATCTTGGGCAGAGCGGACCTCCCAGATTGGGACAGCTTGTGGTCAGTTTTGTGTCAAGAAGAGCTCCACAGATTTACCAAGAAGCAGTATAGCTCTGGATCGAGCAAAGTGAAGAAGGAAGATGAGGAAGATGCAGCCTTAGCATCGAAGAAGCAGCCAAAGAAGAAGAAGGATCTCTCAAAGATCAAGTGCTTCCAGTGTGGTGAAATGGGACATTTTGCCAGCAATTATCCTCAGAAGAAAAAGGACAAGGAAGCCTTTTCTTCTAAAGCAGCTGTGGCGGATGATGGGTTAGAAGGTGATGCAGCCATGAGCGCTCATGAAGCACGAAAGTGGGGTGACATGGATATGTAGAGGAGCTACATAGAAGGAAGGCGAGATCCTTGAGCAGTTCATCTCTTGGATCACATGCAAGCTACGGCAGCCTTAAGACATTAGCGACACAAGTGGAGTAGTGGGTGCATAGATCACACATGAAGCAAAGGAAAATATGAAGACTGGAAAGATCAGCGCAGAGCAGAGCAGCAGCAGCAGCGCAAAGGCTGATGTGACTTCAGCAGCGAAGAGCAGAGCTCCTTACGCAGTGCAGAGCTGCAGCAGCACAAAAGGCTTCAGAGGGACAGCGCAGTGCAGCAGCAGCATGAGAGATTTCAGCACAAGGGGCTGATGTGACTTCAGTAGTGCAGAGGGAGTCTGCTTACGCAGAGCAGAGTTGTAGTTGTGCATCATCCTTCAGATGCCAGCACAGATCTGTAGCCTATGGAGCTTCAGTGATGAGGATGCAGCCCATCTGACTTGTCTGTCAAAGATTGGGCAGGAGATACAGTTGTTTCTCTCAACAACTGAAGTTGCAGTGTAGCAGATCAGCAGTGGTAGTGCTATGAGCAGCACAGATGCAACATATTGAGAGGGAGCTGTAGTACAGAGGTTGCAGTGGCAGTGGCAGAGTCATGGGCAGTGGTATAGAATGGCAAAAGCAGTGCAGAGTTGAGTGGCAGCAACACAAAACCAGTACTCAAAGTCTTGTAATGCATAGTGTGATGTATTGCTAGACCACACCCTTGATGCTAAGAGAGAGTGTTGAGATTTTGTGTATTTGTGGTAGCATCAGTGGTGCTCTAGCTCCCAAAATTTGTGGAGGGACTAGAGTACACTTGATTTACAAGACCCATAAATTGATTTGAGAAATTTCATCTAGTTTAGGAGATATTAAATTAATTAATTATTTTAATGTATTTCCTAAGATAAAACTTAGGGAACTTAAATAATTAAAGTGAATGTAATTAAAAATGTGATGAAATTGTCTTAAGTCACACGGATCAAGCTTTCTTTTAATCTTAGCCATTGATTCAAGATTTGATCATGGTCGTTGGTTTCCCAACGAGAAAAGTATAAAGGAAAGGCTTGGGGTCATTTGAAAGGACACACAAGAGGCAGAGCACTGAAGCTAAGCTAAGATTCTAGGGCGGGTTTGCTAAGAAATCTCAGAAGTGTTTCAGCTGCAGAGAGGGGAATTTAGACCAAGGGGATGATCTGATCCCAAAGTCTAGAATCAGCAAGAGGCAGATATTAGCTCAGAGAGGCAGCGCAGAGAAACAGGAGGACAACAGCAAGAGGGCAGCAACAGGTGTTGCACAGTCCCTCAAGGACAGTGTGATTTGCTGCAGGAAACCCTCAGGGGTTACACAAAGATCGTAAGGGGCAACGTAGGGACCGCGTCACCCAGTCTGGGGTAACGCAGCCCTTTCCGGAGCAGCGCTGAGGGTCAGAGGGGCTTCAGGGGCAGCACTCGGATTTCTAGGGCCTAATTTTGGCTGAAATCTGTAAATCCCGTTTGAGGGTGTGGATCAGTCATTATTTTGGCCCGAGATCAGCCAGTGAGTTGTAGATCTATTATTTCTCTGTCGGGTTCTCCAGATCTAGAACCCAGACTTGTTGTATTCAGAAAATTCTTAATAATAAAACCCTCCAGCAGCCAGAAGACCGGTTTTCCCACATTGGGTTTTTCCGGGGACTCTTTGTCCAAAAATAACTGTGTCACTTTGTCTATGTGTGCATGAACTTGTTCTAGATCTGGATTGGTGGAGATCCATTATGTGTTTTGTTTCGATTTTAACTTGGATTTTATTCGGTTAATAACTTGTCTAAGTAGGAGGAGCATAACCAGATTAACAGTGAATAATTTCTGCATAAAGTGTAAAGATTCATAAATTTCCACACAAGGATCGTTTTGCCTGCAAGGTGTTGGATGGCCAGATCACAGATGCCAAGTACAGGGTGATGGAAGAGGTCATTTACTTCAGGGACAGGATCTTCTTGACTGAGGGTTCTCAGCTCAAGGAGAAGATACTGCGTGCCTCCCATGACTCACCACTGTCGGGTCACCATGGATTCACGAAGACTTATAGGACCATCGAAGAGAGGTTCTCTTGGAGAGGCCTCAAGGAGGACGTACTTTGACATGTCAGGGAGTGCGAGGTATGTCAGAGGAATAAGGGGGAGTTGAGTCACCCAGCTGGACTACTACAGCCGCTTCCCATTTCGGAAGGAAAGTGGGAAAGCATTTCAATGGACTTCATCACTTGGTTGCCCACGGTGTAGAGCAAGGACTGCATCTTTGTAGTCCTTGATCGACTGACAAAGTATGCTCATTTTTTCGCCATATCGGCACGATACACAGTAGCACCGGTGGCAGAGTTGTTCTTCAGAGATGTTTTCAGATTGCATAGTGTCCCAAAGACCATAGTCAGTGACAAGGACAGCCATTTCATGGGCGGATTTTGGCAAGAGCTCTTTCGTTTGGTGGGTACAGAGTTGACTATGATTACCAGCTATCACCCTCAAGACAGACAGGCAGACAGAGATAGTGAAGAAGTGGCTGGAAGGCTACTTGTTAAACTATGTCACAGGGCAGCAAAAGGCATGGCTGTGTTGGCTGCATTTGGGAGAATACGGCTACAACACCACTTTTCACTTTCCCAATTAGCAATAACTAATTGGCAATATTAATTTTGTTCAGTTTTGCCTTTCTAATGTTAGTCAGTCAATAAAGGGGGTGATGGGACCCATAACCCACACTTAGGAAATAATAATTCCCTATAGTCACTGAGGCAAATATTATTTAGCAGTGTGGGACCCAGGAGGGCCAAGTGACAGCGTAAGGAAGGGGCAACATGGAGGCAGCGTGGGCCAGGCAGCGCAATGGCTGCACGGGCCAGGACAGCGTGGCCAAGGAGGGCCAATGCAGATGAGTGGGGCCCAAGGGGGAGCTAGAACATAAAAGGGAGAGGAGGCTCACCATTCAGTCATTCTATTATGCATCTTATGATTTCTGTCTTTTGACATTGACCACGCTTTTGTTGTTGAGCGAAGTCTGCAAGTGTTGTTCAGCACACGGGTGTCTCCGAGCGGAGATCCTAACCTCAGCCTCGGGGGACTTCGAGTGCCCACTCAAGTGAGGAGTTCCACCATTGTTTTGTAGAAATTTCTAAATCTTAATTCTTATGCAGAAATTATTTATGTTAATCCGGTTAAGCTTCTCCTACTTACACAAGTTATCAACTGAATAAATTCAAGTTAACATCAAAGCAAAACACATAACATATCTCTACCAATTAAGATCTAGAATAAGCACATGCACACATAAACAAAGTGACAGTTATTTCTGGACAAACTGTCTCCGGAAAAACCCAATGTGGGAAAACCGGTCTTTGGCTGTTGGAGGGCTCTATTGTTAAGAATATTTTTGAATACACAATTCTGGGTTCCAGATCTGGAAAACCCTACAGAGAAACTCTATATTTGTAGCACCTGGCTGATCTAAGACCAACAATACTGACTAATCCACACCCTCAAACGGGATTTACATAACTCAACCAGATTTAGGCCTAGAAACCCCAGATCTGCCCCTGAAAGACATTGCGTCAGCCTCTGAAGGCCTCTAAATGCTCAGCGCTGTCACTGGAAGGGACTGCGTTACCCCAGACTGGGTGACGCAATCACTACGCTACCCCTAAGGGTCTCTGTGTAATCCCTGAAGGGTTTTCTGAAAATCACATTGTCCTTGCTATTGCTGCTGCTGCTGTTGCCTTCCTCTGCGTTGTCTTTCCTGATTTCTTCTCTGCTTCTTGTGTATTCTAGACCCCGGGATCATATCATCCCCTTGGTCTAAATTCCCCTTTCTGCAACTAAAACACTTGAGAATTCTTCGCAACCCTGCCCTAGAATCTCAGCTTAGCTTCAGTGCTCTACCTCTGTGTGTGTTACAAATGACCCCAAGCCTTTCCTTCATACTTTTCTCGTTGACAAATCAATGGCCAAGATTAAATCTTTAATCAATGGCTAAGATTAAAAGAAAGCTTGATCCTTGTGACTTAAGACAATTTCATCACATGTTTAATTAAATTCACTTTAATTATTTTATTTTCCTAAGTTTTAACTTAGGAAATACATTAAAATAATTAATTAATTTAATATCTCCTAAACCAGATGAAATTTCCCAAATCCATTTCTGGGTCTTGTAGATCAGGTGAACTCTAGTCCTTCCTCAAAATTTGGGACCTAGAGCACAACTGATGCTACCCCAAATACACAAAATCTCAACATGATTTTCAGGGCTTAGCACTCAGCATCCTTCAGCCAGGAGCACACAGTGTCTTAGACAGCGCAGTCCCTCTAGGAGATTATGCAATTTGGAGAGGAGGCAGCACCGGGAGAGAGGGGAAGTAGGAGATTTCAGTCCGGGGGTATTGTGAAGGGATCAACCCTTCACAAATCATCTTTTGCAAGAGGAGGAGGCCATCAGTTACAGTTCATCAGTTCAACGCCAGCGTACTTATCTGGAGTGCGTGATTTTCCAAGGGAGATCAATTTCCAGGGTCAGCCATTCCGGGATTCCTTCCTGGGTTTTTCCAGGTTATTGGAGAAGAGCTTGTATCCCGAGTTTCACATTTTTCTGGGCAGGGGAACAACCCCAAGGAGCAGCTCCATTCCAGCAGTAGCAGCAGCAGTAGTTTCTGGAGTTACATAGTCCATGAGAGAGCAACCATTCAGTGAGAGGTTCTGAGAATATTTCCAGCTTGCCTTGAGCAAGCCAAGGTGCCATCATTCTGATCACCTTTGTACCTATTGTTATCTTTCAGTTTATAATAAAATGGCTCAGCGTTTCTCTATATTTGCAGTATTTTTATGATGTCTCTCTATTTGTTGTAGTTACTTGTTTATGTTGCTTTATATTACTGTCTATTTCCTATTTGGAATATTACACTTTCAAGTTGAGGCTCCTCCTTTGGATGAGTCCATGGGTTCATACGAGGATGCTTTTGAGGAGCATGAGTTATGTAGGGTCATTGACAGCAGACCAGATTTGTATGAGGAGAAATCAGTGGACCCTATGAGGAACAGTCAAGATGATGAGTCACCAGTGATGAGTCAGCATGATCAACACATGGTGGAGCATGAGTTAGCTGAGGAGGGGGATGCCAACAGCATGCAAGATGAGGCTTTTGGGGTGAGCCAGTTGGAGGTTCTTATTGAGGCCAGGATGGAGGAGGATGGGCAGCCACTGATGAGGAGCGAGAAGTTGTACAGACAACTAGCAGGGTGGCAGTATCTACAAACACATGTCCTCAAGAGGTGTTGGACTCTGAGAGGATAGTTTTTCAAGAGAATGGTGGACTGGAGTAGCGTGGAGTTTCCTATCAAACGAGGGAGATGGAAGTGCATCCATCTTTGGGGCTACCAATTGATGAGATGCAAGCAGACGTAATGGAAGCCAGCAAAGTTGCAGAACTATCAGGCAGGAGCCCTCTCCAAGAGTACATAAACATGACTTGCGGCACAACTTACCCACTTTGGCCCATTATAGGGAGGGGGGCAGGGTTTCTTGGATATATTTTGTTGGTTGATCGAGCAGGGTGTCAGGAGTTGAGCATGGACTAGTATCAACCTAGTAGACGTATTCCTTGCACAAGTGTCCATATATTAGATTGATGGGAGATCATGAGTTGGTACCCTATTGATGGTACGATATTCTTGGTCAGGGGCATAGTGGAGCAGGGACTCTTAAACATTACAGATACTATAGTTTCCAGTTGGCAGTGGGACACAGGTCAACAACTCTTCAGTATTCCATCCCGACATCGAGAGAGCAGGATTAGCATTAGATTGAGTTAAGGGGATGGATTGGAGAGAGGTAATGAGTTGCTACACAGTTGGTGGGGCAACTTTCAGAGTCAGAGCTATAACACAACAGAAGCCATGGAGCATGGATGCTTGGTGGCATTGGGATCCAGGATGGTTTGTTGATAACATATTCAGTCAGAGATTGGTCTGGGATCCGAGCATTGAGGGATCCGTCCCTAGTGGGTTGATACAGAGGCATAGCATCTCCCAATGATTTGTATGGGATCCGGGCATTGGACCTCAGTTGCATTGGGCCAACAGACTGATCCACAGGTTTGGATTGCTTGAGGGCAAACAATCTTGGGGCGGGAGGATTTGTGATATCCCTTTTTCAGGTATTCCTTGTGACATGGTTAGGATGGACTCTTAGAGTTGGAAGTCAGGTCACAAGTGCAGGTTGATGTCATCAGCGAGCCCAGGGGCTTTTGGAGGGGTTTTGAGGAGTTTCTATGAGGTCTGATGGCATTTGCTTGTTATATTCCATCGTCCGCACAGTTTTCCTTTCATTTTGGTGCATTCCAACAACTTTCAGAAAACAGAGTTGTAATATTCCTAATTAGCACTGCTAATTGGAATATTTCATTTTTGTATAGTTTTGCCGCCTTTAGTTAAAATAATAAATAAAGTGAGAAATAAGGGGGTCAACTCACTTTAATAAGATAAAGTGCTTTCCTAGTTGATGAACGTTGTGACTTAAAGGGGTGGCCTTGGGGGTCCACACGCATATGAGGGGAGGCCTCACGCTGACCCTAAGGTAACTGCGCAGGTCAAGGAGGGTGAAGGACGCAGTTAGGGTTTTGGAGGGAGCTAGCACTATAAAAGGTGGGGTTTTCACTCCATTTGGCATTGTTGATATGATATTGATATTGAGAGCTAGACTTCTGTCTACTTCAGCACGCCGGTTGTTTAGTCGGTCTGCAGCACTGTTTAGTGCAAACTGAGTGTCTCCGGTCGGAGATCTCGCCCTTGGCTCCGGGGGACTTCGAGTGCCTGCTCGAGCAAGGTTTTTCCTTCAGTTCCAGTTGGTGATTTGCATTGGATTTCTGGTGGACGTTTTGCAGAGGAGCTGCCCTTTTGAGTGACTGCGCAGTCTAGGAGAGAGGACGCAGTTTCAGTTGGGGAGGACGCAGTCTTTGTTGAGTAGCATTGTTGGGTGGTTATTTGGCAGTGGTTTCAGCGTTTTCCAGCCTTGAGGAGATTGCTATTTCATCCGGAGGTTTTGCAGGAGGATTCAGCCCCTTTTTCCCAGCGTTTTCTTGGGCTTCTGCGCTGTTCCTGGGAGAGACAGCGTTTTCTCTGGAGGGGGTTTATTTGGTGGATTTTCGGAGGTGGAGCATTTGCTTCATGATTTCTGGGTTTTGTCCGGAGGGTTGAGATCAGCTAGCCTTCCAGTTTTCAGCTCATTCCGGTGAGGGGATCAACCCCTAGTTCCAGTACATTGCAGCAGCAGTTTTCTACGACAGTTTCTCCAGCCAGCTAGGACGCAGTCTCTATTGCAGCCATTTCTTATTCTGAGAGGGTCTCCACTTGCCTAGGGCAAGGATAGGTGCACTCATTCTGATTATCTTTGTACCCATATACATGTATTCTCAGATTAATAAAATGGCTTAGTGTTCTGGCATTTTATGTGTATTTGTTCCATATTCTGGTTCCGGCATTTTGTTCTATATAGCTGCTTGTTTGTATTTCTGTGTATTATTGTCTATTTCCCGTTGGGGATATTACAAGAGTTATTTGTGGGCATAACTCAATTAATTACGCTTAAGGTGGCATTCTGGGAGGAATACTTGATAGAACGCCTTAGTGTAACAGCTCGTTGGAACCAGAACAAGAAGATCTACATGATGGGATGGCTAGATGTGAGTTTCAATGACCTGAGGAGACATGGTGGCCGATTTACCCTTTTCCCACATTAAAAAGGAATAGTTTAATTGGAATAGAGGGGGGGGAAAGTGCTCCATGATTAAAATAATAATAAAATAGGAGGTTCTAGAGAGGTCCATGAGATCTATAAAAGAAGAGGAGGAGGCCATTAGAGGACATCTTGGATTCAATATTTCTTCTTGTATGAGAGGTTGAGAACCTGGTTCTCTACTTCAGCAGTAGCCCTAGGACGGAAAACCTTAGGTGATTTTGGTGAGAGTGGACAGAAACCTCATCTCCTTGGTGGATTCAGCCAGAATTCACAGTTGCAGTGATTGATTTCAGTTCAGTTTTGGAGGGCAGGTTTCGGCATCGGAGCAGATCAGATTTGAGGGCCAGATCATCTATCTCAGCCATTTCAGCTTATGTCATCATGCACACTCTTGCAGTGATCTGTTATAATGAAAGCTGAGATTATTTCTGCTCATGGTGTTATTGAATTGCATGTATTTTGCTTGTTATATTTTACATGGCAATCTTCTGTTAATTTTAAAGTAATTTTATGGTGAAATTTGTTGAAAAATTAGGGCGTTTAATTCAATTTTTCTTTCATGATAATTACTTGTGAACTTGTTATGCTTCTTTTACTTAGATCTTATCTTCGTTAACTTAATATGTCTTTCATCAAGTCAATTATCAAAACACAAGAGACAAAGTTTAGGCTCTTCAAGCCAGGGCCAAAACCTCTCCCTGTTGGAGAGGAAAACCCGAAAATAATCCTTCTTAAAGATCTTCAATTGACGAGTACCATGTGGCATGACCATGACACAGGCCCTTGACATCAGTATGCCTCCAAGACCTTGTCACTGCTCTACAAGCCTCCTTATGTTGATCTTACTTTCTGCACTGCTTTGCACCAGGACTAGGAAAACTCGGTTCCTAGTCCTAAACAGTGATCTTCCTTTCTGCCCTTCCTTGACCTATCCACGGCCTCTTAAAGACTTACCCACGGCCTATCTTCCAGCACACTTGATACCCTAGACCGAGATTTCTTCCTCTGCTGTCATACCCTCTTCTTTACGCTGTGTATGACCCTTTCAGAGATATTCGAAATATAGATTGGCCCAAAGCAAAGATCCCTTGCACACCTTGCAACTCTTCTTATCCTCGCTGGCTTGAGTTTCTTCTACGCACTAGATCACAGTCTTGTCTCTTCCTGTAATAACCATTGGCCTTCCTGAAGTGACCACAGTGTATTCGACCCAAAACAGAGATAGGACTTCCTCTTTTCTTCTTCGCTTATTTGTCTTCAAACTTCGCACTAAATCGGATCCTTAACTCGCATTTTAACCAAAGAACTTTATCCAAACTAGTGTGTTCTAATGAGGCCACAGAGCTCTCTTATATATAGGGACTGTTTTCCTTTTCTAGGCCGGCGTATCAATCTGAGTGTGAGCCGGACTTCATCAAGGAGATCTTCCAGCATGTTCTAAGCCGACTTCAAGGAGCATATTGACAAGGTCTTGGAGCATACAAATTGCATCAATAATTTGTCTTTACAAGTGTAACATCACTTCATATACATGACTCTAAATTATACATTTTATGACAAGATGACAAACCCCTAAAAACATCAAGAAGAAGTCTTTGACCTATAATAAAAACTCCTTGCTCATGAAATCCATGATGCAAGTATTACAAAATACATTTTATTATCTTTGTCTTCTTCATTACATAAATTCATAATTACAAGTCATTATGAAGACTGAACCTAGTTACACTTTTCAACAAAATTTTGGGTTAAGTTAATTTTCTGCAAAATCGGTGAAATATCCCGTTCGGGATATTCCAAGAACAATTATAGAAATCTCTGTTACAGTGAGTACCAGAATATTACATTAATATATCCTTCAAAATTTATTTATTTAAATTATGGAAAACTAATGAATGCATCAAATATTTACAAGATAACACTACCAAGAGATAAAAGAAGTACCTTGAAGCACAATTCCTAATATCAAGAGTTTAAGTGCCTTTAAAATCGCTTTCCGAGTAGCAACAACCTTATTAGACAGTTTCTGTACAAACCAAAACCCAATACAATTAGCCAGGTCATTTTACCACTAATGTATATAAAATAGCATACTTTCACGTCTGCACAGTACATACAATCCAACTGTAGAAATAATCATAATACTTTTGCTTATAGTGAAAGAAAGGTACATAACATCATTCCTGTCACTTTTAAAATGCCTTCCATTGATTTCAAACTGTGGCCAATTTAGAAATACAAATTTTCTTCAGAGGAATCATATCTCAGGTATCAACATTCTAGACCGAAAAAAACGAAAGATCTAATCTTGTAACAATATAACAACCAGACTTATTGTTAATTCTCTAGGACCCAAGCAATATTCAAAAACCTGTTTATTTCTCATATCACAACTCTGACATGAAACTGACACTTTGAAGAGACTAATTTATCATTACTATTTGCAAAATCTAATATCTCAGATTAATGGAAGGTTTGAAATTTCAATCTAAACCAATAACAATCAGAAAATTCATGGTAGGGGAAAGGAAATAGAATCCAATCATATACCTTATACACAATTCCAAGAGAAACACCAACAATGAAGAGAAAAAATGGCATCACAAAGTCTGCAAGTGTAACACCATTCCACGGAGAGTGATTGATTGCAGGCAGAATTCCCCCAGCATCATCAACCAATATCATGAGCTGCAGAAATGCAACAGGACAATGAGGCAAACAAAAAAGAAAATTATCTTTACAAAATTCTCATGTAATTTAGTCTGCTTGCTCAGAAATTTATTTTCAACCTTATCCAATTGAACGAATATAAAATATATAATTTCCTTTCACTGAAAATCACAAAAGGAAAGCTTTGAGGTGAATAGAATATTATGGTTAAACAGTATATAGATGTTTGCCACTTATTATGGAGTATGCCCTTTCCATCCCTTGTTTTGTAAACATCTCATCTATTTAGCCATTGTAAGTTGGCTTTTTCATTTCTTCATACAGCCGTAAATATTTCTCTGAGCACTTGACTCTATTTGCCACCGCTCACTGCTCGAGGAACGTTTCCAGGAGAGATATCTTCCACATGACACCATTTGTCACTGACTCCCCATTTCTCAGTTTCTGTCTAATGGTTCGGCACTTCCTAGCCTGTTCAGTAATCTCTCATTAGTGGTTCTTGCTGGTACTACATTTTATTGGAAACAGACCCCTTCTCTCTCCAGGACTCTAAATTTTACTTGGCTCTGCCTAAAGAAATGAGTTTCTGATCGCAGTGTTTCGTTATTTTCCAAATTTATATTTCAGTACCTTGTCATCTTCCAGATTCAAAACCGGTATCAACATATTTTTAGGATTCCTTGTGTGCATTCTCTAAATAATACACCTAAGGAAATTCAAAAAATTCCTTGGATCACACTCAATATTTTGGATGCAAAAGGCACAAATGTTGATTTGCAACCACCATGCCTCTCTAGATATTTATAGGATTAATGCAAAAACACACTTGTAAAACAACAAACAAGATATGCCACCCTATTGCAATCTCCTTGAGTATGATTGCAAACGGCTTTACAAACAATTTTTTATATTGTTAGGTGGTCTATAGGGAGGTATTCGAAAACAAGGGTAGGAAAATAAAACAAACGATTTTGAATGATCATTGATAGTCTGTTACAAAGAAAAATATATAGAGATAATAATTATAATTAATATTGAATAAGAATATGAATTGATGATCCAATAACCCTCGTGACGTTTACTATATAGCATTGATTAGCATGAGGTGAAAGGGTACGTGCCCCTTGAGTTTTCATTTAAGTAGTTAATTTAATATTTTTTACTATGTTTATAACATTGACACCCTGTCTAAAATTGCTTTGTCCACAAAGCAAGGGTAATGAGGGGTATTGTTGGCAAAAATTCTTTGTTTCCCATGATGCATCTTATTCTAGAAGGTTTTTCCATTTGACAAGGTATTCTTTGATGGTTCTGGAACATAACACTTTCTCCTTAGTTGCAAGAATTCTTCGAGTTCTAAAATAGTTCTTCGTTCATCATCGAAGTGTGGAATCTCTATTTGAACAGGTTAGGCTTGTCCCAACACCTTTTTGAGCCAAGACACACGAAAGACATTATGGATGTGACAGTTGTCCAGTAACTTCAACCCACAGGCTAATTCGCTAATTTTTTTATTGATTTGAAAAGGCCCATAGAATTTTGGAGCCAATTTGTTTTTTCATTTTGTTAAGTGATTATTGCTTGTAAGGTTGGAATCTTACAAACACCCAATCACCTTCTTCAAACCTTCTTTCTAATCTCTGATTGTCCGCTTGTTGTTTCATTCTACTATGAGTTGTAGTTAAATTTTCTTTTAATATTTTGATGATCTTTTACTCTTCATCAAGTTTATTCTTCACTGCTTGAACCTGCAATGTCCCTTTCCAAACCAAAATAGCAGAAGGGATCAACTTAGTAGCCTATCCTGATTCCTGTAGGCTATAGTCGGGAAAAAACGGATCAACTGATTTAATTGCTTGATGATGTTATAATTAAAAGGCAGTGTTTTAATAATATTAAATAATTAAATAGAAGGATGGTAAAAATAAAATGGCCCATTGTATTTATAACCACCCATGGTATTCTGAGAGGAGGAAATGGTTATTAAAATAATAAGAGAGCTCAAGGAAAAATATGAGTTGATGATTTGAGAATTGAACTTGGAGCTTGAGTAACTTACTATGAGAAGAGAAACCCTTGTGAAGAACCCAGTTTCGGTGGTGGAACTATCCACCCTAGCTGGTGGCGGTTAGTTTCAGTAGTGAAACATCCACCCTAGCTAGTCTGGAGGGAGAATCATTTCAGGTTCTCCATGGGCATTAGCAAAGAAAGGAGGATCAAATGCCAACAATTTACAGGAGTCTGGAGAGGTAAATTTGCATCACCCGGAAGGGGCCAAATTCTATAGCCAAAACACATCCTTGAAGTGGGCCGAAATCACTTTTGAAGGGAGGCTGAATTCTAGTGTCATTTGAAGGACCGAATTGCAGCAGTATCTGGAGAGATGAATTACCTTAAATAGAGGCTAAATTATGGTGGCATTTGGAGGACTGATTTGCATTGTTGAAAGAGGATCAAATTGTTTTGGGTCCGAGGCAGCCCCGAAATAAGGCCAAAATGCTTTTACCACGTTATACTCAACCAGAAGAGTGCATAAACTTTGGAGACCAAAAATTGCACCCAGGAATTCAAGCATTGATCTAAGAAAGCCAAGTTGGAGCCAGCAGAATTTGTTAGTGTAATTGCAGCCTAGGGTTTCAAGCCAAAAAATCTTCCAGGAGTGGGCCAAATTATTTTTCGGTGGCCAATATACGAGGTTTTGCCGAAATAGATTGATGTAAATCTTCCTCAAGTATTTTTAATAAAAATTGGCTAGGTTTTTGGCTTTGGCATTTTCTACAAAATTTTGTGAATTCTTGGTTTCCCAATTTATTGTTGGAATTTATACAAATTTTTGGCAAAATTATTTTTGGAAAATTCCTGAAGAAAATTTTGGTAGGAAAATCATAAATTAATTAAAAGGGATATTTCAGTGGTATCAGAGTTGGTGCTCCTGTCAGCCTGAGGGTTTGTATCAATTTATGAAACCAGAAGACAAGGAGTTTGTGACATACAGGGGAAAGAAGAAAGGAAAGGAATTTCTCTATCCAAAATCCAAGGAGGAATAAGTAAGGATGGATGATCGAGAAGATCAATCGTGGGAAGCATCATGCATGCTTTGATTGATTTACCTAGGGGACAATGGGAATTGGTACAAACAATGGCCAAAGGGTGGAAAGATTTAGTGCAGGTTCTCACTAAGTAGCAAGCATCCAAGGGAACTAGCACAACTCCAATGGCAGTGGTGCAGGAGGCTCGAACAGACAACCAGGAGGGTCAAGCAGTCAGGGAGGGCATCAGGCAGAAACTAGCAATACTTCCAGTCATGTCCCTCCACCAAGCAAATTCATGCCTAGACCTATCCTACAAAACATTTTGGAGAAGCAAGCAGATAGTCAAGGTCAACCAAGGCGAGATGAGAATTTTTTTGACTATATGAGGGAATGTTCGGTGTTGAGGAAATAGTTCCACACAGTTATGTCTCTTCAAGACTATTGCATATCAAGTATCGAAACAAGCTCGGGGATCACAATCGAGGGACATAGAATTATGAGATTCCTAAAAAGTGAGGAAAATAAATATTACTTCCTTTGATGACACATCTAGTTGCATCGCTCATGCCTGGGTCCAGAAGTTGGATACCTATTTCCAACTTAACCCAATGGAAGAATCAGAGGCTATACAGTACGCTACCTTACATTTGGGGGGTGAGGCAAACGAATGGCGGTAACATGGATTAACCACTTTGGGTCACTCGAGTATCACTTGCTACTTGGAATTTACAGAAAGGTTGATCAAGTGGTTTGACAAGAAAGATACCAAACTACAGTCCAAAGAGTTGGCACAACTTCGGCAAACAGGTACTTCAGACACCTAGATTTTCAAAATTTCAGAAGTTGGCAATGATGGTTATAGATATATCCAAGAGGATGTTGGTAATGATGTGTAATATTCCGAATAGGAAATAAACAGCAATACAAAGCAACATAAACAAAAACTACAGCAAATAGAGAGACACCATGAAAAGCACTGCAAACATTGAGAAAAGTTGAACCATTTTATTATAAATATGAAAGAGGGTGTTAAACTCAACAATGGTGAGCACGGTAAATACACAAGACACATAGAAAGATAAACCTTTGATACGCTATTACTCACAATGATACATATTTATCATACATGGAGTGACCCTTGGATTCCATATTCCAGGGTCTCTTGGACTTCCAATGTCCGTTCATCCTCTACACCTACCCATACAGGGTTAGGTGTCCAACATTCCCCCCCTTAATCCAAAGGGGTATGTGTGAGTCCAAGAAGAGTTGTAATACAAATCTGCAAAGTATGCATGGCAGCACTTAGGTTGAATTAGCTCTCTGAAATGTTGGCATAAAGAGGTGGTTTAAGGATGACCACCAACACTGGAACGCAACGCTTATTGCAGTTCCCGGAACTCTTCCAAATCTGCCAAGAAGCTGAGGTCTTCTGCTAGAGGAAGTGTCCCTCATATTTGAAGAGGGAGACCTTCAACCTAAAAGAAGGGAGGTCTACAACCTATCATGGTTTAAGGATGACCACCAACACTAGAATGCTTGATGCATTTCCTGGAACTTTTCCAAAGCTGGCAAGAAGCTGAAGTCTTCTGCTAGAGGAAGTGTTCTGAAAGAGCAAGAATATCAACCTCACATAGAGGGTTTAAGGCTGTCCACCAACCAAAGGCATGCTCATGGGCATCCATGTCTCTAGCTACAACTCTGAATCTGGAATGACAAATTGTGGCTCAGGCTCGCTTGAACTGCTATGTCTCTGGCTACAACTCTGAATCTAGAATGACAGGTTGTGGCTCAGGCTCGCTTGAATTGCTATGTCTCTGGCTACAACTCTGAATCTGGAATGACAGGTTGTGGCTCAGGCTCACTTGATGTGGCTTCGAAGCTTGTAGATGACCACCATTTTCCCCCCTGTCAGGTACAAGGTGAGATGATGGCGAAAACTCAACTGCAAGATTGTTCAATATTCTAGAACAAGTTCTGACATGTGACTTAAGCATCTTCTTGGCTGTTGATGCCCATTGCCAAGAAGCGATCCATCCGAGATGAATCTTTGTTCTTGCAGGAGGCTCGTTTCTGAAGCATCTGTGTGAAGAATGGGTGTGTCGACCACAGTGCTTGCATGGGTGAAGATCAAAACAATGATCTTTCATATGGCCAACTCGATCACAGTGTTAGCATTTTAAAATCTGTTGTTGCTGCTATGAAAGATGAGCAAGATCTGGAACATCTGAATGTGAACTGTCATGAAGAAATCCGACACTCTGAAATTTGATGGGCTTGGAGTAGTTCGGAATATGAAAGGACAACTCCTTGTCATATCCAAGATCAGTTCTTTGCTTGTTATGGACAAGCTTTTCCCAAGGTCTGATGATGGGCTTGGGAGGTGCATGTTGCATTTCTGCATCTTTCTGCGTATCTGTTCCTGAAATGGGTACTGAATGTAGACCAACCTCAACTTTATATTCTTGCTGCTGATGGGAGTCCCTCTCAATTTTCTGAACAAAAATAGGTTCAGAATGATTACTCCACTTCTGTAATTCCTCTTGCTGTAGCTGAGATTCAAGCTGCAGAAAATCAATATTTTCATGTGCATTTTGTAAACAAGTCTGAATTTCTGAGAGAGTCTTTTCTGATTCGGATTGTGTCATCAAAAGTACATTGTATGAGGGTTTTGAGGAACTCTAATACTTCACTAATTAGAGCTATTTTTCAGCAAATCAACCTCCAAAATAGTAAAACAATGAGGAATTCAGTACTAAAACTCCAAACACCAATACAACACAGTCAACAAACAAGAGCATATATATGCATATAATGTACGAACCAACTTGCATGTACTCCCCTATTGCATTATGTTTGGGTACCTCTACATTAGTTGCAAGCTACCAACACTCCCTTAATCCAATCACAAAAATCCTTCATTCAAGGAGAGTTTTTCTTTATGAGAACTAACATTGCTCATTCGAGGCACTGAGAAATGTTTAAATAATATAAATTGAGGAAGAAACAAAACTAGAATGAAGGTGCCCACTATCTTGGTCCTCTTTTCAAATCCTATACTGGACACACAATGAAATTCAAAATCGAGTTAATTGTATACTTTCCTTACGCGCACATCTACCCAAAGCAATACTAGTACATGATGGAACTAAAGCGCGCTGCTTGCTTGAAATGCCCACTGGAACTATCACTCGAACCAGAGCAATGGACAACAAGATCTCAATAATTAGCATATAGAAATTATGTGCTCCTTACCTCCATTGGTTGAATTGTATAGAAGAGGCCCTTTCCGGCCACAGAAATTGTTTTTCAGAAGTTCATGGGAGCATTTTCATAAATAAGAGCAGACTCCAAGCCACTGTTTAATACGATGCCACATCCATTATGACAATGTCCGACCTTAGAAATGATGCCACTGTAAATATGATGCCGACAGCGGTGGGGAGATGAAGCGGTGGAGTGCCGACAGTTGCAACACCACCGTGCAGGAGTGCAGAGGGAGCGGCAGCAGTGAGGGAGATGAAGCGGTGTTGAGCAGAGGAAAGTCTAATTGTTAGCGGAGGCCCGAGAGCTCAATGCCAACTGTTAGCAGATACATGGCATGGTGAACAGGATCAAGCCTATACTATCCAAGCCGCATCCAGAGTTGTGCACGGTTCCGGATGGATCAGTGCTCATGCTACGTTCTACAGTGGCGGTGACGCTACTGGCACAATGGGTGGTGCTTGTGGTTATGTCAATCTTTATAGCCAGGGTTATGATACCAACACCGCGGCTCTGAGCATGATTGACAACATCACAAGATTTCACCAAGGATGTACCATAATTGTTCTTCGTTCCTGTGTGGAGGCACCCTCTCTGCCAAAGCACTTGGAAAATACCACAATTGACTTTTCAGATGTCGCAGAATTGACGTGTGTGAGCTAACATGAACCAATGCTCACAAAGTGTTCAATTCCAAGAGAACATTCAACGCACAACTCAAGCAGACGTTGGAACAATTATTGAAAATGTTGCATATAAATTCAGAATGTACGCCACACGTAAAGACTATTCAAATTTAACTCAATGCAACATATCCATACCACTCACGATGGTCACTAGACTTCTAGAAGACGTCACTACAAAACTCGAAAGCATTCGCAATTTCAATACCAATCTCACCCTTACGGTTTCTTTGAACAACATTGAGAAATTTTATGCCAGTCTCGGCTTCCCCATCAAGGTCGATTTATGCTTCACCAAGGCTCTACTCCAGGTCCACGCTCACCATGCTTCCGCTTTCGCTGCGTTACAATACCTTTCAAGTGGATTTAATAGACTTTATTGCAAACAATGGGGTTGCACTAAAACTTTCCACCTACAATTTCATCCCTGGGCCTTGCAAAAACACTATATATGTTCACATATGTCTAACTTTGTATTCAATGAGAAACCGAGCGGGACTGATAGCAACATCTTTGACGAGCAACGTTTTTTGATACTATAACATACACTGCAATAGTTCTAACATGGGGACAATGGATGTTGCAGAGAAAGAGCGTTGAGAGTTGAAGAGCACCCAGAAATGAGAAAATGAATTTCTAACAAAGACCAAATTAGTGGAGCGTTAGGTCAGGCATACAGTGAATAAATGGGTTTCTGACATAATTTTTTTTTGGAGCGTTAGAATCCTTATGGACAGATGCACAATGAGAACGTTCAAATTTCTGGCAAGTAGGATATAGCTAATAGCACAACACTGATATGCACAAGCTCAAACTTGGGCAGGGTAGGAGTACATTGCATTGGCAGAGAAGGACATGCCTGAAAATATTCATCTTTGCAGTCACAGGGGTTGGTCTTCTCACAACAAAGGAATGGAAAAACTGACAGATGTAACAACCTCTATTCTAACAAATGCTCAAAATGGCATAAAATTCACAGGAGGAGAGCATTGGTTTACAAAGGCCACACATCATGGCTCTGATACCATGTTAAACTCAACAATGGTGAGCACGGTAAATACACAAGAAACATAGAAAGATAAACCTTTGATATGCTATTACTCACAATGATACATATTTATCATACATGGAGTGACCCTTGGATTCCATATTCCAGGGTCTCTTGGACTTCCTATGTCCGTTCGTCCTCTACACCCACCCATAAAGGATTAGGTGTACAACAGAGGGAATGAGTACAAGAGGTGATCAGAATGATGGCACCTTGGCTTGCTCAAGGCAAGCTGAAATAACTCTCAAAACCCTGATGGGAATGGATGCTTTCTCTCTGGACTGCATAACTCCCTAAGCTGCTACTGCTGCTGGAAAATGTTGCTTCTGGCTGGAATAGAGATGCTCTTTGGGGTTGTTCCCCTGCTCAGAAAATTGTGAAACTCTGGCTATTGTGATATTCCCAATTAGCGGTAGCTAATTGGAAATATTAACTTTGATCAATTTTGCCTTCTATAGTTAGAAATATAAATAAAGTGAGTGAGAGGGGTACATAACTCACTAAAATAAAGTGCACTCCCTAGTAGACTCAACGTTGTGACTTAAGTGGGCCAAGGGGGGGCCAAGAGACCACGTAGAGGGGGACCCACTTAGACCACGTGGGCCATGACAGCGCAGTTTAGTTAGCATCGTGGGCCAAATGGAGGTTACGTTGGAGATGGTGGGGCCTAGGGTTGAGAGAGGCCCATTGTTATAAAAAGGAGGAGAGCCTCCTCATTTCCTCATTCGAGTTTAAGCATATTGAGCTGGTCACTACGACTTTGAGCACGCTGGTTGTTTAGCTTGTCTGCAGCACTGTTTAGTGCATTGAGTGTCTCTGTTCGGAGATCTCACCCTCAGCCCCGGGAGGCTTAGAGTGCTTGCTCGGGTGAGGTTGTCCCATCAGTGTTTTGTGGGAGGATTGGTGTTTGGCATTTTTGGAGGAGTAGTGCATCCATAGACTGCGCAGTCTTGAGAGGGAGGACACAGTCCATATTGAGAGAGCTCCGGTGTGGCATTCTTTCGAAGGATTTTGGTCAGGAGATTGAGCAAGGGGCCAGCCCTTGCCTATTGGAGACTTTTGGTTGAGCGGGAGGTCATATTTTGGAGTATTCCATTCAATCTCAGCGCAGAGCCTTGGAGGATAGCGTAGATCCCTAAGGGGGGGTATTTTCGGGGGTCGGCCATTCCAGAAACGCTCTCTGGGCTTTTCTGGGTATTGTGAGTAGAAGAGGATTCTAGAGTTTCAGCTCATTCCGAGTAGGGGAGCAGCCCCAACTACTCATTTGGTTCCAACAGTAGTAGCTACACGGCAGTTTTCCAGCAGCTTGGACGCAGATCAGAGAGCAGCCATTCCATCGATATTCTGAGAGTATTCCTACACTTGCCTAGTGCAAGTCGAGGTGCCATCACTTTGATCACCTCTTGTACTCGTTGCTATTTCTCAGTATAATAAAATGGCTCAGTATTCTCTCTATTTTATGTGTATCTGTTGCATATATTGTTTCTAGCATTTCATGTACTGTTGTATGCTCCGTATCACTGCCCATTTTTCCCTTTGAGACATTCCGTTGTTATACCATCTGTTGTGTTTTTCCCATACTCTATAGACGGAGTCTGGTGAGGGCCAGGTAGCCTCCAGATCTCATCCTCTTTTCAGAGGTGAAATTTCTAGTAAACGCCCCTCCAGTCCATCTCTGGTTTAGAGTTGACTGTGTTTGAGAGATATCCCTGAAAGGGGATATTACAGTGGTATCAGAGCTCATAGATCTGGCTCAGCCTATGGAGCTAGTTGTCTATGACACCGGGGGAGAAGCCGTATATTTGCTATAGAGGTAGGAGGTACCGTGACAGAGAGCGTAGGTTACAAATTACCTACGGAGAGGGTGACTGCGTTCCAGTAGTGGACACAGAACAGGAGGAACCAGTGGTGGACACAGAACAGGATCCAGTAGTAGACGCAGAACAGGAAGAGCCAATGGCAGATGATAGTGATGCAAAACAGTTTGGGGAAGCACTCCTCGAATCAGTGCAGGATCTGGCGAGGCAGATCGAGATGATGGGTCAAAGATTCACTGTTGTGGAGGCTAGACAGCGTGAAACCGCAAGGGGTTTCCAGGTTGGTGAGGGGTCGGGCACATCCCACCATTTGCAGGAGCGAGATGCCACTCCGCACCATGCATCACATGCCCCCACTCGTTCCACTATGCCCACTTTTTTGGGTGCAAACACTGGGGCAGGAGCAAGAGCCTAGCCACATGGGTGATTATTTTGTTGAGTATCAGGCATATGGGCAGGAGTTCAAGGATGCCCTTTCATTCAAAGATTTTGTTCAGCTTCGGCGGGACAGCAGACCCCATGACCATCATAGAGGGCATCGGCATTATCACGAGGGAGATACCCAGCGTATAGTGAGCCGGTTCCATTTGCCTACGTTTGATGGTTCATCAAACAGTTTGGCAAAGTCTTGGGTGGAGAAGCTGGACATATACTTCCAGCTCAACCAGATGGCAGAGACGGAGGCCATCAAGGTGGCGACGCTGCATTTGGATGGTGAGGCCCAGGATTGGTGGTTCCATGGGATGGTTACACTCGAACATTCGACTGTGACCAGATATGCCGAGTTCACCCGGAGATTGATAGAGAAGTTTGACCGGAGGGATCCGAACGAGCACTTTGTGGAGCTGACAAGGCTCAAACAGACCGAGAGCTCGGAGACATATATTGCAGATTTCCTGAGACTTTCAGTGATGGTGCCCGATCTATCCGCGACACAGATGATATACATGTTCATTGAGGGGTTAGCAGAGGCGCTTCGAGGTTTGGTCAGATCCACCAGACCAGCCACACTCCAGGATGCAGTTGGCAGGACCCGGGATTTGCAGGATGCTTTACCCCGGACCAGGACACCTTACCCCCAGAGACAGGCTTTCCAGCCAAAGGGGAAGGATATGAGGATTCCGCCTCCTAAGGGGAATCCGGGTAGGGGACAGCTGGATGATGATGCCAGGAGGGAGTTGAAGAAGAAGAGGTTGTGTTTTACCTGTCAGGAGCCATGGGCACCGGTTCACAGATGTGCTGCTGGCAAAGCACATTTTATCAAGGTCTTCTCCGAGAGCAGCAGGGAAGAGGATGAGTATGAGGATGGGGAGGCAGGAGACAGTCAGGCAGCGCAGGACCATTTGCCGCCTCCACCTCCAGGAGTAGGAGGTGCAGCTTTTGCACCCACGGGGGGGATCCTTGCAGCATTGCGGGGAGTACCCAAGTATTTGACGTTGCGTGTCTGAGGAACAGTACGTGGGCAGCGAGTTTCAGTCCTAGTAGACAGTGGGGCAACCCACAACTTCATCAATGCACAGATGGTTGAGCGGAGAGGCATACCGACAGAGAGCTTCGATGGATTTTCAGTGTTGGTCCCAAGTGATCAGACGATGCAGCGTGCCAGATATGTTCCAGAGCTGGCTGTGACGTTGGGCACCTACACAGTGACTGACCACTTTTTTGTGGTTAACATACCGGATACCAATATGGTATTGGGTGTACAGTGGCTGATTACTCTAGGGAAGGTCACCACAGATTGGGAGGCCTTAGAGATGGAGTGGGATGATAAGAAGACCGGGAAGCATGAGAAGATACGTGGGATGCACACTTACCCACCCCAGACTGTTTCAGCTCACCGGATGGAGGCAGACTTCCGGAAGGGAGACATAAAGTGGGCAGTAGAGTTGCGTGCATCAAAGGCAGGGACTACCGGGCAGTCAGTTCATCCTGAGATACAGACCATCCTTAACAGGTATGCCGTGGTGTTTGGGGAGATACCGCCAGGACAGCCACCAGATCGGGGATTTGAGCATACTATTGAGTTAGAGCAGGGCATTCAGGCCGTTATCACCACACCCTATAAGCACCCCAAGGCCTATCGAGACGAGATTGAGCGGACCATCCAGGAGTTGCTGGCTCTTGGACACATTCGGCTTAGCACCAGTCCTTTTGCTTCTTCAGTAGTGTTGGTGAAGAAAAAGGACGGCACATTGAGAATGTGCATTGATTACAGGGCTCTGAATAAAAAGACCATGAAGAACAGGTACCCTATACCGCGGATTGATGAGTTGATGGATGAGTTGAGAGGAGCACATTTCTTTTCGAAGATCGATTTGAGATCCGGGTACCACCAGATTCGCGTGAGGGAACAGGACATTCCCAAGACCGCTTTCAGGTGCCATTATAGCCACTTTGAGTTCTTGGTTATGCCTTTCGGGCTAACCAACGCACCAGCCACTTTCCAGTCATGCATGAACCACATCTTCCGTAGTCACCTGAGGAAGTTTGTGTTGATCTTTTTTGATGATATACTGATATATAGCAGGACTTGGGAGGAGCATCTCCAGCACATAGAGGCAGTGCTGCATATCTTGGAGGAGCAGCAGTTCTATGCTAAGCTCTCCAAGTGCGAGTTTGGGTTGACGGAGATGCTATATTTGGGACACATCATAGGAGTGGATGGAGTGAGGGTCCACGAGGAGAAGATCAAGGCCATCAGAGATTGGCTAGAGCCAAGAAACGTGACGGAACTTCGGGGATTTGTTGGTATCTGCACTTATTACAGGAAGTTCGTCAAGAGTTTCTCTCAGTTTGCTACACACCTTACAGATTTGACGAAGGGGGCATTCAGTTGGTCAGATACAGCGCAGCGGGCCTTTAACAGGGTCAAGGAGGTGATGAGCAGCTGCCCAGTACTTGCATTGTCGGATTTCACGCAGCCGTTTGTCCTAGAGTGTGATGCATCGGGAGAGGGGATCGGTGCAGTATTGATGCAGGGAGGTCACCCGATAGCTTTTGAGAGCCGGAAGCTCCTTCCACATGAGCGATTATATGCCACATATGACAAGGAGATGTTGGCCATCATGCATGCCTTGGCCAAATTCCGGCAGTACCTGGTGGGTAACAGGTTCAGGGTGAGGACTGAACACAACAGCCTCAGGTTCTTTTTAGAGCAGAAGCATCTACAGGAGAGGTAGCAGAAGTGGGTCAGCAAGATCCATGCCTACGACTTTGACATAGAGTATGTCAAAGGGAAGAACAACGTGGTGGCTAATGCACTTTCACGGAGACCAGCCACGTTGTACTTGATGAGTCTGGACGCAGATTGGAGGGCCCAAATTTTGGTGGAGTACTCCAAGGACAAGTTTGCTTGCGAGGTTCTGGATGGACAGGTGACGGATGATCGATACAGGGTGATGGATGTGGTCATCTACTATAGGGACAAGATCTTCTTGACTGAGGGCTCTCAGCTCAAGAAGGAGATACTATAGGCTTCTCATGATTCACCATTGGCTGGTCACTAGGGGTTTACCAAAACCTACAGGGCCATCAGATAGAGGTTCTCCTGGAAGGGCCTCAAGGAGGATGTACTCCAACATGTTAGGGAGTGCGAAGTTTGCTAGCGCAACAAGGGGGAGATGAACCATCCAACAGGGTTGTTGCAGCCTCTTCCCATTCCAGAGGGGAAATGGGAGAGTATTTTGATGGATTTCATCACAGGGTTGCCCGCGGTGCAGGGCAAGGACTGTATATTTGTTGTTGTTGATCGACTGACAAAATATGCACACTTTTCGCCATATCTGCGCACTATATAGTAGCACAGGTGGCAGAGCTGTTCTTCCAGGATATCTTCAGGTTACATGGTCTTCCCAAGACCATTGTCAGTGACAAGGACAGCCGCTTCATGGGTGGATTTTGGCAGGAGCTTTTTTCAGTTGGTGGGGACAGAGTTGACACCGAGCACCAGCGACCACCCACAGACAGATGGGCAGACAAAGATAGTTAACAAGTGGTTGGAGGGCTACTTGTGTAACTATGTCAGTGGGCAGCAGAGAGCGTGGCTGAAGTGGCTGCACCTAGGAGAGTACTGCTACGACACCACACATCACATGTCTATTGGTATGTCTCCATTTTATGCATTGTATGGTTATCATGCTTTATCTTTCGTTGATGTGATGTTTGGTGCCAGCAAGGCTCTGAGAGCCAAGGATTGGATCCAAGAGAGTCAGGACATCCTCTGAGCTCTCAAGGATAACATGGCTACCATGTAGAATCAACAGAAGTTGTATGCCGACAAGGGTCGGGTGGAGAGACAGTTTGAGGTAGGGGACTTGGTCTACCTACGCTTGCAACCATACCGATAGTTGACTCTGAAGCAGAAGGGGGCTAAAAAGCTCAAGCCCCACTTTTATGGACCATATAGGGTGATATGCAGGGTTGGACAGGTTGCCTATGAGTTGGAGCTGCCCCAAGGCAGCAAGATTCATAACATTTTTCATGTATCATGCCTGAAGAAGGCTTTGGGACAGCAGGTGACAGTGACAGAGGAGCTCTCGCCTACAGATGATGAGGGGCATTTGGTGCTATATCCGGAGGCCATCATTGATGTCAGAGAGAGGCAGTTGCGGAGCAGGACAGTCCGGGAATTCTTGGTGAGGTGGAAGAATTTGCCAGATGAGGATGCCACTTAGGAGAGTGAGAAGATCTTACAGCATCCATCACTACAGTTGCTTGGGCTCAAGCAACATTTTTCCGGGGGAGACTGTAATATTCCCAATTAGTGATAGCTAATTGGAAATATTAACTTTGATCAACTTTTCCTTCTATAGTAAGAAATATAAATAAAGTGAGTGAGAGGGGGACATAACTCACTAAAATAAAGTGCACTCCCTAGTAGACTCAACGTTGTGACTTAAGTGGGCTAAGGGGGGGCCAAGAGACCACGTAGAGGGGGACCCACTTAGACCACGTGGGCCATGACAGCGCAGTTTAGTTGGCAATGTGGGCCAAATGGAGGCTACGTAGGAGATGGTAGGGCCTAGGGTTGAGAGAGGCCCATTGTTATAAAAAGGAGAGCCTCCTCATTTCCTCATTCGAGTTTATGCATATTGAGCTGGTCACTACGACTTTGAGCACGTTGGCTGTTTAGCTTGTCTGCAACACTGTTTAGTGCATTGAGTGTCTCCGTTCGGAGATCTCACCCTCAGCCCCGGGATACTTCGAGTGCTTGCTCGGGTGAGGTTGTCTCATCAGTATTTTGCAGGAGGATTTGTGTTTGAAATTTGTGGAGGATCAGTGCATCCATAGGCTACATGAGTCCTTCCCAGAGAGACCGCGAATTCATATTGAGAACTCCGTGTAGCATTCACCGAGATTTTGGTCAAGAGATTGAGCAAGGAACCAACCCTTGACTATTAGAGACTTTTGGTTGAGCGAGAGGTCTTCTTTTGGAGTATTCCATTCAGTCTCAGTGCAGAGCCTTGGAGGATAGCGTAGATCCCCAAGGGGGGGTATTTTCGGGGGTCAGCCATTCCAGAAACGCTTTCTGGACTTTTCTGGGTATTGTGAGTAGAGGTGGATTCCAGAGTTTCAGCTCATTCCAAGTAGGGAAGCAACCCCAACTACTCATTTGGTTCCAACGATGCTTGACTGGCGATTTTCCGGCCCCGGCTTGGACACGGATCGAGCCGGCCATTCCATCGATATTTTGAGAGTATTCCTACACTTGCCTAGTGCAAGTCGAGGTGTCATCACTATGATCACCTCTTGTACTCATTGCTATTTCTCAGTATAATAAAATGGCTTAGTATTCTCTCTATTTTATGTGTATATGTTTCATATATTGTTTCTAGCATTTCATGTACTATTGTATGCTCCGTATCACTGCCTATTTTCCCTTTGAGACATTCCAGTTGCTATCCCGCCTGTTGTGTTTTTCCCATACTCTATAGACGGAGTCACGGTGAGAACAGGTAACCCTCCGGATCTCATCACTCTTTTTTAGAGGTGAAATATACGGTAAACGCCCCTCCGAGTCCATCTGCGGTTTGGGTGTTGTGTTTGAGAGATATCCTTGAAAGATATCGCCATGGACTCTTCTCCAAAAACACAAGCAACAAAATTCTGGAAAAGGTGACCAAATTTGACCCCTTGAAGTACACACTCTGATTGAGTATGACAACCCCTAGGCTTCAGTATTTGAAATGTTGGCCTCTCACTGCTCCAAAAGATGACTTGTGAACGGTTGATCCCCTCACACTTCTCCCGAACTGAAACTCCTGATCTCCCTTCACTCTCGGTCTTTGCCACTCCTCCAGAGCGTAATCTTTGAGTGTGACTACGTTACCTTAGTGGTGTGTAACTCTAGGGCGAATAGCTCTTGTGAGTACTGTGTTCTCTGCTACGAAAAATATATGGTGAAGCTCTCACCTACGCGGGCCCAAAGTCGCGTTGGGATCTCCCCTCGGAGACACCCGTGTTCTGAACAACAGTTGCGGACTTAGCTAAACAGCGTAAGCGTGCTCAATATTTGTTAGACATAAATTCTGAAGATGCATAATAGAATGAATGAGTAGCTAGCCTCTCCCTCCTTTTATGCTTGAGACCCTAGCTCTCCCTTGGGCCCCACTATGCTACGCTGTCTCCTCATGCCACACTGCCTTGCCTACACTGCGTTGTCCTGGCCCATGCTGCCACTGCACTGCCTGGCCCATGCCTCTGCGTTGTCCCTCCCTGTGCTGTCACTTGGCTCCCCTGGGCCCCACGCTGGAATCAAAATAATGTCTAAGTGACTTTAGGGAGTTTATTTCTCCTAAGTTGGGTTATGGGTCCCATCACCCCTTTATTATGGCTGAACATTAGAAAAGATAAATATGAGCAAAAATTAATATTGCCAATTAGTTGCTGCTAATTGGGAATATTACAGTCCTCCCCGCCAAAATGTTGCTTGTCCTCAAGTAACTACAAAGATGGGTGCTACAAAATCTTCTCACTCTCCAAGTGGCATCTACATCCTTAAGAAAAGATTTTCCATCTCAACAAGTACTCCTTGTCTGCCTCATTTGTCTCACAGGTGTCTAAGTTGACTGTTGAGACAGCAACACCAAATGCCCCTCATCATCTGTTGGTGGAAGCTCCTCTATTGCAATCACCTGCTGCCCCAATGCCTTTTTTAGGCATGATACGTGGAATATGTTATGGATCCAGCTACCTGTAGGCAACTCTAGCTCATATGCAACCTCCCCAATCCTGCGGATCACCCTATAAGGTCCATAAAAGCGGGGCTTGAGCTTCCCGGCCCCCTTCTGCTTCAGCGTGGACTGCCGGTATGGCTGAAGCCGTAGGCAGACCAAGTCCCCTACCTCAAACTGCCTCTCAACCCGTCCCCTATCGGCATAAAGATTTTGGTTCTGTGTTGTGGCTAAGGTATCCTTAAGAGCCCGGAATATATCTTGGCTCACTTGGATCCAATCCTTGGCCTCCCTATCCCCGTGCCCCCACCTTGGGTCAGGCCTCGAATGATGCCCCGGATGTTGAAGCAGGAAAGAGAAAAAGAAAAAGCATAATTGACCACACTTAACAAGAAATTGTACCACAAAATGCAAAAGATGGATGGGACAAAAATGATTAGCATGTGGGAAAAAGCCAATGCATGAGCTTTGCTCCTTACCCATGGCCATCACCCTGGTTCCATAGGCCCTAAATGAGCCTCCTTTGTCATACAAGAACCCATGAATGTCCCAAGCCCTGGAGGGCAATGAACCACCCTACCTTAAAGGGGTATTCACTGCTATATTTGACACATCATACTCTTATCCTTGAGCTCTGAGAATTTAATTAAAGAAAATTCATAAAAGACAAAAAGCATAAAAATAAGGGTGGAAAAATCAAGGTCGGGACACCTCATGTACCACGATTGCTCCATCCTACACATTATATATCCTGGTGAGGGCTTCCCTTTATTTGGCTGCCCTTATACCTCAATATGTGGCCCAAGATTGCCCCTCTCATTCCGTGCTCTGTTTCACTTATTTATCACTTGCCATCCCCATTCAAAGGATGTACCTTGGACCTACTATCCCATTTAAGGGTTCAAACCACTTAATAAGGTACATGGCTAACCCCCTTTGGAGTATGGAGACAGTAGCACATGCCAAAGCCCACTACAGATTGGCATGCCACTGTGAAGTGCCCACTTTGTTATCCATGATTTGTAAGCTTTTTTACATGATTATTTGAATGACTGGTTGTACTGGAAGCCTAGGGGACGCATTGGATCTTATACAGGATTGCAGTTGGTTTCCATTTGGGTTTGGTCTCCCTATATGGGGTTCTAACCCCCCAGAGGGCTACATTGTTACATATTGGGTGTGCATAGAGATCCATGGGCCTCCACAGCAACAAACAACACTCTATGGATCCCCATTGATGTTCAAAGACTACTAGTGATCCACTTTTGGGATGATGGTGATGTGCTTGGTACAGTAGGCCCCATAGGGGCCCCACACTCTTAGCAGGTGGCATTCATTCCATCACTTAAGCCCCTGTGGAGGATCTACAGGCATCTTCGATTCATATGGAGACCCATGGGGTCATTTGTGTGCCCCCACACCCACTGGGAGCACCACAGGTCTACTACTTGGAGAACAAGGGGCCACCTTATCCATCCTATTCCAAGGAGTTTATTCCTTATTATGGCACTTCAGGATATTATTAGGCCTTTGAAGGGTCCCATGACATGTACATATTATTATTTGGCCCCCTGTGAGGCTTACTTTTCCATTTATGAGCTAGTTTGGTTTGCTTGTCACTAATAGGGGTTTTATTTGCACATTATTTAATCATTAGGGGCTTATTTAGGCTCATAGGCTAATTCGAACTCCTAAGAGGGGTATATATTGATGTTAGCTACATTCATTTGTATCATCACTTCACTTGAGATCTCTCTATCTTTAGAGAATTTCACATTTCTTCTTGGAGGATTATTTTGGATAAATGGATGAATTTTGATATATGGATTTGGGCCATTTTTATCTTGGAGCTTCGTTTTTTGCAAATGTGATGCTAGTTGGATATACTCTCTAAAACTGTAAGTAAATTTTAATGATATATTCTTGTTGCTTCATATTGTTGAACTTCGCTATAATTAGGGCTAGTTGCTGCATCATTGGAGTGTGGAATAGAGTGTCTATTTAGCTTGTTTAATGTATGGGCCATTGTTAGATGAATGAAATGTCCTAGAGATTGTTTTATCTTGATAAGCTTGCACTATTTGCATGAAGTATAAATGCTTGAAGGTCACTTTTTTTCCTTTTCCCTTAACATTGGACGAAGTTGACTTTCCGAGCCTCCTTGATCAAGAGGCTGAGTTCTCAATCATTATCATCCTTGACTCCATATCCCTGAGGGAAACAAGCCCTGGCCCCTCAAAGTGGTGGTCATCTTCCCCTTCTTTTTTACCCCTTTCCCTATTTCCTCAGGCCTAGCCCTGATAAGTCACCTAGGGTATCAATTTCCGAGAATTCACCCATAGGAAAAATTAGATCTCTTGGAAGCTCTGCGTGTTGATTTTTGTAGCATCGAGAGGGAGTGTTCCGAGTCTCAAATTTTGTAGGAGGCTTGGACCTTGATAGAAGAACCCAGAAACTGTTTGTGGAAATTCCACTCGGTTTATGTTTTATTAAAATAATTAATTATTTTAATGTAGACCCTATGTCTAAACTTAGGGAAATTAAATAATTAATGGATATTAATAAAACAGAGTGTGAATCTTCTAGAGAATGAAGATCAAGTCAATTTTTAATCTTGGCCATTGATTAGACTTTTGATCTGGGCCGTTGACTCATCAATAAAAAGATTATAAAAGAAGGCTTGAGGGTCATTTGGAAAGCAAGCCGTGCACACACTTAGTAACTCGAAAGAAGTCGATTCTGAAGGAATAGAATTCGATTTCAGAGGGAGAGTTGCAGAGACAGAGGAAGGAGAGGGAGTCAACAGTGACAAAGGAGGAGAGAGAGAGGACGGAGGGGGGATGCGAAGGGCCACGAAGCGGCCACGGTGTGCCCACGCGGACGGCGCGGTCAACACGGGGGGACTACGCAAAGAGAACGCGAGTGGCGCGAGAGGAGACGGTGGGTCTTGGGTGTCGAGAAAATCTCGGGGAAAAAAAAGACAAAAATTTATCGAGGTGTTTTCTAAGGAAGCTCACATGGGTCTGTTCCTTGTAAAGAATTCATCTATTGTTGGGCTTGCATATATAATATATAAACCCTCATTTGCTGCATCGGTTTACCCGCATTGGGTTTTTCCAGGGACAATTGTCCAAAAATAAGCGTGTACATGTGATTGTTTCTTATGCTTATATTTCTTACTATTCCTTTATCTGCATATACATAAGTGAATGCTGTAGTAGTATTTATTTCGAAATTTACTGGAAGAATTCTGTAAATAACTTATTGAAATAATAAGTAGGAGAAATAAATCTACCACTGTAGAAAGATTTTTTGGATTGAAATTTTCACATGGTATCAGAGATAGAGATGAGTAACAGGAGCAGAGAACTGACGATTGAACGTAAATCAGACGTTGCTGCAACAACTAGGAAGGGTTCACGTAGTTCTCTAGAGAAGAAGGGAAGCATGGAAGAATAGATGGATCACGATGTTTCTGTTCTGGCATCCAGATTGGAAGAAGATTTTGCTTGTGTGTTAAGCTTTGCTTCTCCTGAGATCTGGTACATTGACAGTGGGGCTTTTGCTGATATGACGGGAGTGCGAGAATGTTTCTCAAACTACCAAGAAGAGCAAATGAACTTTAAAATCACCATGGCAATAAGGTGAAATGTACCCCTATTGGAAGAGGTACCATAGTATTTCAAATGGAAGCACTGGTAATAAGCTTCAGACCACTAATGTACTGCATTTGCTTGGTTTGGGGATGAACTTACTCTCGGTGTCGCAACTTCAAAACAAAGGTTATGACGTTTACTTCATTGGAAATAGAGTATACGTCAAACACCCAAGTTGGAAAAAGAAAGCACGAATTAGAGTCAGGAGCAATAAACTCTACAAGTTATAGATCGAATCCCCAATGGCACAAATAGGCAGCACTGATGAGAAGGACTTGAAAGAGCTATGGCATAGGAGAATGGGGCACTTACATCATGGGGCGTTAAGGATTCTCAAGAAGGCTGTCACGGGAGTTCCAGAATTGAGCACCAAGAAAGACGATGTCTGCAGAGGGTGCGTATTAGGAAAGTATGCCAAGGCAGTATACCATAGAAGTAACAATAGGGCTAAGAGTGTGTTAAGCTTAATACACTCAGAAATCTACGAGCCAATGTCCACTAGAGCTCTTACTGGTGCCGAATATTTCATCACCTTCATTGACGACCATTCCAAGAAGACCTGGATCTACTTTCTGAAGAGCAAGGACGAAGTCTTTGGCTGATTCAAGGAGTTTAAAGCTCTGGTAGAAAATCTAACAGGAAAGTGGATCAAGACATTGCGATCAGACAATGGTGGAGAATACACGGATAAAAACTTCACGAAGTTTTGTGCAAGGGAAGGTATCAGAAGAGAGTGGGCTGCTCCGTTTAATCTGGAGCAAAAAGGTATTGCAGAGTGGAAGAATAGAACTATTGTCGACACTGCAAGGGCGATGCTATATGATCAAGAAATGCCCAAATTTCTGTGGGTTGAAGCTTGCAATACAACTGTCCACATACAGAACAGGAATCCTCACAATGCACTAGGTAATATCACTCCAGAAAGTGTCTTCACTGGCAGCAAGCCTGAAGTGAGCCACTTTAGGATCTTTGGCAGTGCAGCGTATTGTCATGTGCCTGAAGAGAAGAGAAAGAAGTTGGATAAGACTGTGGAAAAGGGATATCTGTTGGGATATAGTGAGAACGCAAAGGCTTACCGTATATATATTCCTAAACACAAGAAGATTGTGATATAGCGGGATGTGAATTCATGGAGGAGAGGGTCTTCAAAAAAACCCCGGGAGATGCCTTCTGCTACGCAGTCTGAGGAAGAGTCGTTGGTCCAGCCACAACGACCTGCGAAGGGTAGTACGAGTGCCTATCCAAGGCATGGGGATACGTCTCCCAAGGATTTGCAGGAAGGAGAGCAGGTGGATCCACCCACTACCAGTGGTAAGACAAGCAAGATATTGCGACAGATTCTGAGGGATGCAGAAGAGTTTGTCGGAGCCCCCCGAAATGAGAAGAGGCAGCACAGACAACCTAAGAGGTACCAAGCTTTGGTAGCGTAGGTTGGAGAGCCATCTAGTTTTCGAGAGGCAGCCTAGCACCAAGTTTGGGTCAATGCGATGGTGGAGGAGTACAGCTCCATCATGACGAATGATGTCTGGGAATTGGTGCCCATGCCTCAGGGCAGATCAATTGTAGGTTCGAGATGGATCTACAAGATCAAATATGTTGCAGATGGCAGCATCGAGAAATTTAAGGCCGGGTTTGTGGCTAAGGGGTGCACTCAGAAGGAAGGAATAGATTATGAAGAGACCTTCGCCCCGGTAGCCCAATATACTTCTATCAGATCCGTGATATCCCTTGTTGCGCAGATGGGATGGGAGATTCACCAGATGGACGTCAAGACAGCGTTCTTGAATGGGATGATAGAGGAAGAAGTATATATTGAACAACCAGAGGGCTTTGAGACGCATGAACAAAAAACTCATGTGTGCAGGCTCAAGAAGGCCTTGTATGGTCTGAAGCAAGCCCCTAGAGCTTGGTATGGTCGAATTGACAGCTACTTGCAGAAAATGGGATTTGTCAAGAGTGACGCAGATCCCAATCTCTACTATCTGAGGGTAGGGGATGAGCCTCTTATATTGGTGCTATATGTAGATTATAATCCTAACAGGATCATCTAAGCTCATTAAGGACTGCAAGGAGAATTTAGCTGAGGAATTTGACATGAAAGATCTAGGGTTGATGCATTATTTTCTAGGGTTAGAAGTTTGGCAGCAGAAGGGTGAGATCTTCCTTGGACATGGAAGATATACTACAAAAATTCTGAAAAGGTTTTAGATGGAGGATTATAGACCCATGGCTACTCCAATGATTACCAACTGGAAGAAAATCGACACGTCCGAAGACGAAGAGGCTAATCCTACATTGTATAGGCAACTCATAGGTTATCTGATGTATACTAGACAAGACATCTGTTATGCTGTCAAGTCAGTTCATGGTGGAACCTAGGAGGGCTCATTGGGCAGCTGCCAAACATGTTCTCAGATATCTACAAGGAACAGTCAACCTTGAACTGAAATACACCAGAGGCGATGACATCAGGTTGAGTGGTTTCACTGACGCAAATTGGGTTGGGATCCCAGTGGATCGGAAAAGTACCAGTGGGTATTGTTTCAGTGTTGGATTGGGGATGACCTCCTAGTGCAACAGGAAACAGAAATTCGTGGCCCTGAGCTTTGCAGAAGCTGAATATATGGTAGCTAGCACAGCTTCGTGTGAGGTCATATGGCTTCGGAAATTGCTTGTGAACCTACTCAAGGAGAAGATGGAGGCAACCAACATTCTATGTGATAATCAGAGTTGCATCAAGCTCTCTGAGAATCTTGTGTTTCATGATCAATCGAAGCACATTGACATCCGGTGTCATTTCATCAGAGACTATGTCCAAAGGGGAGTTGTACAACTGGAGTACACTCCTACAAGAGAACAAGTGGCAGATATCCTCACGAAAGCTCTAGGAAAGAACAAGTTTGTCTATTTCAAAGAAAAGATGGGGATAATCAAGAATCCATTTCAGTAGCAGAAATGGATGGGTGCGCGATTCAAAGGGAGTTGCAGTACAGATGACGCAGTGACAGTGATAAGGTCATGGGCAGCAGTACAGAAGGCAGCAACGCAGCAGGTGAGGGGCAGCAGCCAGGCATCAGCAGCGCAAAGGATGCTTCAAGACAGAGCAGCATGCAGCAGGCATTTTGCTAGAACACTTTCTTCGCTAAGAGGGAGTGTTGATTTCTGTAGCATCAAAAAGTGTTGCAAGTCTCAAATTTTGTAAGGAGGCTTGGACATCAGTATTCCAGAGAACCCAGAAACCGTTTGTGGAAATTCCACTCGGTTTATGTTTTACTAAAATGATTATTTATTTTAATGTAGACCCTAAGTCTAAACTTAGGGAAATTAAATAATTAATGGGTATTAATAAAACAGTGTGAATCTTCTAGAGAACGAAGATCAAGTCATGTTTTAATCTTGGCCATTGATTAAAACTTCTAATCTGGGTCGTTGACTCATCAATATGAAGATTATAAAAGAAGGCTTGAGGGTCATTTGGAAAGAAAGTCGAGCAAACACTCAGTAACCCTAAGGAAGTTGATTCTGAAGGAATAGAATTGGATTTCAAAGGGAGAGTTGCAGAGGCAGAAGAAGGAGAGGGTGTCAGCAGTGACAGAGAAGACAGAGAGGGACGCAGAGGGCCACAAAAGGCAGCACAATGTGCCCACGTAGAGTGACGCAGTCCAGCGCGAGGATTGCGCAGAGAAGCACGCAGTGTGGCGCAGAGGGAGACAGTGGGTCTTCGAGGTGTCAGAATATCTCCAAAAGGAACCGAAGAATTTATCTTAGGTGTTTTCTAAAGAAATCTGCCAGTCTATTCCTTGTAAAAATTCAATGCTGAAGCATAATATATAAACCCTCATTTGTACCACCAGTTTTTCCGCATTGGGTTTTTTCGAGGACAATTGTCCAAAAATAAGTGTGTACATGTGATTGTTTCTTATGCTTATATTTCTTCTTGTTCCTTTCTCTGCATATATATAAGTGAATGTTGCAATAGTATTTATTTCGAAATTTACTGAAAGAATTTTGTGAATAAATTATTGAAATAATAAGTAGGAGAAGTAAATCTATCACTATAGAAATAAATTTCTGGATTGAAATTTTCACAGTGTTGGTGGGTTCCCTCCCTCTCCTCCGAATTTGAGGCAATTCCAATGGTGGAATCTCCGGGAATCCCAAGCCCTAGCTCTAGGACCAAGTTCTTCCCAGGCATCCCCAAGGCTAGACCCTAGTAGGATCAATTTGACCTTTTGAAGCAAAATTTCTTGTATGATCCTTTCCCCTCACCTTGTCCAGGATAGGAACATCATTGGTTGTTAACTTGCTATATTCCATCCTCGAACCTGGGTTGGGCCCACTTGGTCCCATGTGGTCTTGTTTCCTATCATAAACTAATCATCAAGGGCTATTTGGGAAACCAAGTTCATATATGATTTTAGGGATCGGGAAGTACCCCTTCAAGTTGTAACGTGTACCCCTCTCCCTTATCCTCACCCCCTCTCCCTTGGAAGGCAAGTCCCATGCTTAAAGAGCAAGCAAGCATTATTTCTTCACCTCCTCCTTGGGATAGGGTTACTAGGATCACTTCATGCTTATTTATTGACATACCATTTACAAGTGGCTTCCCAACAACATCGGGACTTAGCCCATCAGTGAAAGTCCGTAAAGAGCAAGGAGTCTTAGTCGTGGTGACAGTGGGCTAAGCCTCCACCGTTGCCCTTAGTCTAGCAGGTGCCCTCTTAGAAACCCCTTTTAGGTCCCCTGCTGGCTTGAGTGTGTTAAATTTAGATAATCATGGTGTTCTATGCTTGATGCACTTTTACTTCAATCTTTCATAGGCCCAATACAAAATAGCAATCACATAAACTTGAAAGTAAAATGTTGATAGTATACAATAATAGATCAATAGAAGACAAGCCAAATATAGATCAGATTTACAATTCCTTTTGTCCAGCAAAGATATGAGATATTGCGGCGTTATGGCGGTCAGCAGGATGCTTCAACCAGCAAAGTCTTTCTCGGTCAGCCGGCACTTTCATAGGTCACACCCACAGCCCTCAAAGACAGCTGATCAAAAGTCAATGCAAGTCAAACCAGGGACAGCGCAGAAAAATCAACGCAGTGTAATATCCCGAAAGGGAAATAGACAGCAATACAAGCATACAACAATATGGAAAATGCCAGAAATAGAACATAAAGCAAATACTCATAAAAATGCCGGGAATGCTAAGCCATTTTATTAATCTGAGAATATAATGAAATACGATGGATAATCAGAATGATAGCACCTATTCTTGCTCAAGGCAAGTGAAGAACTCTCTCAGAAAGATAGGAAATGGCTGCCACAAGAAACTACGTCCCAGCTGCTAGGAAACTGCCGTAAACTGCTGCTGCTGCGGGAATGAACTGAAACTAAGGGCTGATCCCCTTGCCGGAATGGGCTGAAAATCTGCAAATCACCTGTACTCGCCAACCCGGACCAAACCCAGAAACCATAACAAAAATGGACCACCTCCGAAAATCACCAAGGAAACCCTCCTCAAGGAATTACGCCGTCCCTCCAGGCCCAGCACAGATGCCAAATGATAGATGTTGAAACAGAGCCACAAACTCCCCGGCAAATCTCCAACTGGTAAAGACTGAGCCTCCACACCGGATCTCACTAAAACTCCTGCAGAAAACCCCGCACCGGAACACCCCCAACAAGAACTGCGTCCTCTCTCCCAGGGACTGCGCAGTCACCAAAAGAAGCCCAGCTCCTCCGCAAAACAAACAACCAAATCTCCCGTAAAAGACTAAAGGAAAAACCTTGCCCGAGCAGGCACTCGAAGTCCCCCGGGGCTAAGGGCGAGATCTCCGACCGGAGACACTCAACGCACTAACAGTGCTGCAGACAAGCTAAACAGCTAGCGTGCTCAAGAAGACAAAAGTCTAGCTCAAATATCATCAACAACAAGAATGCCAAATGAGATGGCTCTCCCACCTTTTATAACGCTGGCCCTCCTCAAAAACCCTAAAGTGGTCCCTCTCTCTCCCTAGTATCCTCATAAGGCTAACATGAAGCTCCTGGGGGGGCTCGGCCAGGCCTCCCCTCATCACGATAAGTGCTTAAGACCCCAGGCTCCCCGCTTAAGTTGTAACGTTGCACCTACTAGGGGGAAACACTTTATTTTGTTTAACCTAGTTAGACCCTTTCTCACTTTTATTTATTAATAAACTATAGTCGGCAAGGCTTATACAAAAATCAAATATTCCGATTTAAACGGTGCTAATTGAGAATATTACGATCCCAAGCAATGTTGTGTCCTCCGGCCCAAGTGATGGATGCGCAAAATCTTCTCATTCTCCCAAGTAGCATCCTCATCAAGCAATTCTTCCCACCTCACCAAAGATTCCCGGATGGTCTGTCATCGACTGCCTCTCCCTCGTATCAATATTAGCCTCTCGTGCCGCAACACCGAGATGCCCCTCATCATGTGGCTGGGTGGTGGCTCATGCCGCAGGCCCAACTCTTTCTTGGCCCAATGCCTTCTTCAGGCATGATACATGAAAAATGTTATGAATTTTGCTGCCTTGGGGCAGCTCTAACTCGTATGCAACTTGTCCAATCCTGTGTTTCACCCTGTATGGTCCATAAAAGCGGGGCTTGAGCTTCTCAGCCCCCTTCTACTTTAATGTCCACTGTCGGTATGGCTGTAATCGTAGGTAGACCATATCTCCTACCTCAAACTGTCTCTCCACCCGACCCCTATCAGCATATAGCTTTTGCTGATTATGTGCTGTGGCCATGTTGTCCTTGAGAGCTCGGAGGATGTCCTGACTCTCTTGGATCCAAATCTTGGCTCTCGGAGCCCTGCTAACACCAAACATCACATCCACAAAAGATAAAGGATGATACCCATACAAAGCATAGAACGGTGACATACCAATGGACATGTGATGCGTCGTGTTGTAGCAATACTCTCCCAAATGCAGCCACTTCAGCCATGCTCGTTGCTGCCCACTGACATAGTTACGCAAGTAGCCCTCCAGCCACTTGTTAACTATCTCTGTCTGCCCATCCGTCTGTGGGTGATAACTAGTGCTCAGTGTCAACTCTGTCCCCACTAGCCGGAAAAGCTCTTGCCAGAATCCGCCCATGAAGCGGCTGTCCCTGTCACTGATAATGGTCTTAGGAAGACCATGCAACCTGAAAATCTCCCTGAAGAACAGCTCTGCCACCTGTGCTGCTGTGTAGTGTGCGGATATGGCGAAAAAGTGAGCATACTTCGTCAGTCGATCAACGACTACGAAGATACAATCCTTGCCTTGTACCATGGGCAACCCTGTGATGAAGTCCATCGATATGCTCTCCCATTTCCCCTCTGGAATGGGAAGAGACTGCAACAATCCTGCGAGATGGCTCATCTCTCCCTTGTTCCTCTGACAAACATCGCATTCCCTGACATGCTGGAGTACGTCCTCCTTGAGGCCCTTCCATGAGAACCTCTCTCTAATGGCCCTGTAGGTTTTGGTAAACCCCTGATGGCCGGCCAATGGTGAGTCGTGTGAAGCATGGAGTATCTTCTTCTTAAGCTGAGATCCCTCAGTCAAGAAGATCATGTCCCTGTAATAGATAATCTCATCAACCACCCTGTACTTGTCATCCGCTACCTATCCATCCAACACCTCACATGCAAACCTGTCCTTGGAGTACTCCACCAACAGTCGAGCCCTACAATCTGCGTCCAAGCTCATAAGAGATAACGTGGCCGGTCTACGTGAAAGGGCATCGGCTACCACGTTATTTTTGCCTTTGACGTACTCAATGTCAAAGTCATAGGCTTGGATCTTACTGATCCACTTCTGCTGCCTCTCCTGCAACTGCTTCTGCTCCAGAAAGAACCTAAGGCTGTTGTGATCGGACCTCACCCTGAATCTACTGCCCACCAAATACTGTCGGTACTTGGCCAATGCATGCATGATGGCCAACATCTCCTTGTCGTATATAGAATACAACCTCTCATGCGGAAGGAGCTTCGGGCTCTCAAAGGCTATAGGGTGACCACCCTGCATCAATACTACGCCGATCCCCTCTCCCGACGCATCGCACTCCAAGACAAATGGCTGCGTGAAATCCGGCAATGCAAGCACGGGGCAGCTACTCATCACCTCCTTGAGCCTATCGAAGGCTCGCTGTGCTGTGTCTGACCAACTGAATGCCCCCTTCTTTGTCAAATCTGTGAGGGGTGCAGCGAGCTGTGAGAAACCCTTGACGAACTTCCTGTAGTAAGTGCAAATGCCAATAAATCCCCGAAGCTCAGTCACGTTCCTCAGCTCTGGCCAATCTCTGATGGCCCTGATCTTCTCCTCGTGGACTCTCACCCCGTCCACTCCTATAATATGCCCCAAGTACAACATCTCCGTCAATCCAAACTCACATTTGGAGAGCTTGGCATAGAACTGCTGCTCCTCCAAGATGCGCAATATTGTCTCAATATGTTGGAGATGCTCCTCCCAAGTCCTGCTATATATGAGTATGTCATCGAAGAAGACCAGCACAAACTTCCTCAGATGACCCCTGAAGATATGGTTCATGCACGACTGAAAGGTAGCAGGTGCATTGGTCAACCTAAAGGGCATAACCAGAAACTCGAAGTGCCCATAGTGACACCTGAAGGCGGTCTTGGGAATGTCCTGTTCCCTCACACAAATCTGATGGTACCCAGATCTCAAATCAATCTTTGAGAAGAAGCGTGCTCCCCTCAACTTGTCCATCAACTCATCGATCCTGGGAATGGGGTACCTGTTCTTCAGGGTCTTCTTGTTCAGAGCCCTGTAATCAATGCACATCCGCAATGTGCCGTCCTTCTTCTTCACCAACACCACGGAAGAAGCAAAAGGACTCATGCTCGGCCGAATGTGCCCAAGGGCCAGCAACTCCTGAATAGCTCGCTCAATCTCATCCCGGTAGGCCTTGGGATGCCTATAAGGTGTGGTGATCACTACCTGTATACCCTGCTCCAGCTCAATGGTATGCTCGAACCCCCGATCCTGTGGCTGCCCTGGCGGAATATCCCCGAATACTATGGCATACCTGTCAAAGATGGTCTGTACCTCTAGATGCACTGCCTGTCCTATAGTCGCTACCTCCAAAGCCCGCAACTCTACTGCCCACTCTATGTCTCCCTTACGGAAGGTTGCCTCCATCCAATGTGCCGAAACAGTCTGAGGCGAGTATGTGTGTTGTCCCCGTATCTTCTCATGCTTCCCTGTCTTGGGATCATCCCACTCCATCTCTAGGGCCTTCCAATCTGTCGTGACCTTCCCTAGAGTAATAAGCCACTGAACACCCAGTATCATGTTGGTGTCCGGAATATCGACCACAAAAAAATGATCTGTCAATGTATAGGTGCCCATCGTCACTGATAACTCGGGAACATATCGAGCACATACCATGGTCTGATCTCCTGGGACCAAAACTGAAAATCCATCAAAGCCCTCAGTCTGTATACCTCTCCGCTCAACCATCTGTGCATCGATGAAGTTGTGGGTTGCCCCACTATCAACCAAAACTGAGACTCGCTGACCACGCACTGTCCCCTGTACGCGTAGCGTCAAGTACTTGGGAACTCCCCGCAATGCGGCTGGAGCTCCTCCAGTAGGTGCAAACGACGCACCACCTGCTGGTGGTGGTGGAGGTGGTAAGGTATCCTGCACTGCACGACAATCTCCTGCCTCCACATCATCCTCCTCATCCTCTTCCCCGCTGCTCTCGGAGAAGACCTCAATGAAATGTGCTTTCCCAGCAGCACATCTATGTCCTGGTGCCCATGGCTCCTGGCAGGTGAAGCACAACTGCTTCTTCTTCAGCTCCCTCCTGGCATCATCATCAATCTGCACCCGTCCGGGATTCCCCTTGGGAGGCGGAATTCTCACGTCCTTCCCCTTAGGCTAGAAAGCCTGTCTCTGGGGATAAGGTGTCTGAGTCCTGGGTAAGACATCCTGTAAATCTCGAGTCCTGCTGATAGCATCCTGAAGTGTAGCGGGTCTAGTTGACCTGACTAGGCCACGAAGTGGCTCTGCTAATCCCTCCACAAACATGTAGATCATCCGAGCTGCGGATAGATCTGGCACCATCACTGAAACCCTCAAGAAATCCGCAATGTAAGTCTCTGGGCTCCTAGTCTGCTTGAGCCTCGTCAGCTCAACAAAGTGTTGTTCCGGATCCCTCCGGTCAAAACGCTCTATCACCCTCCTGGTAAACTCGGCATATGTCGTCACGGTGGAATGCCCGAGTGTCGTCATCCCATGAAACCACCAGTCCTGGGCCTCACCATCCAAATGTAATGTTGCCACCTTAATGGCTTCTGACTGCGACACCTGATTAAGCTGGAAATAGATGTCCAGCTTTTCTACCCAAGACTTTGCCGAACTGTTTGATGAGCCATCAAACGTGGGCAAATGGAATTTGCTAGCTGCACGGTGGTCATCATGATGATGCCTGTGCCCTCTGTGATGATCATGGGGTCTACTGTCACGCTGGAGCTGAACAAAGTCTCTGAATGAGATAAGATCTCTGATCTCCGGCCCGTATGCCCGGTACTCTGCAATATAGGCGCCCATCTGGCCAGGCTCAGGCTCTGGCTCCTGTTGTGCCCCTGCCCCTGTGTCCTCCGCTAGGAACGTGGGCATAGTGGATCACGTGGGTGCATGCGATGCCATAATGGGGATAGCCTCACGCTCCGGCATATGGTGGGATGTGCTTGATCCCTCACCAATCTGAAAACCCCTTGGGGTTTCCCGCTGCCTAACCTCCAGCGCAGTGAGTCTCTGTCCCACCGTCTCCATCTGTCTCGACAGATCCTGCATTGTTTGGAGGAGCGTATCCCTATATCTCCTCGCATCCTCCTCGTCTGCCATAGGATCCTGCTGCTCTGCGTCCACCACAGGCTGCTCCTGCTCTGTATCTGTCACAGGCTGCTCCTGATCTGTGTCCACCACTCGAACACAGTCCCCCTCTCCGTAGGTGTTCTCCAACCTATGCTCAATGTCTCTGTATCTCTTACCTCTGTAACAGATGTGGGGTCTATCCCTCGGCCTCATAGACTGCTAGCTCCACAGGCTGAGCCAGATCTATGCTCTGATACCACTGTAATATCCCGAAAGGGAAATAGACAGTAATACAAGCATACGACAATATGGAAAATGCCAGAAATAGAACATAAAGCAAATACTCATAAAAATGCCGGGAATGCTAAGCCATTTTATTAATCTGAGAATATAATGAAATACAATAGATGATCAGAATGATAGCACCTATTCTTGCTCAAGGCAAGTGAAGAACTCTCGGAAGAATGAAAATGTTTGTCTGTTGCTTTCGGTCGCTGGGGAAGCTGCCGTAAACTACGCTCTTTGCGGGAATAGTGAAAACAAAGTGATCCCCCTTGTAGAATGAAGGCTGAAAAATACGCAAATCACACCATGCTACTTGGGACCAAACCCCGGAAACCACCGCCAAAATGGACCACCTCTTGAAAATCACCAAGGAAACCCTCCTCGAGGAATTACGTAGTCCCTCCCTGGTATCCGGCTGCAGGATGCCAAATAATGGATGTTGAAGCAGACACAAACTCACAGCAAATCTCCAGGCAGTAGGCTGGGCCTCCTTCACAGGATCTCACTAAAACTCTGAAAACCCATGCAGGAACACCCCAACAGAGGCTGTCCTTCCCTCCCAGGAGGCTGAGGTCCTGAAAGCCATTCACTAACGAAACAAACAACCAAATCTCCCGTAAAAGACTGAAGGAAAAACCTTGCCCGAGCAGCCACTCGAAGTCCCCCGGGGCTAAGGGCGAGATCTTCGACCGGAGACACTCAACGCACTAAACAGTGCTACAGACAAGCTAAACAGCCAGCGTGCTCAAGAAAACAAAAGTCTAGCTCAAATATCATCAACAACAAGAATGCCAAATGAGATGGCTCTCCCACCTTTTATAACGCTGGCCCTCCTCAAAAACCCTAACGTGGTCCCTCTCTCTCCCACGTGCTCCTCATAAGACTGCGTAGAAGCTCCTAGAGGCTACGTGAGCCTCCCCTCATACGTGGTGTGGACCCCCAAGGTTTCCCCTTAAGTTATAACGTTGCACCTACTAGGGAAACACTTTATTTTATTTAAGTGAGTTAGACCCCCTTTCTCACTTTTATTTATTAATAAACTATAGCCGGCAAAACTATACAAAAATCAAATATTCCAATTAGCGGTGCTAATTAGGAATATTACACGCAGGCAGCATCAGAAAAGTCAATGCAACAAATCAGGGCTTTGGTCAAACAGCTCGGAATTCCTTGATTTTAGTGCCCAGCCGTACGGCCTCCTAAAATCGGAACTTTAGCAAAAGATTGAGGTCAAACAACCAAGGGTTGACCACGGTCAACGCTGGTCAATGTTGTAGCAGAAAAGCCCTAAATAGAGCAATGCAAAAAACAGAGAGCCCTAAACAAATCAGCACAGAAAACAGCAGCTTCTCTCCACGTGTGAGGGAAAAAAGCCTCCAAAGGCTATCAAACCAATCAGATCAGAATGAGAGAATGTGTGATGAGATGATGAGAAAATGACTTTCAAGTCTCTCCAATTTATATTCATCAATGAGGGTGTGTGACACATCTCTTAGGTATGTGGGATAAATCTGGCCGACCTTGCACATGTGGAAAATAAATTCAAAATCAATGTTCTGCTCATCCGATAAAGATGACGTTAGATCAATCTTGCACCTCTCCGAAAGAGGAATCCAACAAAAATATGAACATTGTCATATGAGTAGTGCAACATGGAGTTTGGACCTAGTTGGCCAAAATTAACACTCCCTCTCAACTAGGGAGAACTCCATCTGTCCACAAGTGCCATCCATCATGTACCAAACCAAACATCGTGCGTCATCCCGTCATAACTTGCTTTGCTGGCTCTTTATTTCAGAACAAAAGGTGAGTCACAAAGACATCACACACAGCTAACCCGAAGTCAGCTTAGAGGTAAAAACCTCTCTCAAACTCAAAAGAGTCTCATACTAACCCTAAGTTAGTTTACTGACCCGAAGTCAGTTTAGAGGATAAAACCTCATCATACTTGATCCCAGATCAAGGTGTTGGACGCGTGCCATCCTAGACATAGAGAGTACGGCAATCTTCGATGCGTCCATCAGTCTTGCTATGGTCTCTATCCACATTTCCCACCTCATTGGCCAAATGAGAGGCACTTCCCATGAGTCTGAAACTCCATGGGTAGGATGCGTGTGGGGCACAGATCAAAGAGAAGCGAACCAACTCAATATCATAACAGTGGGGCAAAAGCACCACAAGGTTCGGCAAGCCTAGCCCCGTGAGTGCGTATCGCTCCAAGAAGCTATCCCCAAGCCCCCTAGAGCTCCCAAAGCTCATTGTCCAACTCAAGGAGGAACCTCAGAATAGGGTCTTTCCACGTTTCCAAGCTTCTCACGGAAGGTTAGGAACTTGACCTTCCCCAGGGGCATCGTGAGAATATCCGCGACCTGCTCATCAATTCCTATATGATCGAGCCTTACGACGCCTCGATGTACCATATCCCGGATAAAGTGGTACTTGATATCAATATGCTTGGATCGATTGTGGAACACAGGATTCTCAGAAAGACGAATCCCACTCTGGTTAGCACAAAGGATAACGGTGGTATCTAGCACATGCCCGAACAACTCAATGAAGAGTTTTCGCAACCAAACAGCTTCACAACAGGCCATACTCGCTGCAATGTATTCGGCCTCAGCGGTGCTCAAAGCCACCGACTTCTGCTTCCTGCTCATCCAAGATATCGAAGCAGAACCCAAGGTGAAGCAACATCCAGATGTGCTCTTGCGATCCACCACACTGCCAGCTCAATCTACATCAATATATCCATGGAGTCTCAAACTCTCGTCAGTGTATCTCAGCCCATGGTTGATTGTGCCCCGAAGATATCTCAACAAATTCGTGGCACCAATCCAGTGAATGTGATGAGGTTCAACCTTATGTTGACTCAAAGTGTTCACTGCAAAACATACGTACGGATGGGAGTTCACTAAGAACATCAGGGCCCCTACGAGATGTTGATACTTGGTAGGATTTGAAGCACGGGCCCAGCAACGTTTCCATTCAATTTCTTAAAGTTGAGTTCCATTGGTGTCGACACAGACTTACAGTCCACCATACCAAATCTCTCTAGCAGCTTCACGACATATTTTCCTTGAAAAAGGAAAATCTTGCCTAGCCTCTGCCAGATCTCCAAGCCTAGGAAGTGGTGCATCAGTCCTAGGTCTTTCATCTCAAACTCGGAAGCTAGCTCCCTCTTACATTGATGAATGAGAGGGTCAGCACCTGTAAGGAAGAGAACATCCACATAAAGAACCAAAATGAAAGGACCTTCTCTATCAACCTTAAAATAAAGGTTCGAATCAGCATTACTTCGAGTGAAGCCCAGCTTCATCAAGTAGCTATCTATCCTCTTGTACCAAGCCCTGGGGGCTTGCTTCAACCCATAGAGGGCTTTCTTCAACCTGCGTACATGGGTGTCTCTATCTCGGACTTCAAACCCCAGACGTTGCTCCACATACACCTCTTCCTTTATAGATCCATGCAGAAAAGCGGTCTTCACACCCATCTGATGTAGACTCCATCCTTGCGTAGCAGCAAGGGCAATAATAGATCGGATGGTGGTATAGCGGGCCACAAGTGTAAATATACCATCATAATCGAAGCCTTCTTTTTGAGAGAAGCCTCGAGCAACGAATCTTGCCTTGTACTTTTCAGCACTTCCATCAGATCCATGCTTGATCTTATAGAGCCATTTTGAGGTGACAACAGATTTGTCCTCCGGTCTTGGGACCACTTCCCAGACATCATTCTTCATAATGGACTCATATTCTTCGTGCATAGCATCCTTTCAAACTTGATGCTTTACGGATTCTTCAAATGTTCCAGGCTCAGATTGTACTATCGTACTCATGGTTGCTAGATACCCTTGGTATCTCTTCAGCTTCTTGCTTTCACGGAATGTCCCCCTTGGGGCAATATGTCTCTCGGCATCTTCGAGAGTATCCCTAAGCCATGAGGGTCTTCTCTTATTTGAAGGAGGTGGATCAATGGGATCCATAGGTCCTTCAACATCGAGCATCGATTCATCCTTCAACTCTTCCAACTTCCCTTCTTCTTCATCTTCTTTGTCTTCCTTGGAGCTAGGAAGATTTCCTACTTTCTTGAGGGTAGCATCTTCATCGAAGGTGACATCGTGGCATATCTCCACTTCTCTTTGACCAGGCACATAGATTCTATATGCCTTCGAAGTTTCACTGTAGCCCACAAACTTTCCCTTCTTTCCAGAAGCATCCAGCTTGCTTCTCTTTTCTTTCGGCACATGAAAGTAAACAGGACAACCAGAAACTCTAAAATGAGAAACATCAGGTTTCTTGCCAAAGAAGACTTCTTTGGGAGTTTTGGAGTCCAGAGCGGAATGCGGGCACCTAATTTGAACATGCACAGCAGTGTTCGCAGCTTCTCCCCATAAAAACTTCGGATGACCTTGGGCACATAGCATGGCGCGGGCAGCTTCCACAATGGTCCTATTCTTTCTTTCAGCAACATCATTTTGCTCAGGATTGTATGCAGTTGTGGTCTCTCTCTTAATGCCAGCTTCTCTACAAAAGTCATTAAACTCATTTGACTCATACTTAGTCCCATTGTCGGTCCTCAAAACTTTGATTTTCTTCTCGGTTTGATTTTCCACCAAGGCCTTGAAGGTATGGAACCATTTGAATGCTTCGTCCTTCTTCTTCAAAAAATATATCCAGGTCTTGCGGGAGAAGTCATCTGTAAAAGTCATGTAATAGGAACATCCTCCCAAGGATGTCACAAGCAGCATACCAGATAAGTCAAAATGTATCAACTACAAGATATCAGTTGTCTTTCTGACACTTGAGGGGGATGGTCCCCTTGTATGCTTCCCTCTGGCACAACCCTGACATATACCTTCATGATCATCTCTCAATTCGGGCATCCCTGTCACCACCTTCCTTGCTTCGGGAAGGGCTTTGTAATGAAGGTGTGCAAACCTCCGGTTCCATAACTCTGTTTGAAGAGTTGTATCACATGTCATAGCCCCCAATGGACTTCCTCCAACCTAGTAGAGTGTATCAACTCTAAAACCAATAGAAAGAGCTTCCTTGAAGTTCTTCTTCCAGATAAGTACCTTTCCATCGACGAATACCACCTTGAACCCTTTGTCTTCCATTGCCGAAATGGACACAAGGTTCTTCTTCAAATAAGGTACATACAACACATCTTGTAATTGGGTGACTTGACCTTGAGATAAATGGAGGGTCACAGTCCCTGTCCCTTTCACTGGATAGGTGGCGTTATCTCCAAGGATAATTTCCAGATTAGTATCTTTACCAACCAAATCAGAAAGGGCTTCTGTATAACCAGTGAAGTGCCTTGAAGCACCACTATCAATTAACCAGACATCCAAGGTGTCGAGTGGAGATGCAGCAAAGAGGGCAGATACAAGAATAAAATCATTTCTCTTATTATCAACAACATTAGACCCATCGTACCAAGAATTTCTTGACCTCTTGAAAGGTTTCCCATTTCCATTACAATCAGAGGGAGCCTTCCTTTTTCCTTGGAACCTATTGTTCCTGTCACTCCTTCTCGAGTTGTTGTTGTCATCATCCCTAGGAGAGTCCCTTCTATTAGGGCACTCTCCTGCATAGTGACAGTTCTTGTTACAAGTGTAACATCTTCCCTTCATTCCTTTGGGCCCCGCTCTACCATGGTTTTGATTTCTCGGGCCAACATGGTTCTTCTTCTTTGCATGAGCGGCGAAGGCAGTAGGGTCACTTCCATTACCATCAAGATGATCTGCAAGTTACGGTGGGATGACGCACGATATTTGGATGGCACTGGTGGATGGAGTTCTCCCTAGTTGAGAGGGATTGTTAATTTTGGGTAACTAGGTCCAAACTCCATGTTGTGATGCTCAGATGACGATGCCAATATTTTTATTGGATTCCTCTTTCGGAGAGGTGCAAGATCGATCTAAAGATCATCTTGGTCGGATTAACAGAACATGTATTTTGAATTTATTCCACATGAGCAAGGTCGGTGATTTATCCCACATGCATAAGAGATGTGTCACACACCCCCACAGATGCCTATATATTGGAGAGACTTGGAGTTCATTTTACATACACATCTTTGTGGAGGCATTCTCTTCTTTCTTGGATGGTGCTAGAGCAGTGTTCTCGATTATGCGTTTAGGGCTTCTTGGCGCAGCGTCTTCGTGGAGCATTCTTGATGAGACGTCTTGGGGTTATGTGACACATGTGGGAGGCTAACCTTATGAAGACTTTGCTGGTTGAAGCATCCTGATGATCGTCGTAACGCCACCATTCTTTATCTCTGTTTTGGCTTGTCTTCCATCGATCTATTAGTATGTTCTATCTGCATCTTACTTTCATTGAGCCCTAGAATTTTAAAGTATATTTGCATCTAGCATAGAACATCTTCAGAATTTAACATGGTATTAGAGCTAAGGAGAAGACAAAGCCCAGCTTGTTGAGAATCTAGGGCAGCGAGATAAGGACTATTTGATGCGGTCGAAATACATGTGCCCTACCCTTCAGCGAAATTCATGTGTCCTAACCTTCCGCGTGGAGAAGCCTTCTAAAAATAGCGTGAAGATGTGTTGGAGACCGAAGAGCTGAGAGTGACAGCGGATTTGTTTTAAGGGCTACACGTGGAGAAGGAAGGTGGATTAAGCATGTTGTGAGGAGGCCGCAAGCCAAGCCACTCCAAACAAATCAGCGTGGAGCCTTTTAAAGGCTGCCACATGCGGTTACTTCTACGCATAGACTGGAACCTTGCGTTGATTGCAGATGGAGATTGTTTGGAGTACTCGAGTAGTCTAGAAGGCAGCCTAGAAGAGGCTGCATCCTTCTGTGTCAAGGACGCAAGTAACTTCGTTGAAGGAGGTTGCTATTCGTTGAAGGAAGTGCAGAATTAGGAAGCCCTAGTCAGGGTCGCATATCTCACTGATTGCAAGTCCTAAACAATGGTGTTTTGTAGGGCTAGACAGCGTGGAGATTCGGAGGTCAAGGAGACTTAAGGACAACGTAGAACATCTGCTACAGGTACAGTGTGGGAGAAGCCTGGGTTGTTGTAGGTGCAGCAAGTGTGTTTAGGGCTAAACAGGGTTTGTTAGTATGAATCTTTCGTCGTAAAAGATCACTTTAGCTACGCATAACAAATAGCCCTAACATCGATTATGGCTGCAAAATATCTTTAAGTCTGCTGCACAAATCCAGATCTAAGCACAAAAGACATTAAGCAGATAAAATACAATATGGCTCCATGCATCCAATAGAAAAGACAAGAACAATGTATTTAAAAGAATTTTATATTATATTAAAGAATGGGGCACCTGAGAGGAAAACAAGAAAGGTGTTTTCCGGTTCTCCTCAATGGGATGGGTTCTTGAAAGTCCTCAGCGTTTCGGATCTAAAATTCCTCTCTCTTATTGGTGTGGAAAACCCAAACATAGAACTCAATGGGAGCTCACAAAGCAAAAATGGAAAATGGTGACCAAGAGTAGATCCAGAGTGATCTAATGCAATGGAGGTGACTAATGAATGGGGAAAACCCTTCTATTTATAACAAAATATTGGGGTGTTCTAGAACTCGGTGCATGAATAAAATATTATTAAGCAAATTCTAGAATCACCCTTTAGGAATATTTTATTATATTTGTTGTAGGGAAAAGGTATTTTGACTTGGGTCAATTCCTTTATTTATAAACAATAATAAATAAATTATTTATTTATTATTTTAGGGATATGGTGGGAATATAATTAAATAAATAATGATTTATTTAATTATTTAAAAATGATTTAGTCAAATTTAACTAGGAATATTATTTAAATAATGATTTGAATAACTTATTCCTAGGAAATAATTAAATAAATAATTATTTATTTAATTAATTTCCTTATTTTGGGTTAAATATGACCAGGAAATATAGACAAATGTTATTTTACATGGTGAAAGCAATTTTACTTAGGGTAAAATTGGTCTTACATGGTGTACTTGGGTTCATCTAATGATAATGAGTTAGATGACCAAAAAATTGGTGTAACAGATTGCCCCCCAACGTACAAGTGTTAGGAGAAAATCATATGACCGAAGTACATTGTAAGAACTCAATCACTGGGTATCAAGAGGGAAGTGAGAGAGAGGAATGTAAGGTAGTCTTAATGTGCTAAAGGACTAGACCCGGAGGAGACGAGACTTACAGGTGCAACAAGTCTCTAGGTGATGAAGTGGTACCAGTGTTAAAGGCGACGGGGGAGGCATACTTATGCCCGTCGAGACAATAGTACACAGAATAAGGCGCCCGGAAAACCACGGAACGCAATAATGAAGCATGTGTTGGATTAAACATGAGCCAGAGAAATAAAATGATGAATCCCACATACATACGATGCCTGGAATAACCGTCAAGACTTATACAAGAAGATTATAGTACATGAGATACAAATACACCCAAATGCCCCCTACACACGGGGAAGGGCTCGCAAAATCTGACTGATACATGCAAATCGAAGAGGCACTGCAAGCGGTTGAAGCTGCATCAAGGGTGGAAATGAAGAAGTCATCCAGGCATGTGGGGGGCTACCTACAAGGCCACCCCCTCATGAGGGTTGAGACATCTCACACGCGCCCGGGAACCACGAATAGCTGCTACTGCGTCACTGGACCATCAAGTGTATAGATCACGATCATGCTGAGAAGAGCTCGAACCAAGGTACACTGCCCCCTAGACCTGGCTTCTGGAGTAAATGAGTTGATGTCGACAGAAGTAGGTCCGCCATAGGTGAGGCAATAAGGGAACCTCAACTAAGGCACGAGGGAAAATAGTAGAGCAACGAATAGACAGACAGTAGTGATGATAATGAAATGGGGGGTGACCCAAAGGGGATCATAAAAAACATGAGTACAAAATGGTATCTCATGACGGAAATTGACACAAACATGAATGAGTATGGAGGCAAGGTGGTGCCCCCAATGACATGTGATGTAAGTGAGAAAATACGATTTTGAGGGGAGGTGAAGTAAGGCTTCGTGGACAACAGGTGTCCTGGTGAAGTAGCGAAATGCAAAACAAACAGGTGCTGGCTATCTAGAAGAAAATAAAATACGCATCTCGAATGGGAAATGCTAAGGGTAATATCTCTTACGATAGAGTGCATTGCGAGGATTAGGAAGGATTTGGCCTTCAAAGTCCTCTAAAAGATATGCCCCCTTACCAAGGTCTTTACTGATAATGTAAGGACCTAGCCATAATGAGTCTAACTTCCCATGACCGAGGGTATCGTGGGCCTGGTCATATACTAGAACAAGGTCACCTTCATGAAAGGTACGAGGGTGGACTTTTCGGTCATACTAAGCTTTGGTGTGCTTTTTGGTCGCTTCAAGAGTTTTTAGTGCAACACGACGGTCTTCAGAGGCGCGCTCGAGCATGATGAGTCGTTGTTCTATAGGTTGGGTATCAGGGAGAAGTTCAACGGCTAAGTGAAGGGAAGGGATTTCACATTCGATTGGTAAGACTACCTCCTCGCCAAAGACAAGGTGGAAAGGAGTGAAACTAGTGGCGGTTTTAACAGAAGTACGATAAGCCCACAAAGCAGGGAAGAGCATGAGATGCCAATTGGTTTTGTGCTTATTCACCGTTCGTTGAAGCATGGTCTTAAGAATTTTGTTAACCACTTCAACTTGGCTATTGCCTTGGGGGCAATAGGAAGATGAATATTGGTGCTCAAAACCCAATAGGGAGGATAGCTCATGCCAACTCTGATTTCGAAATGTCGGCCATGGTCCGAGACTAACTATTTTGGAACCTCGAATCGAGCAATGACATGGTTAAAGAAAAAGAGGGCTGCAGTGGCTGCCGTATTGTTGAATGTTGGCATTGCTTCGGCCCATTTAGTGAAATAGTCAACCGTCACTATGATATATTTGTGGTTACCAGCAGAGGGAGGTCGGCATTCCATAAAGTCAATGGCCCATTTACAAAAAGGAACAGCTGTGACGACAGGATGGAGAGGAGCGGGAGGAGCTCGCGCCTTGGGGGCGAAGTGTTGGCAATTGGAACAGTGTTTGACTGCTTTAATGCAATCACTGAAGAGATAAGGCCAAAAATATGCAGCACGCATGATTTTTTGGGCGGTGGCGAGACTGGAGAGGTGGCCACCACAAGCGCCGCTATGGCAGGCATTGAGGACTTGCTCGGCTTCAGTGTGTGTGAGGCAACGACGAAGGACAGTATCTACTCAACGAGGATAAAGGTCATCTTCGATAAGAAGGTAGCGAGAGGCTTGGTGTTGGATACGTCGTCGAGCATCACAATCAAGATGAAGGGCGAACTTTTGGGTTCACAATTAAGTAAGGATGTCACCGTACCAAGGGTCGTCGGTGGTGATGGCAAACAAATGTTCATCGGGAAGAGCATCATTAATGGGAGTATCTTGCGTCCTTGTAGGAAAATCATAAATGAGTTCAGCGAGGACTAAACCTTTCTTACTTTTTGGGGTGACAAATTTAAGGTCAAATTCTTGAAGGATAATGACCCAATGAGCATACTTCCCACTCAGGATGCGGCGACTCAATAGGAAAGCCATGGGGTTGGAATCAGTCACAACCTTGGTGGAACGCATGAGGATATAATGACGCAGTTTTTGGACCGAGAACACGACAACTAGTGCTAGTTTTTCTTCATGCGAGTAGGACACAGGTGGCCCGGCAAGGTTCTTACTGACATAATAGATCACATGTTCGATATCGTTATCATCTTCCTGGATAAGGACACCAGCAACCGAATAGGTGGAAGCGGAGATGTATAGGATGAAATCTCAGTCAAAGTCAGGGGGACAGATCAAGGGAGCGGATGTGAGAGCATGCTTGAGGGCATCAAAAGACTCTTGAGCGTATGTATCCCAGAAAAATGGGGTGTGAGAGCGAAGAAGTCTAAGGAAGCCATGTGCGGTAGTGGCATTGTCAGGAACGAATCGGCGAAGAAAATTAGCTTTGCCTCGAAGACTTTGTAGCTGGCGTAGGGTATGAGGCATAGGAAGTTAAAGAATGGCTTGAACCTTCAGAGGGTCGAGATTTATCCCGTCTTTAGACACGATGAAGCCGAGGAGACGACCGGCGGGAACACAGAATACACATTTCAATGGATTAAGGCGAATGCTATACTTGCGACATCGGAAAAAAATGGTACGCAGGTCATGAAGGTGTTGTGCCCAATGTTTAGAACGTGCAGTAAGGTCATCTAAATAGGAAAGGATAATATGAGCTAATTCATGGAAACAATAAGACATGGCTCATTGAAAGGTAGCGCCGGCGTTTTTAAAGCCAAATGGCATGACTCGGTATGCGAAAGTGCCCCACGGACTAATGAACGCGGTTTTAAGTTGATCAGCACGACGGATAACAATTTGGTTATATCCGGAGAAGCCATCCATAAAGGAGAGAATCTCGTGCCCCGCACACTCATCGATGATTTGGTCAATAAATGGTGTGGGGAAGTTGTCTTTGGGACAAGCTTTGTTCAGATCGCGAAAGTCGGTGCAAACATGAATGGTGCCTTATTTTTTGAGGAAGGGAACTGGGTTAGACACCCAAGTGGTATATTCGATGGGGTAAATGAAACCAGCCTGCCGGAGCTTATCGATTTCAGCTTTGATGGCTTCTCGTCTAGAAGGATGAATGGGTCTCAACTTTTGACGGACCGGAATGGCATCAGGCCATGTGTCGATGTGATGTTCGACAATGGCAGGATCGAGTCAGGGCATTTCTGAGTAGGACCAGGCAAAAATTTCACAGAATTCTTTGAAGAGTTTGGTGTAGGCTTCAATTTCTTCTAGAGTGCATTGGGCACCCATGGTGATATGTTCTTCAATACCTGGTTTGACAGAAACATCTATTTTGATGGTAGGAGATATATTGGTCATATTGCCTTCTTCGAAAGCATCAGGTGCAGGGATGGGGTTTTTGAACCAATCAACTTGATTGAGAATGAAGTCTTTAGATTCGAGGGCATATTGGTCATGGGATTAGTGTGGTAGGAAGTATGCACGATGGTGCATATCGTCCCACGGAAAATCAGGTGTGGTCATGGCTTCCATGATGTCTTCATCGGTCTGAAAAATGGGAAGAGTGGGTGAAATAGGAGGATCTGAGGATGTAGAAATATGATACACCTGATTTTGAGGGGGAAGGTTCACATGTGTGTCGGCATGAGGGGTGACAGCGGAGCGAACAGATGAGTGGGTAAGAAAATCGTCGGGGGAAGGCACTAAGGGGTCAGTTGCCGAGAAACGTGGGGATGAGGGAAGGTAGAAAATAGTGGCTGAAGGTTCGTTCATTTCAGTATCAGGATGAGGAATGGTAATCGGGGGATACAGGGGGTCTGGAGTTAGGGAAGAAGGATGACGGGCAAGCGCGGCTTCGAATTGGCGGTATGCAGCTAAAGAAGCGCGATACTCATCAAGGCGGGGGCAAAGATGGGTATAATGTCCATGGAAATCGCACAAAGAACAAGGGTGATTGGTGCGCAAGTGTTTAAGTTTAGGAGGAGAATAGGGTATGGTGACATAGACTTCAGGAATAGCAGATTCTGGAAATGTTTCATTGACCATGGTTTTGAGATGTGGTAATTCAAGGCAAGTATGGGTAGCATGTCCGACAACATCGCACAAGGCACACTAGATGGGATGCTTTGGAGGTCGAGGAGGGGCAGAAGTTGTTGGGGTGGCATTGTCCTTGGATACCCCCCTGCGAGCTTTGCTAGTGCCACTTGACATGGTCGCCATAGGGGGTGGTTCCTGATGAGGGGACTGAGGTACAGGTGCATCAGGAGAAGCTATGGGTATCGGTTGAACTGGGGTCAAAGCAAGATAAGGTTTGGGTTGGCCAGGCAGGGTAGTGGCTGGGGGGTCTAAGTACCAGACGGGTATACCCAAGGTCAATTTGGGGAGGGATAGGGTAGCCAAGATAGGGACGGAATGAGCACCAGGAGGGGGAGCAAGGAAAGGAATCTGACCAGCAGGGAAATCGACAGGAGGAATGTTTGGGGAAGGAGATTCCGAAGGAAGAAGGTGGGCTAGCAGGGGTGAAGGGTTAAAAGCTGGTGGGGTTGTGTGAGGGTGCGTTTGCGTACTAGCCAAAGTGGGTTGTGCGAGGTCAGCCTAAGAAGATTGCATCATGCAAACATTCGCCATGCTAGGATCGGGTACGAGAGGAGGGTATAAAAGGGTTCCAAGCAAGGAGGAGTCTTTATAGACGCCAGGGGAAACACTGGTCAATAGATCAACAGTTGGCTTATTGGTGACAGTAGAGATGATGGACTCAGGGGAGGTATGAGATTTTGGTTCATGGTAAGTCAACTGGTCAATCATGACAATCTTGCCATTATGAGGGAAGAACATCCTGCGGTGGACTGCAGATGGGACGACAGACATGGCATAGGTGTAACTATGCCCCAAAAGAATGTTGTAATCAAGAGGGGCGTCAATAACTTCAACGTCAACACAAATAGTCTTGCTTGCAAGGGTGATAGGGCAGTTACGAAATAGGCCAACAGGCTGGGAGGCATGGCCATCCCACGCACGAAGGGTGATTGTGGAAGGGGCCAGCTCAGGAGATCTGAGGTGTTTCCAAACCGAAGCAGACATCACACAAGTAGATGCCCCCTCCTCAATAATACACCAAGCGACATTGGCATTTCGGTTGGTGAGATTTGGAAAGTAACGGAGAAGGAGAAGAGGATGGTGGGGCGGCGGGCATCGAAAACAATCAATTGGTCATCGACTGGATCTACAGCGCCCAGGGCTGATAATAGAGATTTTCTTTGGGAAGGGCAAAACTGGAGGAGTTCCAGCATTGAAATGGCAACAGGAGATTGGGCCAGCTCATATACTATGCTAGACGAATGGGCATTTTTGTCAGAAGCAGCATTTCGGCGTAATGGTCCCGTAGGAATCTTGGTATGAACCTCGACTTTGGGCGGAGGGATATGTAAGGGACCATTGAGTGTCGACGGAGGCTGCTGTGGGGTTTGAAGATGGGGACTGGGAGACAGACGGGCAGAGAGCGTGGAGTACTGACGAGACCGAGTTTGAAGGTTAAGGTCGACGGTGAGAGGTTGGTCAGAGGCCATCATGAGAATCTGGTAATCGGAGGAACCAAAAGGGGAAGGTTGAGTGGTTACCAGGGCATGAGGTGGTTGAGTGGTGACAAATCCTTGTTGAGGGAAAGGATCGGTAAACACAGCGGGTTGAGAAGTAGCCGTATTGGGAAGGAAAGTAGGAGAGGAATGCTGTCCCCGCACAGTGGCCTGAGACTCCCACATCTACCTCATCTGTGGTAATAGGGGACAGTCGTGGGTGTAATGACCATAAACACCGCAACACGAACAGGGCTTATTGGTAAGAAGAGGCCTGTCTAGCTTGGGCTGAGAGCCCTGTGGATGGTTGGCAGTGGTAGGGTCAATACTGGAAGGATTGGATCCACGATTACCAGAAGCGGATTGATTTCCTTTCCTCTTTCTTTGAGAAGGAAGAGGATTATTTTCCCCCTGCTGCGCAAATACTTTCCCGGGAGGGGGTAGTAAATGCGGTTGCGGGGGTGGAGAAGGAAAGGGAGTGGGAGGTCCAAATGCTGGAGGAGCTGGGACACCAGGTTGTAGGTATGGATACGGGGTAGGATGGGCAACATTGAGGTAAGCAGGAGGGTGGGAAAAAGGAGGAGGCATGTCATATCTTGGATACATGCTACCTGGAGGGGGGAACGTTCTGGAGGGGCTGGCCCCTCTTGGAGGGAAACCATAGCCCACAGGAGGTTGAGCAGAGGTATGCGACAGGGCTCCAATGATATCGTCGGCAGAGTGAGATGCCCCCAAGGCATTAGGACCACCGGGCTTGGGGAGGTTAGGAAGGACGGTATAAACATAACCAGATTGGGCGTAGATGAGGTCATATTTCAAGGCTATTTGGAGGGTGGCTTCTTTGGTTTGGGGAAAATGGGATGCGACATATTTTCCAATGGGAGGTAAGAGAGAGCGAAGGAACCAGTCCATGTAAACCCGATCTTCAAAGGGGGGAGCGCGACACAAGCTCCGTCTTCGTCACCATTCCTGGACATGAGTGGAAAGGTGGGTCGAAGAGGATTGATGAAAAGAAGTTAAGAGTTGAGTACTAGTGTCGTATCGGAGGGGGAGCTGGAAATAGGATAAAAGGGCTTGGGAAATGGTCGCAAAGGTGGTATGGGAAGAGGTGGCTTGATCAACATACCATTTAGAAGCTTCGCCGGTAAGCGTGCGTTGGAACAAACGAAGACGGATGGAGTCATCGGTGATGGAATTGGAGGAACACCACATGTGGAAAGATCGGATGGTTGGAGGGATCTTCACTAGCAAGGCCTTGAACTTGGGAATGTCGAAGGGAGCTTGGATGGCATAGCGAGCCAAGCGACATCGCGGCGGTGGGATCATTAATCGGTGGGACGAAGTCGGGGGGGTGAGGGCCGGCCATATAAGGAAGCAACGGGCGGTCGGTGGGTCCCGTGGTGGTTCCAACGGAAACCCGGACCCCGGCGGTGGGGGCGGGGGTTAAGGCTAGGTCACCGAACTAGACATGGTGAAGGTAGAGAGGAGAACCGGTAGGAGAGAACTTGAACAATCAGAGGAAGAGTCGGAGTGCGGACTCGGGGGAGGACTTACTCGATGACGACAGGAAGGAGGAAGTCGACCAATCGGAAATTGAGGGTGAAGGCCAAGAAGTCTCCGGGAGAGGCGCCTTGGGGGCGTAATGATGACGGGAAGAAGAAAAACCGACAAAGGCAGGGAGGGACAAAATCAAGTGAGGTCAAGGGCAGAGAGTTGCAGTGACAATTGATTTTAAAGTCTTTGCCAGGCAGTGTTAACCAGGCGCTTCTTCCCTTAGGGTCAGTGTGTGGCATGCGTTGATTTTAATTTTTTAAACCCAGACGTTTTGAGATTAAAAGAAAAAGTGTGCTGCGTAACTGAAAATAAATCTGCAGTAAATAAGACTGAAAGAACAGAAAATTAACAGCTAATCAATGCATCAATCTAACCCAAGAAGGTGGGTCTCTCAAAACTAGTCTATAAGAGGGAAAAAACTAAGCCAAGCACGCGAAAAGGAGGCCAATAGATCTAATGTTGGGAGGGACTGGGATCTAAAGGAGAAATCTGTTGAAAAGAGGTGCAGAGAACAGCAAAGAGGCAGAGGCAAGGTTGCTGTTAAAAAGGAGGAGATCAGCTAAAAATAGAAGGGACAAGGAGGCAGCCCGAGAAATGAACCCAAACAAAACTATATGAGGTGATTTGAAAGGGATAAGAGCAGATCTAAAGGGATCTGAAAATGAGGTATCAGATCTAAGAGAAATAAGGCTGAAACTCTGGAAATTCAAACTTCTGAAACAACAAAGACTCTCGCACAAAAAGTGGAGGGTACTAGAGCCCTAAGGGGCAAGATTCCCACTTATTTGAGTGAATCAAATTAGAAACAAGTCTAAACGGGCAGAGACAGAGGTTGGAAAACCCTGACAAAAGCTTCAGACAAACCCAGAAAAAGTGCTGGAAAATTTGCAGAAAAAGTGCAGGTCGCAGGTTCTAACCTGTTTTCAGTCCAGGTCGCAGGTTTGGGGCAGAAAAGTGTGTCCTCAGGCTTAGGTCTCACTTTTTGGGCCGATAAGTGTGACCTGCAGATCCGGCTCTCTCGGCGGCAGATTTCAGAAAAATTTGTCATCTCAGCTGTGGCTGATGTCTATCACCTGCGCAATAAGGCCAGAAACACACGGAAGTTAAAAATTTGACTGTTTGAGGGTTTTAGAGGTGGAAAGCACCATAAAAATAGGAAAAAAATAAAATGGAAGAGAAACCCTAGGGTCTGAAACAACTGGATATGCAGGAATATATGAAGCGATAGCGGTCACAAAAGAAAAATCGTGTGGAGTCACCAATTGTTAGTATGAATATTTCGTCGTAAAATATCACTTTAGCTATGCATAGCAAATAGCCCTAACATCGATTATGGTTACAAAATATCTTTAAGTTTGCTGCACAAATCCAGATCTAAGCACAAAAGACATTAAGCAAATAAAATACAATATGGCTCCATGGATCCAATAGACAAGACAAGAACAATGTATTTAAAAGAATTTTATATTATATTAAAGAATGGGGCACCTGAGAGGAAAACAAGAAAAGTGTTTTCCGGTTCTCCTCAATGGGATGAGTTCTTGAAAGTCCTCAGTGTTTCAGATCTAACATTCCTCTCTCTTGGTATTATGGAAAACCTAGAAAAACATAGAACTCAATGGGAGCTCACAAGGAAAAAATGAAAATATGTGACCTAGTATAGATCCATAGTGATCTAATGCAATGGAGGTGATTAATGAATGGGAAAAACCCTTCTATTTATAACAAAATATTGGGGCGGTCTAGAACTCGATGCATGAATAAAATATTGTTAAGCAAATTCTAGAATCACCCTTTCGAGAATATTTATTATGTTGTTTGTAGGGAAAAGGTCTTTTGACTTGTGTCAATTCCTTTATTTATAAACAATAAATAAATAAATGATTTATTTATTATTTTAGGGATATGGTGGGAATATAATTAAACAAATAATGATTTATTTAATTATTTAAAAATGATTTAGTCAAATTTAACTAGGAATATTATTTAAATAATGATTTGAATAACTTATTCCTAGGAAATAATTAAATAAATAATGATTTGTTTAATTAATTTCCTTGTTTTGGGTTAAATATGACCGGGAAATATAGAAAAATGTTGTTTTACATGGTGAAAACAATTTTACTTAGGGTAAAATTGGTCTTACATGGTGTACTTGGGTTCATCTAATGATAATGGGTTAGATGACCAAAAAAATGGTGTAATAGGGTTGTCTTAAGTGCGGTTTAGAGCAGATTGTCTTCTTGTTGGCGGGGATAAGGGTGTTCCTAGGACTGTGTTAAGGGTTGTACGTGGTAAGGAAAGGCAGATTGGGTGAGCTGTTAGGGAGCCGTAGTGGACTGTGGTAGGCCGCAGGCCTAGCCACTTAAAACAAGCCAGCGTGGAAACTTTAGGGGCTACCACATGCCCAGAACAGCAGCCCATGTGTAAAACACCTTGTCTTGCCTAGGCCGCAGCTAGAAGGAGGTTGTCCACTAGCTGGTTAGTGGATGGTGCAGCCTGCAAAATACCCTAACCAGAACAGTCAATTACAACAGTATACAAAATTCAGTGAGCCCTTGTTGAAAATTGGAATCTCGAACTTATTGAAGAAGTGTTGGCTATGGAGAATTCAAAGAACTTGGATTTTATATTTGGGTGGTTCCAAGTGTGATGTATTAAAGACAATTCAGTGTTTTCAAGAGAAAAGAAAGTCAAAAGTTTGCAAGGAAGATATGGTGTTTGCAATTTATGCAGCTGCAAATTGTTCCTTACTTCATTGTGCTGCAGCATCTGAATTTTCTCAGACTGTTCAATGTCTTTTAGCGCTCGGTGCTGAGGCAAAGGGAATGAAAGTTTCAGGAGGAGCTACTGCTTTATTTGTAGCTGCTGAATGTGGTTATGCAAATATATGTGAATTGCTACTCCAAGCTGGCGCAGATGTCCTCACCTCAGGTAGCAGCTCAGACAGTTATCATTAAAGAGGCTTGGATTTCAAACTCAGTTGAAGGCTCAAAATTGGACAAGAACAATGGTAGTATTGTGGTTTCAGAATAGTGTTGTGAGGCTCAAAAGTGCTCGGACCTGTGGTGATACTGATGACTTCAGACCTATATGATTTAACACCTGTTGAAGGCTTGGACCTGAAAATAGAAGAACAGTACTACTGCTAGGGACAGCCACCTGTAGGGTTGTCTTGTTTTGGGTTATTCTTCTACAACAGGACCGAGATGTTCCAAATAGGACAGTCGTTGGTCTTGAGGAGAATTATGGTCTCTTTGTATGGGTAAATTTGTCATTACAGATCTGATTTCAAGAACAGAAAGGTAGGCCGAATTTGTGGACTGACTTGCGGACAATGTAAAGCATAATCTCCCTCTTGGTAAAGCTGCACTTCAAACCTGAGGAAAGAATGTATTTTGAAGCTTATATGCAGTCACCTTGATGAACAAAAGGGGATTGTGAGTTGCTGAGATTTTTGGGACTATATACAGTGAATTTGAAAATGCAAACATCATTGTGAGAGAGCTGATATTTGGGCATATATACAATTACCTTGAAGCAACATATTCACTGCGAGAAGGCAGATTGATTAGGACTGATTAAGCAAGTACGTTTGATGACGCAAATCTCTTGTGAGCAGCTGGGTGGGCAGAGGAGTTTGGAGCAGCAATACTCTCTGTGAGATGTGGCAAAGGACCTGCATGGTACATCAAGGACGAGACCAAAGGGATGTAAGTGAAGTGCATCTTCAGCAAGTAAGTCATTTTATTTGTTCTTGTTGTATAGGAAGATATGGACGGTGACATATGGCAAAATATATATGATCTTGATCTGTGATATCTTCAGAGGCATATGGAAAAATATATATAACCATGAAGTTTGATATCTTCTGTTCTCTATGGCTATGATAAATATGATAGTGATGTGTATGATAATACTATGGCAACACTGTAATCAATGATATGACAATATATGATACCTGTCAAGATGTATTACAGATATATGGCAGTATATGGCTATGATTCTTGAATGGCCTTGACAGTGGGTGAGTAAGATTCAGGCCCATGATTACAAAGCCCTTTCCGAGTTGGTGTCTGGGATGCCCAATCATGAGGGCATTTGTCAGGGTTGTGACAAGGAAATCATAGGGGACTTTTCCTCATTCCTCAAGTGTCACAAAGACATCTGATACATTCTAACTTATCTGATACGCTGCCTTGGGAGGATGTTCTTATAGATGTCTTCTCTCACAAGAGGACCTGGCATTAAGAGGGAGACCACAACCGTGTATGCTCTTGAGCAAATGACGTTTTTGGAAGAAAGAAGAGAAGACCCTCATGGCTTAGGAGTACTCTCAAGGATGCCGAGAGTCATATGGCCCCAAGGGGGACATTCCGTGAAAGCAAGAAGCCGAATAGATACCAAGGGTATCTAGCAGCCATGAGTAAAATGGTACAATCTGAGCCTGGGTCATTTGAAGAAGCCGTAAAGCATCAAGTCTGGAAGGATGCTATACACAGAGTACGAGTCCATTATGAAGGATGATGTCTAGGATATGGTCCCGAGACTGGAGGACAAAGTTGTTGTCACCTCGAAATGGCTCTATAAGATCAAGCATGGATCTTATGGGAGCGTTGAAAAGTACAAGGCAAGATTTGTTGCCCGAGGCTTCTCTCTAAAGGAAGGCATAGACTATGATGATATACTTGCACCTGTGGTCCGATATACCACCATCCGATCTATTATTTCCCTTGCTGCTACGCAAGGATGGAGTCTACATCAGATGGATGTAAAGACCATTTTTTTTTCTGCATGGTTCGATATAGGAAGAGGTGCATGAGGAGCAACCTCTGGGGTTCGAAGTCCATGATAGAGACACTCATGCATGCAGGTTGAAGAAATACCTCTAAGGGTTGAAGCAAGCCCCCAGGGCTTGGTACGAGAGGATAGATAGCTACTTGATGAAGTTGGGCTTCACTCGAAGTAATGATGATCCAAACCTTTTTCTTCAAGGTTGATATAGAACAGCCTCTCATTCTGGTTCTCTATGTGGACGATCTCTTCCTGACAGGTGTTGACCCTCTCATTCATCAGTGTAAGAGGGAACTCGCTTTCAAGTTCGAGATGAAGGACCTAGGACTGATGCATTACTTCCTAGGCTTCAAGGTCAAGCAGAGACCTGGCAAGATTTTCCTCTCAAGGAAAATATATTGTGAAGCTGCTGGAAAGATTTGGAATGGTGGACTGTAACTCCTTGTCGACACCAATGGAGCTCAACTTTAAGAAGTTGAGTGGAAGCGCTTTTGGGCCCGTGCTAGCAAATCCTACCAAGTATCGTCAACTCGTAGGGGCCCTGATGTTCTTAAGGAACATCCGTTCGAACGTATGTTGTGCAGTGAGCACTTTGAGTCAACACAGTTGATCCTCATAACATTCACTAGGTTGGTGCAAAGAAACTCTTGAGATATCTTTGGGGCATGATAGACCATGGGCTGAGATACACTGCCGGGAGTTTGAGACTCCGTGTATATGTTGATGCCGATTGGGTAGGCAGTGTGGTGGATCGCAAGAGCACATCTGGATGCTGCTTCACACTTGGGTCTGCTTCGAGCAGCTAGCAGAAGTCAATAGCTTTGAGCACCACAGACGTTGAATACATTGCAGCGTGTATGGCCTGTTGTGAAGCCACTTGGTTGCGAAAGCTCTTTAGTGAGTTGTTCGAGCATGTGCTAGATGCCACCGTTATCCTTTGTGATAACCAGAGGGGGATTCGTTTGTCAGAGAATCCCGTGTTCCACGATCGATCCAAGCATGTTGATGTCTGGTACCATTTTATCTGGGATATGGTATAGCGAGGCACCGTAAGGCTCGATCATATAGGAACTAAAGAGCAGGTCGCGAATATTCTCATGGGGCCCTTGGGGAAGGTCATGTTCGTAACCTTCTGTGAGAATCTTGGAATTGTGGAACGACCCTATTTGGAGGGTCCTGTTGGACGATGAGCTCTGGGAGCTCCAAGGGGGCTTCGGGGATAGCTTCTTGGAGCTATAAGCAACCATAGGGCTAGGCTTGTCGAACCTTGTTGGTGTGCTTCTGCCCCACCGTGATGATATTGAGTTGGTTTACCTCTCTCTGATCTGTGCCCCGTATGCATCCTACCCATGGAGTTTCGGACTCATGGGAAGTACTTCCCATTTGGCCAATGAGGTGGGAAATGTGAATAGAGACCATAGCAAGACCGATGGATGCATCGGATATTGTTGTAATCTCTATGTCTAGGATGGCATGTGTCCGACCACTTGATCTGGGATCAAGTCTAGTGAGGTTTCAAACCTCCAACTGATGGGTCAGTTAAACCAACTTCGGGTTGGTATGTGACTCCTTTGAGTCCTATAGAGGTTTCAGACCTCTGAGCTGACTTTGGGTTAGCTGGGAGTGATGTCCTTGTTACTCACCTTTTTTTTTGAAATAAATAAGCCAGCAAAGCAAGTTACGACGAGATGACGCATGATGTTTGGATGGCACTGGTGGATGGAGTTCTCCCTAGTTGAGAGGGAGTGTTAATTTTCGGCAACTAGGTCCAAACTCCATGTTGTGATGCTCAGATGACGATGCCAATATTTTTATTGGATTCCTCTTTCGGAGAGGTGCAAGATCGATCTAAAGATCATCTTGATCGGATGAGCAGAACATGTATTTTGAATTTATTCCACATGTGCAAGGTCGGCCTGATTTATCCCACATGCATAAGAGATGTGTCACACACCCCCACAGATGCCTATATATTGGAGAGACTTGGAGTTCATTTTACAAACACATCTTTGTGGAGGTATTCTCTTCTTTCTTAGATGGTGTTGGAGAAACGTTCTCGATTCTGCGTTTAGGGCTTCTTAGTGCAGCATCTTGGTGGAGCATTCTTGATGAGACGTCTTGGGGTTGTGTGACACATGTGGGAGGCTGACCTTATGAAGACTTTGTTGGTTGTAGCATCCTGCTGATCATCGTAATGCCACCATTCTTTATCTTTGTTTTGGCTTTTCTTCCATCGGTCTATTGGTATGTTCTATCTGCATCTTACTTTCATTAAGCCCTAGAAGTTTAAAGTATATTTGCATCTAGCATAGAATATCTTCAGAATTTAACAATGATTCTAAAGAAGATCGTGATAGTCAAATAAATGAAGAATCTATGAATGACTCTTGGGTTGTCGATTGAGCAATTGGGTATGACTATAACAATGAAGACCCCATAGTCTCTCAAATCCATGAGAATGAACTCATGAAGGAAGAAGATACTCCTCCCCTTTGGAACAACAATGCTCGCCCTTACAAACCCCTCCCTAGTGATTGGAAGGGTCTCTTTTTAATGTTCCAAGATGATTCAATCAAAGAAGAGCCTTCCAAAATTATGGGAAATTCTGATGACTCTAATATGAAGAAAACTGAAGAATCTTCATTAATCCATGCCACCGATACGGGGTCTTTCTTCATGTTTCAGCATTCCTCCCGTTATGGCCCTACCCCTGAGATGGATGTTTGTGACAAGGTTTGTCCCCCTAGTTTTGATGAAGAGCTAGTTTCCCTTATGAGAAAACAAGAATCGTGATTTTTCCCCAAAAACAATGATGAGTCCACTTCCTGTTTTCCCAATGACCAAAATAGTATCATCCTAAATATGTATGAGTCATTTAACCTTATTACCCTAAGTATGATAGGCCCGAGATAGTTCTTCATCGAAGATTCATATACTTGGTCATTGACATGTCCATCTCCTGGTTGGAGGATCAAATCAAATCCTCTCAATTGATGTCTATTCCTTCTTCCAGTTTTCCTTTCTATGACATGTAGGTTTCTTGTTTTCCCACCTCCCACCCTTGCGACACCTCATATCATCATTACCGCTTGTATTCAAGTTCATTGCAAAAATAATCATGGAAGCAAGCGTTATTATATTGATCAATTGACATGTTGGTTGCATTGGGTTTATGATTATACCTAGTACTTGACATTGTATGTTATGCATGTTAGAGTAGGATGCATTGCATGATGATCTTTGCATTAGAACTAACCACATATGATATTTCTCATAATAGATTAGATGCATTTGGATTAAAATTTGCATATTGTATTACTTGTTGGTTTTATGTGCTGGCATTAAGCATGGGTGATCATAAGACACCGTGAAAAACATGTTGCCCAATGACTTTGATCTTTGACATGTGCATATAACAGGTTTACGGTGACCAAGAGATTGTTGGAGTTCTCATGACCTCCCGTTAAGTAGCTTTGCCCACTTGTTCGAGAGATCATGACCCAATTGGAGCCAGATGTTACTGTTGAGATTTTGGGTAGCATCAGATGTGCTCTAGCTCTAAAACTTTGTGGAGGGGCTAGAACACATGAGATCTCCAAGACTGAGAAATCATATGGAGAAATTCCACCTGGTGTAAATGTTATTCAAATAATTAATTTTTTTAATGGTGACCCTAAGTCTAACTTAGGGAAATTAAAAAATTAAAGTGAATTAATTTAAACATGTAGGTGAGAATGTTCTAAGTGACGTGGTTCAAGTCTTTTCTAATCTTAGCCATTGATTAGAGATTAGATCAAGACCATTAATTTCTCAACGAGAAAAGTATTAAAGTAAGGCTTGGGGTCAGTTGGAGAAAACACACAGGGCGGTAGCACTTGAGCTAAGTCGAGATTCTGGGGCGCGGTATGCTGAGAATTTTCGAGTGAGCTTGCAGTGCTTGAGAGGGGCAAATCAACAAGGGATTATTCTAATCCGAGGTCGAGAATACTAAGGCAGAGAGGTAGATCCGTACCAGGCATCGCAAAGACCGGCAAGAGGGACGCAACCTAGCCAGGCTCATGTAGAGGCAGCGCAAAGGCAGCGTAGAAGCTGACGCAGGGCCTTCAGGGTGATGCAGAGGCAGCGCTGAGCCCAGAGGGGTGATGCGGGAGCAGCCTGTGTTGTGCAGTGGCTACGTTGGGCAAGAGAAGCTGACGCAGAGGCTGGAGGAGAAGCGTTGAGGTTCCAATGGGCCAGAAAGGGCTCATATTCAGTATTTTCAGAGTGCTTCCTCGGCTGAATCAGCCATATTTTCTATCTCCAAGTAATAGTTACATCTGTCGTGAATTCTCTATTGGGCAAACCATTACTGGTGCCCTTTATTGTATTCAGATATTCTTCTTAATAAACAAACCCTCTGAGAGTTGTTGCACCAGTTTTCCACATTGGGTTTTTCCGAGGATATTGTCCAAAAAATATTGTGTCCTTTGTCATGTGTGCGTTATGCTTCAGTAAATGATATGTATGTATGCGTAGGCTCCAGTTGTGTTTGCTTTGATATTTAACTGAAGTTTTCAGAAAATAACTTGTTGATTAAATGAAACAAGTAGGAGAAGTTAATCAAGATACTGCAGTAGGGTTTCTATATTCAGAAATTTTCACATGGTATCAAAGCGATTGCAAATCAAGTTGAAGCCATCAGCATAGGGCTGAAGACTTTTTTTACTACAGGAGGGCAGCTGAAGCTACACAGATTCATAAAGAGGCAGCGCAGCACAAGAGGGACAGCGCAGAGGCCCTGCAGGGATGACGCAGAGGTTCACGCAAGCCCAAGAGGGTGATGCAGTTCTAGAGGGAGTGATGTTGTGCCGATTACCGTAGCTGGAAGTGCAGTTTTCTGATCTTCGAAGTTGTTGGTGGGGCATTGTTTCTATCGGTGCAAAATAGTGCCTAGCAGGGTTGACAAAGTAAGGGGAAACAATTCCTCAGCAGATTTTCTAGCCAAGAAATCTGAGATTTGATCAAGTGGAGTGATCGTAGAGGGATGATTCGACATAATTGGTGAAGGATTTCCGGGAGGGAAATCATTTGTCAGAGGGAGCATATTCTCTAGAGGGTTTCTATAACCAAGAAACCCAGATCCGGTCTTTTGCTGAGTGTAGCAACAGTAGAAGGGAGAAGAGCACTTGCTTCGACAGTTTGAGCAGAGATGGCCCCGTATGGACTGAGAGATCAGGATAGGTTAGACAGTGTGTCTAACCTTGCCATCTGGAAAGCCATAATCATGACAATCCTTGATGAATATGGAATCAAAGACCATGCTGAGAACGTCCTGGCTATGCCGACCGATGTTGATGCTCTAAAGAATTTTAATGAAAATCAGGCATGAGCTAAACGCTTGATCATGGATGGAGTGAAAGATCACGTGGTTCCGCATATTATCGAGAAGAAGACGACAAACGAGGTGTGGATGGTATTAACCACGTTGTATCAAGGTAGCTTCGTCTAGAGGAAGATGCTTCTGGAGAATCAGATGCAGTTGTTCCAGATGCACAAGGGAGATGAGATCGATCCTTTCATATTTAGATTACAGACTATCCGAGACCAACAGATTGCCATGGGGGCAACTCCCGATGATGGACTCATGGTAAGGATTGCCCTAAATGCAGTCACCGATGATTGGGAGACCTTTGTCCAAAGTATCTTGGGCAGAGCACAACTTCCAAATTGTGGGGACATGTGGGCAATCCTTCGACAAGAGGAGATCAAGAGAATAACCAAGAGGGAATTCAACAGCAAAGGAGTCAAGATTAAGAAAGAGGAGGAGGAAGATGCAGCCATAGCATCTAAGAGATAGAGGCAGCAAAGGAAGAAGAAGAAGGACCTATCCAAGGTCCAGTGCTTCAGGTCTGGCGAATTGGGACACTTCACCAATACTTGTCTAAGAAGAAGGGCAAGGAAAATTCAGATTCAGGAAAATTCAGATTCCAAGGCAGCAGCAGCGAAAGGGGATGACAGCAACGATGATGATGTGGCCATGATTGCTCATGTACCTCGAGAGAAGAGGTGGGGCGACATAGAGCTGTAGAGTGAGCTACAGATGGTGACGGCATGATCCTTGAGGTGCCCAAACTCTTGGATCACATACGAGCTGCGGGAGTCGTTAAAGACAGTAGCGTGATGACTGAAGCCAGTGGATGCAGAGGATCATGGAGAGGCACAGGTCAGTGCTAGAACACTAAAGATTGGAGCAGCGCAGTGCAGTGGCAGCAGCAGTGTGGAAGCAACACCGCAAAGGCTGATGGGACTTCAGCAGTGTTTACAGAGTGCAGAGCAGTAGCAACGCAGAGGCTCAAGAGAGACAGCGCAGAGCAGCAGCAGAGGGTGCCTCAGTGATGAGATGCAGCAAGACTGACTTGTCTATCAGTTGTTGGGTGATTGTCCTTTAATTGCTTACTTCTCAACAACTGAGTTGCAGTGAAGCAATTAACAGTGGCAGTGTTATAGGCAGCATGATGCAACAATTTGAGAGGGAGTTGCAGTACAAATGTGGCAATGACTGTGGCAGAGTCATGGGCAGCAATACAAAAAGCATCAACGCAGTGGATGGAAGGGCAGCAAGCCAAGCATCAGCAATGCGGGGGACCGATGCCAGAGATCAGAGTAATGCTTCTGGAGTAAAGTGTTGCTAGAGCACATTCCTCGCTAAGAGGGAGTGTTGAGATTTTGGGTAACATCGGATGTGCTCTTGCTCCGAAACTTTGTGGAGGGGCTAAAACACATGAGATCTCCAAGACCCAGAAATCGTTTGGAGAAATTCCACCCAGTGTAAAAGCTATTCAAATAAGTAAATTTTTTAATGGTGACCCTAAGTCTAACTTATGGAAATTAAAAACTTAAAGTGAATTAATTTAAACACGTGGATGAGAATGTTCTAAGTGACATGGATCAAGTATTTTCTAATCTTAGCCGTTGATTAGATATTAGTTCACGTTCGTTCATTTCTCAACAAGAAAAGTATTAAAGGAAGTCATGGGGTCAGTTGGAGAAAACACACAGCGGGGTAGCACTTGAGCTAAGTCAAAATTTTGGGGTGCGGTTTGCCTAGAATTTTCGAGTGAGCTTGCAATGCTTGAGAGGGGCAGATCGGCAAGAGATTATTCTAATCCGAGGCCGAGAATACTAAGGCAGAGAGGGAGATCCGTACCAGGCAACGCAGAGACCAGCAGGAGGGACACAGCCCAGCAAGGCTCACGCACAGGCAGTGCAGAGGCTAACGCAGGGCCTTCAGGTTGACGCAGAAGCAGCATTGGGCCCAGAGGGATGACACAGGAGCAGCCTATGTTGCACAGTGGCTACGTTGGGCAGAAACTGACGCAAAGGCTGGAGGAGCAGCGTTGGGGTTCAAGTGGGCTAGAAAGGGCTCGTATTCAATATTTTCAGAGGAGTGCATCCTCGGCTGAATCAGCCATATTTTGTCTCTGAGTGATAGGTACATCTATGGTGAATTCTCCGCTGGGAAAACCATTACTGGTGGCCATGATTGTTTTCAGATATTCTGCTTAATAAACAAACCCTCTAAGAGCTGCTGCACCAGTTTTCTCGCATTGGGTTTTTCCGAGGACATTGTCCAAAAAATACTGTGTCCTTTGTCATGTGTGTGTTATGCTTTGTATGTATGTGTAGGCTGCAATTGTGTTTGCTTTGATATTTTACTGAAGATTTCATAAAATAACTTGTTAATTAAATCAAACAAGTAGGAGAAGTAAATCAAGATAATGCAGTAGGTTTTCTATATTCAGAAATTTTCACAGTACCCACCACTTCATGGGTGATATCCCTAGGAGAAATTTTTCTCCATCATAGACCTCAGCCGACAACCAGCAGCCCCTTGCAGCCTCCTTCTAGCTCGTTGTGCCATTTCTCCGCCACCCGAGCCAGCCATGTGGTCCCTCACCCATCTGTATTGATCATATGTTTTCAGGTGGGCCTCCCGAATTTAAAGGTATTCCTTGTCCTTTGGTAATTGAGTATTGGGTTTACTTATCATGGATACTTCTGGGCATGGATTGATGGGGGATTTGGCGGAAAGAGTGGGATTAGTCTGTGCTCCTATCCCCTTGATCTCTTTTGAGTGTTACCCTTGCATCTTAGTCCCGTGGGATCTCCTTTATTGACCATTTGGTTCTTGGGTGGTACTACTTGGGAAACCCCAACTTTGTGTGCGCGGTCCCACTCCTTTATTCGCATATGTTGCTCCCCTTCTACTCATTATACCCCCGTTCATCATTTCTCCCACTTGGGTCCACATAGCCCCCATGGGTCCACATAGGGTCAGCCTACCTATCCCCTTGCCCCCACCTTGGGTCAGGCCTGGAATGATACCCCGGAGGTTGAAGCAGCAAAGAGAAAAATAAAAAGCATAATTGGCCACACTTAACAGGAAATTGTACCACAAAATGAAGAAGATGGCCGGGAAAATAACCAGTGTTGCGAACATCTCGATAACATCCCGATTTTATTTCGAAATCACGATTTTTTTGCCTGACCGATTTTTGCCAATTTTTAAAGATATTTTTATGGTATCTTAATTTTGCCGATGTTTACCGAATTTTACCGATATTTTCTCGATTTTTACAATTTTTTAGTTTTCCAAACCCTTGTTGATTTTATCCCGATGCTGATGTTCGCAACATAGAGAAAAATAATTAGCATGTGGGAAAAATCCAATACATGAGCTCTGCCCCACACCTGTAATGTTCCTTTTTCTGGTATTCCTTCTGACATGTTTAGGATGGACTTTCAGAGTTGGGGGCAGACAGTTCTCAAGTGCAGGTTGGCATCATCGGTGGGCCTTGGGGGCTTTTGGAGGGGTTTTGAGGAGTTCTTATGAGGTCTGATGGCATTCGCTTGGTATATTACACCATCCGCACAGTTTGTCTTTCGTTTCGTTGCATTCGGACAACTTTCAGAAAATTGAGTTATTAATGGGCCTAACTCAATTAATTACGCCTAAGGTGGCATTTCGGGAGGAATTCTTGGCAAAACACCTTAGTGTAATAACTTGTTGGAAACGGAACGAGAAGATCTACAAGATGGGATGGCTAGGAGTGATTTTCAGTGACCAGAAGAGGCATGGGGGCCAATTGACCATTTTCCCACATTAAAAAGAATATTTTAATTAAGGGAAATGTGCTCAATGATTAAAATAATATTAAAATAGGAGCTTTTAGAGGAGTCCATCAGATCTATAAAATGAGGAGGAAGGGCCATTAGAGAACATCTTGGATTTGATCATTGTCTTGTGTGAGAGCTTTGAGAACTTGGTTCTCTACTTCAGCAGTAGCCCCAAGACGGAAACCCTCGGGTGATTCAGAGAAATTGGGCGAGCACCCATCTCCCCTTGGTTAATTCATCCAAAATTCATAGGAGAGCTTAGCAGTGGCATTTCAGTTTTGGTGGAGGGCCCGTGCAGCATTGCAGCTGATCCTTGAGGCCAGTTCTATCTCAGCTATCTCAGTTATTTTATGGTTTCAGAATGTAAATCCCAGTTGATATATATTATAATAAAGTTGAAATTGTTTTGGCATACTATATGTTTTTATTGCATGTATTCTCTTGTTTAATTTTATATGACAATCTTGTGTAAATTGAATGGTAATTTTATGGAGAGATTCTAGTTGAATTAGTTTTGTGTGAAAATATGTAAAATATTCCGAAAGGGATATTACAATACCCATGGCCATCACCCTGGTTCCATAGGCCCTAGATGAGCCTCCTTTATCATTCAAAAACCCATGATTGCCCCAACCCCTGGAGGGAAATGAACTGCCCTACCTTAAAGGGGTAATCACTGCTATATTCGACACATCATGCTCTTATCCTTGAGCCTCGAGCAGTTAATTAAAGAAAATTCATAAAAGGCAAAAGGCATATAAAGAAGGGTGGAAAAATCAAGGCCGAGACACCTCATGTACCACGATTGCTCCCTCCTACACATTATATACCCTAGTGTGGGCTTCCCCTTATCTGATTTTCTCTATGCCCCGATATGTGGCCTAGGATTGCCCCTCTCATTCCCTACTCCGTTTCACTTATTTATCACTTACCACCCCCATTCAAAGGATGTACCTTGGACCTACTATTTCCATGTTTGAACACTATTCTTGAGTATTCTCATGCACGTAGAAGGCAGTGTAAGTGTGCCGATCTTATTTGGTTTCATACACAGAGTTTATTTCATTACAAAACAGCATATACAAACCTTAGGGACACCCCCTGTAATGTAACAGGAAAAGCAATGACAGAGTTAGATTGCCTATAATCATTATGCGGATCTGTTCATTCTTCTTAGTGCAGATTTGTGTGATAACAATAGAAAATTAAAATCCTTCATTGGCAAGAATGTCTCTACTTTCAGACCTACATCAATAAAACATCCATACCACATGTAAATTCAGGACTCTCGATGAATGTACATCCAAACCACACCTTATCCCTTTCTGTTCCTCGACAATTATTGTAGTAAAAAACAAGGTGCATCTTAAATCAATAGGGGGCAATGCAAGCTGCCTTTTGCTGGGAGCATCCTTAATGGAAAGAATCAGCATGGTTGGCTTCGCTATTTGCAACCATGAAGGCAACAAAAAGATTGTCTTCATCATTTAGAATGCAAATAGAATATGAGGCGTTACAAAAAGTATCTAGAAAAAAAATCTCACCGCCAACTACAATTATTCTTAACCAGGAAACTATTTGCTAGTAAGTCTCTGGGAAAATAACGACCAAGATCTTGGGGATCATCTAACATGCATATCCAATGTTGAATGGACGAACCGTATGAAAGTATATTTAGTCATGTGTGTCCAATCATATATAAACCTAAGACCTTGGTATTTCTTCCTTCTATCTGAGAAAAGTAAATGAATAAGAGTGACGTCCTTTCCAAATTCAAACAGCCTATATATCCCGGTGCTTCCACAACAGAATGGAGCTGCTAGACTGTTAGATAGTTATGCATACACACTCGGTTGTGTTTACAAAATGTAATTTATATTAAAATATTAATGAAAATTTACTATTTTTTCCTGTGGAAAACAAAAACAAAAAAAAACAAAACAAACAAACAAACAGAATATTGTAGCTGCTAAAACCCCAGGTTCATGCCAATGGAAAGCATCAGTACACAACAGGATAGCTTTCACGGCTTGATGCAAAAGGGAGTGAATTAAAATTCAGCTGAGGGAAGAGTTATGAATGCAGAAATAGGAAGGAAATTGATGGAACGACGTGTAATTATTAATTTTATTGAACAAAACTAATAATTTTTATGTATTAGAATTTTAATGAAACTAAACAAAACGGAGCAGTGATTTCCCCTTTTGTCAATTAGACGATAGCAAACATAATAACAATAGAGAGATGACAGATCGACAAACACATATACGCATAAGGTAGATAGAATTGTGAGAGCGGAAAAAAAAAATTGAAAATTTCTAACAAAAGCTAAGTAAGCTATAAAAATTATATATGCGTTTCCACCGTAAAGAAACAATTTTCCAGAGATGATAAAAATCCATACAGCGACCGTAAGCCCTCGGAAGACGTCCAGCGAAGCGAGGCGCCGCTTTCCTTGTCCATTTTTTGTCTGATTTTCAGGGCCACGTTGCTTCCCATTGCAATGGCGTTTCACAAGCTCAACCTCATTGTCCCTGTTAATGTTGCCGTATATTTCTTCGATCACACTGTCCTTCTTCCGACAATCTGCAATCGCCTTCTCTTCGTCCCTTAACAGCTCATAACTCACTCTGGACGCCCACGCCGCCTTCAATCTCCCACTCACATGGGAGACCACGGATTTCAAATACATTATTAAATTAGAGAATGAGGCTTGCATTCCACTTCAATTCAACAATGTAAACCCTGAAGAAGCTTCAGACTCTGCGTCTGCCCCGACTAATGGAAGAAATGAAACAGCTTCTCCGCCAATAGCAGTGTGAGAGCAGATCGGATCACGGACCACACAAAGGTCGATGATCCGACACCTGCTACTGCGGAGATTCGAACCCGGGTTGAACAAAGGATGGCTTGGGTTTCTTCTTCCCACTTCCGATCCTATCCAACCAAGATAGACTGAATGCAACGACAGCCTTTTAAAATAGTGTGAGCACAAAAGATCATAAATAGAATTTTGTACATTACATTAATGAAGTTCTCGGGAACAGGAACAGGATTCTTATTCCTCCTCCTCCTCCTGCCATTACCCACATGCATGCATGTCATTTTCTGTTCTTGCGTCTCCTCGGTCACATTACTTTTTCCACGTGGATGATTTCTAGCGGTTCCTAAAATTGTTTTTTCCCATTTAAATGAAAAGTCAGTTGCTGTTGCCGAAGAAAGTAAATTAAAATAAATGAGGCCTCTAAAATTGTTTTTTCCCCAAAGTCAGTGAGTGAGTCAGTTGCTGTTGCCGAAGAAAATAAATTAAAATAAATGGTGGAGTCACCAACCAGCAACACTGCCTTATCATTTGAGTGAAAGCAACGTTACTGCAAATCGTACGAATCAGGATGACGCAACTTCAAACCCCACTTTCTTCTACGGTTATAACCTAGGACCGTTTTTAGTCCACGAGGAACGCAGGCGTTCAGGAATGGACGGGTACCTCTCACACCCACCGAGGTAGATCCTTCATCAAAATATTTTAAACTTGAAATTCTTCAGGTAATTTAATTGACAAATATGTCCAACATGCAAGTAAATCCCGTCATCGTAATATTTTAAATTTAACAACAATTTTTTTTGCAACTGTCAAATTTGGTGAGTTTAAACTGACTTCTAATTCTAACGCTTTGAGGGACTGTGTCTAATTCACGCCTGACGGATATGCTTACCTTGCGTATTTATTTGCCTATGGAATGTCCACCTCGTAGATATGATATTTTATTTCAAGTTTGTAATTGAAGATAAAACAGGTGGACCAACCAAACACCGATAGCGCTGGTTTGTAATGCATCTTGTGCGTTGCCTTTTTATAAGATTATTTTATTTTCATATTTTGCGGTTGTTCTTTCCCGTTAAGATCTCACGCAAATTGATCAGAAATTTGTTTTATATGACATTCCTTCAAAATTGAAGATATGTTTTCTTTATTTAGGGTACATAGAAGAAGGACGGCGAAGTACAAACATGGCTATTAAATTGAGTGTTAATGAAACAACAATAAACATGGCCATGTTAATGAAACAACAATTTTTTTTAAATAATGTATATTTTTTATTAAAATTAAAAAATTAATAAAATAAATGATTATTAAAATTTATTTATAAGATTATAATGGCCTAAACAACCCCACACACACACATATATATATATTTTATCTTACAATAATAGAAGATTAAAATAGGGTAATATCAAATCATAATAACTTTTGCTATTAATCATTAATATCACATTTTATCTTTAAATAAATAAACTTGTATTAACTATAATATTTATTTCTATTTTTTAAATATATAAATAAAATCTCCTTATTAACTTTTTTATTTTTTTTGTAACCTTGGTAGTTCCTTCTTCTTCTTCTTTTTTTTTTTTAAACTCCATTTTCATCAACATGTCCAGATACATCACCCTGATCGGGGAAGGGAATTGACCCTGTGATGAGTGCTATAACAGCCCACCTCATGACCGTTTAACCAAGACCCCACAGACCTCCTTATTAACTTTTTATTTTTAAAACGAAATAATAATAATAATAATAAAATTATAAATAAATAATAAATATTAACAATTAAGGTGTAATCTAACTTATAGACTAAATGACTTTATTCATGATATTTTTCTGGTAAATTTTAATAGAAATTCTAGTGTCCCTAAAGCTTTTCACCATGTTGAATCCATTTATACATTCAAAAATGCATTTTAAACATCAAAAAATCACATTCTTTCTTGAAATTGTTTATATCCCAAAGTTTTAGACAATATAGAAAATAGTTTGAAATTTAGATGTAATTTGAATATATGATGGACGATTTAAAACAAAGTACTTTTTATTTTCCACCATCTTACTGTTGTAAGGATAAGGATGACAAACTCTTTTATCCCAAAGAATTCGAGGAATTGATGAAGACTCACTTTCATCATTAAAATCATGAGCATTTGTTTTTGTTTTTATTTTAACATGTTTCTTTTTTATTCACACTAATAAAAGTAAATAATACTTTTTTGTTTTCAAAATTTAGATTTTCACATTTTTATTATATTGTGGAAGGCATAGTATATTATAATCAGTTTGAGTCAAAATGCTTTGAATCTTAATTAATTTGCAAATTTTTAGAAACTATTTCCAAAGTTTATTAAATTTTTGGTAAAATTAAATATTAAGCTTATATTTTTAGAAATTGAAAATTATTTTTTGAATTTTTAAAAATTGAATTTCTAATTTTTTATTGGTGGATGATTAATTTTATGAGAATTAAAAATTGTTTAAAAAAAAAAACTTCTAAGTGCCCTCTTAAATTAATTATCAATTTTTTTTTCCAAATTTAGAGTTTCCATAATTAATATTTTATTTTCCAAAAAAAATAATTGCCATTATGTTTGAGAGTTTTTACAAACCATGGAAACTAGCGAAGTTTACACTAATTTTTCTCTTGATGATTTTCTTCATATTTTTCCCTTGGTGATTTTTACTATTAAATGGATTCATTCATTTTCCTCAATAAAATTTACTTATATTATATATTTTCACAATTCAATTTTAAATCATGATGCAATATAAAAAATAAAATTTAAATCGGCACTACAATAAATAAATAAGAGAAATAAAAAATAATTTTTAAGAATCTTTTGCACTCACACTTAAGCCTTTGTGCAACTAAAATTTTTATTTTAATATGCTAGACATTGTAATTTTTTATATTAGATATTTTAGTACATATGAATTTTTTGCCACAGGAGTAAGAAGACATGACATACTTCATATCAATTTGATTTTAGAACGAGTATAAATTTAAAGTTAAATAAATAGTTTGTTATAGTAATTAATGTTTTTTTAATATTTATTTTATTTATGTCATATATATATATATATATATAAAGATACTAGACATTGTAATTTATCCTCATTATTTCATCCCATAAGTTAAAGATAGAATAAAATGTGCACCAACACATTTCAATGAAGTCTTAACTTTTATAAGAAACTATGATGTTGGAACTAATGTTTCATCCAAAATTATCTATGCACCTATCTTTATTTGGTTGGCTCCAAGGTTATCAAGTCCATTAATTAATTATGTTATTCAAATGTGTTTCATTATTAAATTTATGAATTTGTGGCCCTTGATTTTTCCTCTGCTCTACGTGCGCGAGGAGATCAGCTATCCTGCGCAGCAAGGTTGCGCTCTTGCGGCGGCCTGCCTAGGGCTTCGCCCTCATGGAGGCGCAGGGCTTGCCCAAGGAGTCTCCTCCGCCCCTCCTACATCTACCGCCGTGGACTCCTTCAACCTGCTCCTGGTTGGTTTGCCCCAGAAGAAAAAGAATGAAGCAGCCAAATTCGTGAAGAAACTAGATGATATACTGGAAATTTCTCTGCCCCCAGAGACCCCCATTCAAGTAGTTGTGTCTTTGGTTGATCGGGCTCTCGTGGGCCAATTCACTGGGCTCTGGCCTTCTCCAAAATCTACTGAGAACTGGGTTAACAAGAACTGGGCTCCCCTGATCACGCATAGCGTTACCTCTTACTTCCTTGGGCGAGGGTTCTTCCTCTTTGAATTCTCTTCAAAAGATGACAAGGATCTGATTTTCCAGAATGGGCCCTATTTCATGGGCCCTCAGGGCCTGTATCTTAATAAATGGACGCATGATTTCGATCCCGCCATCGATGTTCCCACGACGGTCCCGGTGTAGGTTCAGCTCCCTAACCTCCCAGTTCACTGTTGGAATTGGGATTCCTTGAAGCACATCGGCAACGCCCTTGGGAAATTCATAGATCGGGCAAACAACAAAGATCAATATGATTGTGCCAGGATCTGCATAGAAGTAGATCTAGAGGTGGGTCTCCCTGAGGCCATCAAAATCAATGTTGGCAGCTGGTCTCATGCGTAGAAACTTGATTACGAACAACTACCCTTCAAATGCCGGAAATGTCACGTCTATGGCCACTTTGCTAGAGGATGCCCGACCAATGCTGAGACAGAGAGAGGGAATGAGGAGGGCTGGAACCAAGTCAAGTGCTCAAAGACTTCTCACAAAGCTCAAAAGCCTGGAGGCCCCAATGGAAAAGGCCCTCTTCAGGCCACCAACCAGAAGCCCCCTCCCAAAAGGGGACAAGAAAACAAATTTGACCCTCTAATCCAACAAATAGAGGAGTCTCAGGAGGTCGAGATCCAAAAATCAGTCTCTCCAAACAAAGGCACTCCCTCCTCTTCTCTCAAGGGAGCAAGCGCTGCTGAAAGCTCCAAATGCAACCCCTTAGAAGTCGAAGAAGAAGATCAAGAATCGGAAGATTCAGAGGAGGAAGGAGAAATAGGAGAGTCTCAAGCCTCGGTAAGGAGATCCACAAGAGGCCGCAAGACCGATAGGGAAAAAAGAGAGCAGGAAACATACAAAGAAGAGCTTCAGGGCAGCCAACCAACTCTTGAGAAGCTGTTAGCTTCAAAACCAAAGATGGCGAGAAATCGGCCCCAAGGCTCCAAGGGAACCCACTAGAAACACAAATAATGAAGATCATCTCCTGGAACTGTAGAGGTATGGGGAGAAAAGTCAAGGAAGAAGCTATTAGAGGCTTAATAAGGATAGAATTCCCTGACATACTTCTCGTCCAAGAGACCAAACTGGAAGATGCAGTCTTCCTTCAAGCAAGTAAGAAACTTTGGAACATAAGTGAAGCAAGAGCAATCTCCTCCCGTGGGGCCTCGGGAGGATTGGGCGCCCTGTGGAATGCTAGCAAGTTTTCAGTTATCTCTGAGGCTCGGAATACTCACTGGCTGTTGTTACAAATGCAGCACCTGGAGTCAAAAGAGATTTTCTGTCTCTTAAATGTGTATGTCCCAGTCAATGCAGGGGAAAAAAAGGCCTGCTGGGATTCTATAAGAAACTAAGCAGATCTAGCAAACCTAGAAAATATCATCATAGCCGGTGATCTCAATCTTACTCTTCTCTCGTCAGATAAGAGAGGAGGTAGCGTTGTTCGAGACCCGGCAAGGGAATGGGCGGAGGATATAATGCAGGACTAGGACTTGCTGGACATCAAGCCAATCTCTGGTAAGTACACTTGGTCTAAAAAACAAATAGGTCCAAGCCATATTGTCGCCAGACTGGACAGATTTTTCGTTCAAAGCTCCTTCCTTTTGTTAGGATTAGAACCTAGACAGCATATCCTCTCCTGCAACATTTTGGATCACAAGCCTATCAAGCTTGATCTTTAGGCCCATCTTGACTTAGGCCTTATTCCATTCAGATTTAGTCCCCTTTGGGTCAAGGAGCTTGATTTCATGCTACTAGTCAAGGATTGTTAAAGGCTGCATATTAAAGGCTCCCCCTTTTTTATCTGGGAGGAAAAACTCAGAAGAGTGAAAGCGGCCCTGAAACGCTGGGCCAAAATGCTTCCCAATCCGACAACAGAAAGAAAAAAAATTCAAAGCACTCTAGACTTCCACCATCTCCAAGTGGAGGATGTTGCAATAACCAATGAAATTTTAGACAAAGAGGCCCATATTTAGCAGTGTTTCCATAAGGCCTGTTTGGCTGAAGAAGAATACTGGAGACTAAAGTCCGGTAGCCTTTGGCTCAAAGTAGGGGATAGGAACTCTTCCTTCTTTCATAAACAAGCTCAGGACAGGAAATGCTTCAACTCCATCTCTGAGATCAAGGAAGAGAATGTCACCCACAAGGATTTTGTGAATATTAAGAAAGCAACATTTTCTCATTTCAAAAGCTTGTATAGCGAGGACATGGATCTAGATCACCATCTAGATCTGCTTGATGTTGTTCCTCACTCTATTTCAACCAGCATGAATCTTCTCCTAGAAGCCAAAGTCAACAAGAATGAAGTTAAAGATGCCCTCTTCGCTATGGATCCCGACAAGGCCCCTGGTCCAGATGGATTTTCAGCCAGGTTTCTCCAAGCCTGTTAGCTGGTAGTAGAAAAATATCTCTTCAAAATGGTCCAAAATCCCAAGAATGCCAGAAAATTGGGGGCAGCACCAACTCTGCGTTTCTTGCCCTCATTCCTAAGGAGAAAGGAGCCAACAATTTTAACAGATTTCGTCTGATCTCCTTGTGTAATATTGGTTACAAGCTAATTACCAAAGTGATTGCAAATAGATTGAAGCTCATTCTCCCCAAAATTATTCCAGAGAATTAAGGAGGCTTCATCCATGGCAGGCATATTGTGGACAACTTCACTTTAGTCCAAGAGGCAATCCACTCAAGCTTGCATCGCAATGAAAAAGGTATGGTTGTCAAACTTGATTTAGCAAATGAATTTGATCGAGTAAGGCATAATTTTCTATTAAATTTCTTGAGCAAGATTGGATTTGGTGTGAGATTTATAAATTGGATCCGGGCTTGCATCTCGGAGCCCTGGATTTCTCCCTTGGTGAATGGCAGAGCCACTGACTTCTTCAAAGCCACGAGAGGCCTTAGGTAGGGGTGCCCCCCTCTCCTCTGCTCTTTTTCCTTCAAACCTCAGTTCTCGGTTTTCTCTTAGACAAGAAGCTCCAAGACCATGAAATCAATGGGCTTTATATAACAAGAGGGATTAAAAATATCAATCATGCCCTCTTTGCGGATGATACCTTATTATTTGGGGCTGCTAATGTATCCTCAGCCTCCAGGTTCAAAGAAGTGATGGATGAATTTTGTGAGGCCTCTGGCAGCGTATTAAACAAGGGAAAATGTCACATATACAGTTGGAACACTCCGCCCAGTTTGCTTTCCTCTATAGCTAGATGTTTGGGCTTCGTTGCTTCCTCTTCTTGGTCCTCCTTTAAATACCTGGGCCTTCCTGTTTTCCTGAAAAGAGCTCTCAGTAAAGATTGGCTACCACAAATTGAGAAATTCAAGACCAAACTCCAAGCCTAGGGTTATTCCTGGCTCAACATTGCTGGCAAATCTGTCCTTATAAAATTTGTGCTAATCAGTCTCCCTCTATTTCACTTCTCTGTTCTTCTTGCTCCGGTGGGCATTATTAGAAAGATGGAGGAGTGTATTCAGCGTTTCTTCTGGAAGGGAGGCAAACAGAGTGAAAAAAAAACTTCCTCTAGTTAACTGGGAGACTATTTCCAAACCTCTGTTGGAAGGGGGGTTGAACATCAAGAAGATCAGTTATCAAAATATTGCTATGGGGGGAAAAGTAATCTGGAAAATTATTATGCCCAAGCCAGGCTGGGCTCAACTGGCACTCTGGAAAAAATATTTCAGTGGAAAATGCACTTGTTGCTTGGATAGTCCACTTCATCATCCCAGCTCACCCTTTCTTAAACTCTTTGCCAAAGCTGCTCCATTAATCACAGCGCACTCATTCTGGATCCCCAGAAATGGAAAAAAAATAAACATTTGGACTGACATAATCATGAATGAAGATCCATTGGTGGACAAAAACTCCCTTTGTGCACTGCGTAGCTGGATGGAGGATGCGGGAATTAAATCCCTGTGGGATATTTCAGTTTGGAATGTTCGCTCTGGGCAGGTTGGAAGCACATCAACGTGCCACATGAATTACAGCAGGAATGGAGCTCGCTACTGAGCAATCTCCATGGTAAGGCGCCCTCTCTAGCTCGAAAAAAAGACACGAGAGGATGGGGCATGAAGGCTGGGAGGTATTCTGTTGCATTGGGTTACGCCAAGTTGAGGGAGAGACCTCACGTCCCAACAAACCTAGAGCCGTGGAAAGGGATTTGGAGTTGTCCCTTGTGGCCCAAAATCGACCACTTCAGTTGGCTTTTATGCCACAGCACAATCTTGACACATGATAATTTACAGAAGAGAGGGTATCACAGACCCTGAAGGTGCTCACTGTGCAAAGAGAAATCGGAAAGCGTGATCCATCTGATGCTAGAATGCAGATTCTCTTTACAAATCTGGTTTGACTTACTGTGCAAACTGAATCCCAATTTCATTCTCCCAAGCTCCATTCCTGAGCTATTGTCAAATTGGTCGAATAGGTATCCGGGACCCTCTCCAAAAAATAAGGTAATCAAAGCCGCATGGTCCTCTCTTCCTAAAATAATTTGCTGGCAGATTTGGATCGAGAGGAATAAAAGGATCTTCAGAAATATTGAGCAGAACCCCAAAGCAATAGAAATCAAGATAAAATTCCAATTGAAAGAGTGCCTGATTGATCTAAAAGATGAATCTAGCCTTAGTCAATAAGATATAGACTGGGGATCTTTCCTTTATCTGCATTTTCAAAAAGCTGTAAGTAATGCCTCTTTTCCCAAAGCTTGGCAAATAAGAGAAACAAAAAAATATTTCCAAGAATAGATTATAAATCAATCAAGACATTTCCTTTTCTTTGATGGGGCAGCTAAGGGAAATCCAAGAAAGGCTGGTGCAGGTGGTGTCATTTTGAACTCAGATGGCAAAAAGGCTCACTCCTTTGCCTGGGGTTTGGGCCACTCAACTAGCATCCAAGCTGAGGCTCTGGCTCTTTTTCAAGGCCTCAAGTTTCTCAAAGCCTTAAATATCAGCGAAGCAAATGTTTTAGGTGACTCCCAGATCATCATAAATGCTATGGTGTCAAAATCTCCTCCTTCGGACTTAAGACTGGCAAGGCTGATTGCTAGAATCAAAGATTTGGAAAACTCTTTCCAGAATTTGAATTTCTTCCATGTGCTGAGAATCAACAACAAGGACGCAGACCTCGAAGCCAATAAAGCTGCCCTTCTTTCTGTTGGGGCCATGATGAAGGACGGAGAAGAATCATGGGATCCTATTCCTTAAACTAGCTTGCTGCCATGTTTTATTGTCTTCTTCTAAGTCAGTTCGTTTGTATTCATAAACTTGGAAAGATCTCTGAAATTGATTCCATAGTAGCATCCATTAAGAGATGGAGGCTAAGCATTAACTCCATAAGCATCCTGAGCGGTGAGGTTCTATGGGCTATGGCTCTACATTATGTAATCAGAATTTTGGCATTTAGGCCAAGCCTTCAATAATATTCCATAACCGTTTCTGTTAAAAAAAAATTATGAATTTGTTCAAACATTCAATAATTGATATCAAAAACTTTTTGCATAATAATTGATATCAATTACTTTTTGCATAAGAAGTAGTACTAAGCAGCAACCCTTCATATTACACTTATTATATCTTAATTTCATTTTTACCTCATATTTTTTATCAACTTTTTATTCTATTTTAATTATATATATATATATATATATATATATATTATATATATATATATATATATATATACACATAGGGAAAGGGAATCGTTCTAGCAGAGGGTTAACATTGCAGGCTTCTCAAGATGGGATCAACGATCATAGCATGGGACTTAAACATGACTATGACAACATATGAATGTTGGGGAAGGCATAATAGGACAGATCCCCTATGTACACATTTCCAATCACTATTTTTGGAAAACTCCTTAGTAAATTTTTGGTTGGTTCCACTGACGCCCACATGGAGCAATGGAATATCTAGAGAGGGCTACATCGGGAAAATACTAGGCATATATCATGCACATGAAAATATGTTGGAAGAGCTGGGACAAACGAGATCATGAACGGTCCAGTTGCAGATCTTGAATCATACACCTATTATCTTACAATGGCAGGGAGAAAAGAATTGAGGAGGTATACCCTTTAAATTCAATAGAGAATGGCTAGAGGAGAAGGATTTTTGTAACATGATCAAAGAATCATGGGAATCACATGCGAATTCACACCAATGTTCAGGGATGTGGCGCATAATGGAAAATCTCTGTTGGTTTAAAAACAAGGTGAAAGATCAAGAACATGAAAAAAAAAATGTGAAAGGATTTGGAGAACATTGTTGAGGAGATGGAAAACATCAAAAGGAAGATGAACTCAATTCTCATGTGCTCATCCACTAATATAAGATTAAAGGAGTTACAAAAAAAAGTATCCACACCCTCAAGTTACATGAGGAAACATGGCAGTTGAAAAGACGCATACGGATCAACTCGAGGGATCGAAATACTAAATTTTTCCAGAGATTCGCAACACAAAGATGAAATCAAAACACTATATGGAAAGTTGAAGTAGACTCAAGTGATAATATGTGCAGTACTTATAACCCACGGGGTGGCAGCTTGTTGGTGATTGAGTGTTTTGTTAAGGCACTTGTTTGTAAAGGTCATCGGTTCAAACCCCGTGGGTGCCCGTCAGGCGTAAGCCTGTGAACCTTGATGTGTATTGTCAGCGGGGGATGATGCCATCCAACAGGGTTTTTCATTGGCAGCAACGCGATGTCATCTTGTGTGGCAAATATGATTGTATGCTTATCGTTACCGGTTTCCCTCCTGATATAAAAAGTTTAATATATATATATATACATATATATATATATATATATATATATATATATATATAGTACTTAAGGAATTAGAAAGAAAGCAAAGAAGTTTTTTAGGGACATTTATGAGGAAATAATTCCAGTACATTAACCAACTGATCAAATATGGTTCATCGAGGAATACCTAAAGATGCTCACGGAGGAGGACAGTGAATTTCTCATAGAATCAGAGATAAAATCTCTTTCCATATATCTATAGAACAATTTGGTTTTCTCAAGAATTGACTTATCCAAGATATGGTATCAATAGCGTAGGAAAGCATACACACCATATAATATATGAAGAAAGAGACTTTAGTATTCAAAGTGGACTTGCACAAAGCATATGATTCAGTGGATTGGAATCTCTTTCAAATGATATTAACAAAGAACACTCTAGACCTGACAAATGTGGATTGAATCATAATGTGTGTGGCATCAGTTCATTATGCTGTTTTGTTCAATGGCTCTCCAATACATTTTTCAGGGCAGGTAGGGGTCTTCAATAGGGTTGCTCCCTATCTCCGCTACTCTTTCTCCTGGTGATTGATGGAATGAGCAGGAAAATCAAGAGGGAAAAGAATGAGGGCCTCTTTGCTGGTCTACAGGTAACCACAAATATCAATGTTTCCCATTTGTTATTTGTAGATGATGTGCTCATATTTGGACAGGTATCTTGATCTCAATGGAGGACCTTCCTCAATATCTTCAACAAATTTGGAGATGCCTTGGGACTACACATAAACATTCATAAATGTGTGATAATTAAATGTTTTGGCAACAAACAGGTAGTTGCTGAGATAACACAATTATTTCTGGTGTCGACTATGGAGTTGGAGGAAGGATTTACATATCTGGGTTTTAAATTGAAACCAAACAACTACAAAATAAATGATTGAAACTAGCTCATGAGTAAATATGAGAAGAAGATGTCTCTCTGGGCTCACAAATGGCTATCTATTAGGGACACAGTCACAATGGTATAACCAGTTCTTCAACATATATCCACCTACTAGATGCATCTATTTGGACCCGCTAGTAAGATAATCCATAGGATAAAGGCCATTACCTCAAGATTCATTTGGTGTGGAGTAAGTAGAGGGAAGAAATTTCACTTAGCCAGTTTGGACATAGTATCAACATAAAAAGAATATGGAGCTTTGGGCCTATTGGAAATAGTCTCAATAGAAAAAGAATATGGAGGTTGGGGCCTATTGGACATCCAAATCTTTGGTTGGCCTTTAATGACAAAAATTTTATGGAGAGCGATTAAGGGAAAGGGCATATAGCAAGATTTAATTAAAGAAAAATATGTATAATATGGCCATTGATGAGTGGGAAGGAACTAATAAGGAGGTGAAGAAACATGGTTCATATATATGGAATGGGCTTGTAAAAGTAAAAAATTGGATGATGAAAATCGCCAATGGAAATTCAGGAACGGTGGCTGAACATTGGTGGGGATTGCCCCAATACAAGGCCTTGAAAACTACACACTGTATGTGGATCTTATTGACACATTGCATTCAAAGGGTGTATTTTTTCTTGCCCAAGTTCTTGAACATACAGTGGATCAACTGGCCTACCCCTTATGAAAAAATGCAGATCATTTAAGCCTTATGGAAGAATAGGAAATTCGTTGGAATCAATATATAACCGACCTAACCATGGCATGGATTTTGCTAGATAACAAAGAGGATGAATTGATATGGAAGGGACCCACCAAAGAGGGTGATTGTGGTTAAAGTTTACAAATACATACAGAATGAATTACAAAGTAACAAATCCAAATGTTGGTTTCAGGAAGCATGGCACATATCGGTACCAATGAAGATCACTGTTAGTATGAATCTTTTGTCGAAGTGTACGAAAAAAGACCACTTTAGCTACGCATAACTTATAGCCCTAACATCAAATATGGCTACCAATATCTTCAGATCTGCAGTTAGTTGATCAAGACAAATGCTGCAAAAAATACAGATCTATGCATAAAGAGACATTAAGCAGTAAAAGTAAGGTTTTGCTCCATACATCCAATAGACAAGACAAGAACAATATTTTTGAAAGAATTTTTGTATTAATGGCACCTGGGAGGAAAACAAGAAGGTGTTTCCAATTCTCCTAAATGGGATGGGTTCTTGGAAGTCCTCAACACTTCAGATCTAGTATTTCTCTCTCTTGTTGGTGTAGAAAACCCAGACAAAGATAGAACTCAAAGGGAGCTCACACAGCAAATAATGGAAAATTTAACAATGATAATGGCTCAAAGTCAGACTAAGATTATAGATCCAGAGTGATCTAATAGGCAACAAAAGGTGAAGAATGGTAGGAGAAACCCTCCTATTTATAACAAAATATTGGGTCATTCTAGATCTTGGTGCATGATTAAAATAACATTAGCCAAATCTATATCCACCTTTTATGGAATATTTTATTACATTTGTTGGAGGGAAAAAGTATTTGACTTGGGTCAAATCCCTTTATTTGTGAATAATAAATAAATAAATGATTTATTTATCATTTTAAGGAAGTGGTTGAAAGATAATCAAATAAATAATTATTTATTTAATTATTTATGGGTGATTTAGTCATATTTAACAAGGAATATTATTTAAATAAGATTTAAATAATTATTCCTGAAAATAATAAGATAAATAAAGATTTATCTAATTAATTTCTTTGTTTTGGGTTAAACATGACCAGGAATAATAATTAAATTATTGTTTAATTAATTATTCCTTGAGGAAATCAAACAAATATATAGATTTATTTATTATTTCCTTTTGGGGTTTCTTGTTTAGACCATAAACAACTTAATAAAGGTGTTTTACTAAGTTATTTCACATAGTGAAAGAAATTTTACTTAGGGTAAAATTGGTCTTACATAGTGTACTTAGGTTCATCTAATGATAGTAGGTTAGATGACCAAAAAATGGTGTAACAGATTGCCCCCCAACGTATGAGTGTTAGGAGCAAATCATATGACCAAAGTACATTGTAAGAACTCAATCACTAGACATCAAGAGGGAAGTCAGAGAGAGAAATGTGAGGTAGACTAATGTGCTGAAGAACTAGACCCTGAGGAGACGAGACTTGCAGGTGCAAAAAGTCTCTTTTTATGAGAGGGTACCTATGCTAAAGGCGGTGGGGGAGGCATACCTATGCCCACCGAGACAAAGTACAAAAGAATAGTGTGTCCAGTAAACAAGGGACCGAACCATAAAGTACAGCCGGCATAAACATGAGCCAGATAAAAATACAATGAGGGATCCCATATACATGATGTGCCTGGGATAACAGCCAGGACTTATACAATAATATGTGGGTACATGAGATACAAAATACAACCCAAATTCCCCCTACAAGCGGGGAAGGGCTCGCAAAATCTGACTGATACATGCAAATCAAAGAGGCGCTGCAAGCGGCTC